>ML777952.1:2032447-2064624 GCA_009831015.1 Picea engelmannii
AAAACAAATACAAAAATACAAATGAAAGAAAATACAAAAACATAGAAAAAGTTGTGCGCAGGAGTTACCATGCTAGATATCAAAATACAACACACAATAAAAATTAAAGTTGGCACAAATGTACGCAAACAGTGAAAAATGATTGCGAAAAGGTCTATAAAGGGCAGAAAGTGCACAATTATTGAACAATTAGCAAATTTTGAGCTCAGAGCAATTAGAAGAATCCATGCCCTAATTTCGAAATCATCACCTTAGCCAGCCAATCTTACAACAGTTACTCAGGATGGCTCCATCGAAGCTGGGTTCGCTAGGCCAGTTTATCCCGGTCACCTGACAAGGTCAGAGGCACAAGGAAAGGATACATCCCGAGACCATAATCGAGCTCGAGGACGTGACCACCTCAGAGCTAGATTATAGTAGCTCGAAGCGGGTTGAGGAAGAGCTCCCTACAACGTAGGAAGGATAGGTAGGGTAGAGCTCCGGGGCCAAGAACAGGGTTTCAAACCCTAACCCTGAGGAGCTTGCAAGATCAAATGACATAGAGGAACCAATATCATCCTAGTCACAAGAAGAAGTCTTGGTCAAGGACATAATAGACCGACCAGACTCACCTAGGGACAAGGAGGGTGCAGAATCCACCAAGGTAGGTATATCCACGATGGGGAAGAAAATAAAGACCCCCAAGAGTCTAGACATTTCCTTACCATTCATTCCAGACGAAGTCCCCACTGTCGAGGACATGTTGGGGAAAGTGCCCACGTTGTGATACATGGACCATGACGTGCGCGATGTAGGAAAATTCCCAGAGTTGGCCGAGGATAGCTATTTGATCAACACATGGGAGATTGGACCCCTAGAAATTCCATTATTAGAGCGTGCACAGTGGATTACGGGGCTATACAACTCCGGCATCATGAATTTGCTGTACATTCCACACTTCGGGCAGGGAAAAAATGTCGGTCTCTGGATCAAGCAATTAATGGCCTGTGTCCATGGGGGGATCCTATGGATGGACATGCCCATACAGATAGATGTGGCACTCATTTCCAAGATTACAGGATTTCCCACAGTCGACGTGCAACCAAAAGAGTTTTTGGAAAACAAGGTGCACGAGAAGGAACTTGCAGAGGAGGTGAAGGCACAGTTAGACATGACGCGGGGGACTAGAGGTCTCATTATAAAAGAAATAAATGACGATGGCATGAGGTTTTCCAACAAACTGATATCGTGCAAGATACTAAGGAAGTTTCATCAAGAGGAATCCCTTGCAGGTGTAATCGATGTGGCAGTGCAGTGCACAAAAGGGATGATGTTCAACTGGGCACCATATTTACTGAACCAATTCCTACTGGACTATCGTGATGCGTAGGATAATGGAACTGAGTTTCATTACTCTTGGCTGATGGCATTGGTCACTCTCATAGGGTGGCAAGAGCCCAAGTACCCCACCTTCATCAACAAGACGAGGAAGTGCTACGTAGCCAGGTACAAGTCCCTCTGGCAGGTGAAGGACAACAAAGCACAACAAAAAAACAACATAGTGTTTGCCATGCTGCTAGAATAAATTTAGCAACACACTTCTAACACATGGTGCATCCCGAGGGAAGTTGCACATGAAATAGAGGGGATTGTGAAGTTCAAGGCATCCTGACACCATACATGGATCCAAGCTGTGAGGGATCCCAAGCGAGCATGGATAAAAATGCAGTACTACGTGACTAGGGAGGAGGTGGAGTGGATCATCAAATTTTGGCCTATGCAGTGGAAACAACCAATAAAAAAACCCACCACCAGGACATGTACGACGCACTTCGCTAAGCCTAAAGACAAAACTGAGGCACACTCATCAGCATGAACAGGGAGTCCAGGTGGTAATACTTGGACAACAACAGCGCAGAAAGTGCCAAGTGGGAGCACAATCTCGAAAAAACCAAGGAGAACACCCACAACAACACAAATAGGAAGCTAGCCACATGATGAGATGAAGAAGCCAACACAGGGTCAACAGGAAACAAGCCCAGGCACAACCAGTGGGGCACAACCCTCACAATCGACAAAGGATATCGCGCAAGGAACATATGCACGCAGAAAAATAAAATATGACACAAAGGACCCAAACATCACCCTCACTTGGGATGATGTAGAGCTCGTCGCGGACAAGTTCCAAGATAGGAGTGAGGAAGTGGTCAAAACAACAGAGGCACAAAAAGAGAAGAACATGACAAAGCTAATAGAAGTCCATGAGAATATACAATAGCTATGGGGCCACATAGAATCTCGGGCCACCACACAACAATAGAAGGCAGTACCGAGGCCACATGCACAAAATCATGATGAAGAGACAATACAATTTGTTTCTCAAAGTAGAGATACATTTACCGTCACATGCGAAATGACCAGGATTGATCCTGAAACAACACAGACACCACTGCAGGAGGTTGAAGAGATGGACATAATAATGGCACAGATACCCACAAAGGATCTATATAGGCTACAAGCGAGTGTCATGCAAGAAGTGCAGGTTATGGCCCTCACAGATGCCACAAACCTAGAGGTGGGCAGAGGAGTCAAGGAAATGCTACAAATTACATGAGACGAGCTGATTGCAGAGAAAGAAGAATAGAAAGATCGTGCGGATAGGCTCGAGTAGGGAGTGACTGCAGCCTATAAAAAAATACCAAACAACGCACAAGTAGCAGAGCCCAACACAACGTAGAAGATTGATCACAATGTGCAAACAATTGATCAATACCGACAAGAGATCGAAAACCTCAAGGAAAAAATCATCCCCACGACTCCCCTGGAGGTGAAAGAACAAAGGAGACAAGAGGCTACAGGACAAATGGATGAAATGAAAAGACAAGTCAGCAAAGTTGTGGACTTGTTTGACAGGGCAACACAGCTATGGACAACATTGGAGGAAGATGAACAGGGCCAACAGTGGGACCAGGAAGAAGGAAAGATAAGTGTAACCATCTAGGACCTCAAGTAGAGGCAGAAAACAATGAGTATCACTGAGCGTCTCAAGGGAACACAAGACATGAAGAAGCTACAAGAAGAGCTAATAGAAGCATAGACATAGAAGCAGGAAAGACACCCATAGATGGAACCTCTTAAAGAGAAAGCAACGCAATTTGATCACGCAATTGGAGGAGGAAAAGAGGAACACAATGAAAGAACAAGCAGAGGGCGCAACAATGATCTAGGAGGAGATCACAATGAAAGAATTAGAAGTGCTCACAGAAAAGGCCGCGCAGGTCCAAACACAAGGAAGGGAACTTGTAGACAAGTTCCATAGTCTAGCAGAGGTTGTCGAGGGAGCGCGCAAAGCCTAGGTGGCTCGGGATGAGCCACATGTAAGTGATGGGGGCATGTTGGGCGCAGACCCATTTTGGGGAAACAAATATTTTTGGAAAGAAAAGTACAAAGTGGGTTAAAGTCAACTGGCAGGAAAATAAAGATGAACAAGGTAAAGCCGCATGCAAAGGAGGAAAGCATGCAAGGTGTGCATGCAAGAAGACGTAACCATGCTAGAGTTAGGGTTTTGGTAAACATTGTAACAATTGTCAAACTGATAGGTGAGTATAAATAAATACCTAGGGAGTCTAGGTCGGGGTGTGTGTGTGTGCGTTGGTTGTTCCTAGAGTTTGGAGTTAGAGGATGGGTCATTGCAAAAGAACATTGTATGCATAACCTGTTCTTGTGATAAGTTGTTGATTTTTAGAGAGTAAGTAGGGTAGATATTGAGGGTTAGATCACAAGATGAGGAGCCTGGTGTGATCTAGTCCGCATCATTAAATATCTTGACCCAACCGAGGGATAATTGTAATGCGTGCAACACCATGACTTTGGAGAAACTATAATAAAAGAGAAAAACAACCAAATCTTTTTGGATGCCACGGTAGATCACGTGTTATGTGGACTGATCATTGTTTATTCCTTTACTGTCAATGGCTAGATATTAGATAAATGCATGAATGAATTAATTATAACAGTTGATTTTCATGTATGAATGACATAATAGTTAGTATGAATGAAGGATATAATAAATGAATGAAGATCACCGAGTACAATCCCAGATCCCCACTCATTCCCAAGATGCAAGCACCTGACCGTTGTAGCCACCCATAGAACTATCTCGGGTGAGACTACACAATACACTCTATGTGTTGTGTTGCCTTCTAGTTTACCAGGAAGGCCGATAGTTTTAGAGGGCTTTGTTGGAAGTTTGTTCAGATCTGAATCTGGGTCAACCTAAGAAGTAGCAAGAGAGTAGTAACCAACAAAAATTTTATTTGCAGTGTTTGCATGGTACCAATAGTCATAACATTTATTGTTGCTCCAAGATCAATAAGTGTATTTGGTAATGAAATGCCATTGATTTCTATGGTTACCACTGGGTTCCCTGGGTCATTGTATTTGAAAGGCATTTCTGATATGAATTCAAACAACTATCCAACCACCTGTATAACAAGAGGCTCCTTCCTTTTTCTTCCAGGATTTTTAATGAAAAGGTACCTTACAATCTTGGCACATATAGGAATGTCTTTAATAGCTTGTAGCAGGGGAATATTTACACATATATTTTTTATCTCAACTTCTAAATTGTGTCCTAAAGGCACCTCACATTTCTTTATAAGCATCCTTTCTGGATAAGGTGGAGAGTTATCTTCTCGAGTTAGTTTCGGTTGTGTAGTAGGTTTGGCTGGAAGGTCAAGAGGAATTTCCTTTATACCAGGGGTGTCTCCATCTTCATCTGGTTGATTTTCTAATTCTTCTTCTTGAATAACCGCTGTATAATTTGTTTTATTTAAGAACTTCCCTTATCTTAATTGGATTTCATTTAATGGAGCCGAGGTAATGTCATAAGTTAGGAAGGTTTGCAATTCCACATTATGTATAGGTTGGGTAGGTCTATTATTAGGGTTTACAATGGGTTGTGCAGGATTGGGGTAGGACAAGGAGGATTTGGATTAAGTGGAGCTTATAGTTGCTGCTAGTTTGGATTCATGGGCAATGTAAGTTGTTTTTGTAGTTGAGGAGGTGGAGGTAGTGAAGGGGGATTAAATCCTGGACAAAGCTGACATATATTAGAAGGGTAATGTGGGTATGTAGGAAAAGATGGTGGCTACAAAGGGGCATTCCCATAGTCAGTTCCTCTCCATCCTTGTTGCCAGGGATGGCCTTGTGGTTGTTGGGGTGTCCACTGGGAATAAGGCATTAGAGGGACCCATTGCTATTGTGGGTATTGCATGGAGGGGTTTGGGAACATGTTAGGATTTTTTTGCCTCCATAGTCTCTTAGGGGGATATGATGGGTCTTGGGGGTCTACTCCTCCTTTGTAGATATATTTAAGTCCAGATAGTGAAGGACACCTTTCAGTAGGATGATCCTTCGTGCAAATTCCACAAACTTCTATGACATTAATAGGGCACTCCTTCTCAGGGTGTCTCTTCCTACACTGAGGACATAAAATTGCCAAGGAAACATTCTATTCCTCTTGTTTCCTCTTGATTTTAAGGGAATCCAATTGGATGTTGAGTGTATTTAGGATATCTGTTTTGAAATTCTCTAGCATATTTCCTAGTTCCATTCTTGTGACACCTCTTGTAGCAGGTTTAGCAATTTTGTTTAGAGGGTCACTTGAACTTTTCCTAGTTTTGGCTTGACTACGTGAGTACTTTTTACAATATTCAACAATCTCAACAAAAGGTTTTTGGTATACATCCCCAGAGTTCATGAGGTTCAATACTTCTATACATTCATCCCTAACACCTTTCAAAAAAATAGTCCTAACTGTGGCTGTGTCAAGGGAAAACTGTTTGGTCTTTTGGTAGTTATAGAGGAACCTTTCCAAGTAACCCTCTAGGATTTCCTCCTCATATTGTTGCATCTTGAATATGTCATTCCTAGCATCTCTAGGTCTACAATAGTGCTAATATTTTTGGAGAAAAGTTGCCTTCATGTCATCCCAGGATAAAATACTATGCTCCCCTAGACTCATGAACCATCTTAATGATGAGTCTTTTACTGTGGCTGGAAACAATTTCAATTTTTGAGCATTGTCTGTGTAATTATAACTTCTGCACACTATATCAAATTCAAACATGAATGAATCAAGGTCCTCAGATGAAATACCATGAAACTGAGGCAATGATGACAATGAAATATTCTTCATGGTGACATTTCTGGTAATGTCCAGTATTGGAAACCCAAACGTCTCAGTCTCATTGTTTTCATTCCCTTCTTCATCTACCATATTTACGAACAACAATTTATAGGCTGCAGGTGATGTTTCCCCATTGGGTGATGGTTCAACCGCTGGATTGGTTGGGATATTTAGGTTTTCCAATACTTTATGCACTTGTCCAACTGCAGATTCAACTTCTTCTACTACCTTTATTTATTTTCCAATTCCTTCTTATGATTGGGTCACCACTTCAGGGTCTTGTACTATATTTTCAATTATTGCTTCTGAAATTTCTCCCCTGAAAATATTTCCTACATAGCCGTTAGCAGAATTAGTGGGAGGGGTTTTTCTTGGACCAAATAAGTTCTCTGAAATTTTTGTTGTAATAAGTCTGCCTTTACTATCTCTAAGTTTGCTCATATAAAAGAAAAAGACCTAGTGCTAACACAATAGAAATCCTAACTACTAAAGGAAAGAGGACAACCTAGATTTGGAGCGACCCCACCAAAGTGGATGCACAGGTTCTTACCTTTCATCTTACCATCTTCTCTCTACCCTTAGGTCATCCTTAAAACCAATCCAAAATCATCAAATCAATCTAATGCAAACACTTCCTATTACTATTTACAACTCCCCGACAATGGTGCCAAAATGTTGGTGCAATTATATGTAGGATATATTGCCAATCATTAATATGTCAACCATGATTCATAATCAACATAGTTGCTACACTATATGTGCCAAAAACATGTGATTTTAATCTATCTGATAAGCATGCTACTTCTAAATCTAGAACTTTGTTTCAATCCAAAAGCTAACCACACTTTTAAAAGAATGAGAATGGAAATCCTTCTATTTAAAGGAACAAAAATCCTTATATATTAAATTAAGTCTTATCATTCAAAAAGCTTGATAGAGAACACAATTGTAGAATTCAACAAATTTATGATACATGGAAGAAAGTTTCTCACTTACTAGATCATGAAATATAAAAGAGGGAATCCTATCCCTTTCCTGCAATTCTCAACACTTTATCAATTCCTATCTACCTCTCCACACTCAATTAAATGCAACATATGAAAAAATTCAAGCTCAGACACTTTCTGAACATATCACAACTTCCAGGGAACTGTTTAATTTGATAGACCAAGAACAAAAATCCATTTATCAGTCCATGTAATGTGAAAGATGGATTATCAAATTACTTTGGTGCTAACACACTTCTACAATTCAAGATAAATGAAAAATTCAGAAATCACACTTCAAAAGTGTAACTAATTAACCACTACAAGTCGCTGAAAGTAAACTAAATAAATCACTTACAGTTTTGGTGCACCACACTCATCATACCTCAATTCACATCTCATTCAAACAAAATATTGGATTATACTAAGCCCAGGATGAAGAACAACTAAATTTAAGGTGATTACAAACTAGTACCGGATCATGCCACACTAGTACGGGAACCAGATCTACATTACAATTTTATAGTAAGCTCGCCAAGTTGGACCGCTGGGCCCTTGCCGATGCCAACATGGAAGCTTAAAAGATCTCACAAGATAATAAACTTAAATAACACACAAGATCCATGAATGCCACATCATATTAATTTCCAAAAAATAAGTCTACAACAAAGATGTTTTCATAAACAAATATTTTAGCATAACATTATTCGACCCCCTCTTCAATCACCTATAGGCCCTCTTTATAACATAAACATCCTGACACAATTGAGGTAAGAGATAATGTAAAAGTAAATGCATCAAGTCTAATACATGATTTTCTCATTTTGAAATTTACTTCATCCTCATGACACGAAGTGCATGAGGATGAAAGAATATCGTATAGACTCAAAATAGGTGATCTCAACCACCAATTGACTCCTCGAGCTCATCGAAATATCAATTCAGATAGTGGCATTCATATTTGCAGATTCTAGTACCAGATGGCTTATTGATGCAGGTACCAGATGACCTAGAACATTCTGGTACAAGATTTTTTCTGGAACATTTTGATATCGGACGGTTTCTGGAACATTTCGGTATCGGATGAGCTGAATCACGAGTACCAGATGACATGGAGTGTGAGTACTGTATACCTCTTTTGCTAGTATCGGATGCCCTGTCTTGCTAGTACCAGATGCCCTGTCTTGCTACAATTTCCACAACAATACTATTAGATGGAATGAAACATATATATAACTGTGCTAACTATCAATAAACCATGCAAATCATAGGTTTAATCGTTAATTACCTTATGTACACCAAGGAATAATCAAATGGGTATGTCATCATGCAAAATGAATGGATTACTGATAGATTTAGGGAAACAAAATAAATATAAGGCATAGGAGTAAGGTAACTGCGGATGTCAAAAAGGATACCCAACACATAATCATTACCATTCTTGGTTGAAGGTAGACTATACATGCAATCCATGGAGATAGACTCCCAAGGCTTGGTAAGAGTAGGAAGAAAAGTGTATAGTGCGTATTTCTTAATGGAAACTTTGGAGATGGTGCAGGAAATGCATGATATGATATACTTGCTGACATATTGGTGAAGCTTAGGCCAATAAAATACTTTTTCAGTACTGCCACTATTTTTTCCACACCAAAGTGTCCTGCCACCCAACTTCAATGAGATTCCCAAATCAGCTTCACCCAGTCGCTTAAAGGAACACATAGATGGCCTATATGGCATAACAGTCCATCCTAGAGATGAAAGTATACAATTAATGTGCCTACACCTAGTGTTTGATATGTGGTAGTGAAATTGAGGTCACTATCATATAACTGGGACCACATTGAGGTCTCATGTCTGCAAGAGTTGAGCACCATGGTTAGTGCTTCTACTGGAGGTCAACTGAGGCAATGAGAAACTTAATTGGTGCTGCCCTTGTCATAATTAATGTTCAAGTGTAATTTTTGCAGGTATGTGGACCACTTCTGGTGGTGGTCATTCTATAACTTTCCTTGTGTCTGCATGGATTGCATAGGCTTATGATCAGTGTGGATAATCATTTCCTTTCCTAGAATGTAATGCTTCCACTGTCAGCATGTCTGCATAATGGAGTACATATCTTTATCATAGGTGGGATACTTGCAAACAACATCAGACATTGTTTCACTATGATAGGGAACCAAATGTCCATGCTGAGTGAGGATGACATCGATAACAGAGTCATAGGAATCTATCTCGATCTTGAATGGTTGTTGTAGATATGACAATCTGAGGATTGGTGCATAACAATGGCGATGTTTCAGGTCCTAGAATGATTTCCACTGCAATTCATACCATGCAAACTTGGCTTTAGCTCCTCCCCTTGGTCACTTGAATTAAGGGCCAAGATATATGAGAGAAACCCATCACAAACCTGCAGTAGGCACTGAGGAGGCCTAACAAGTTGTGGAGCTCAGTAAGATTCGTCGAGATTGACCAATAATGAATGACTTGGATCTTGGATAGGTCAACATGCACCCCATGTTCATCCATAATGTATCCTAAGTATTGGATTATCTACATGTTGAATGAGCATTTCTCTAGGTTGATGCATAACTTGTGTTGTCACAGGGTTTTCAAGACCTGTTGAATGTGATGCAAGTGCTCTTCCTAGGTTCAACTAAATATGATGATGTCATCCAAATAGACCACTAGAAAAGAGTTTGTGAATTGTTGCAATATATCATCCATCATCCTCATGAATGTTGTTGGATCATTAGTCAAGCCAAAAGGCATGACCAACCACTCAAAGATTCCTTCTTTAGATTTGAAGGATATCTTCCATACATCGATTGGTTCTATCATAACCTGGTGATAGCTCGACTTCTAATCAATCTTGCTAAAGAACTTGACACCCCTGAATTGGTAAAGAAGATTGGTAATATGGGGCATCGAGTATTAGTTCTTGAAAATGATTTTATTTAGGTCTCTATAAAAAATACAAAGTTTCCACATTCCATCTTTTTTTCACAAACTGAATTGGGCTCCCACAAGGTGGGGAGCTTGGCTGAATGTGACCCTTGCAGATGATCTCATGAATTTGGTGTTTTATTTCCTCATTATCCAAAATGGATAATTTGTATATTGTACCATTGGGAAATGGAGCATTAGGTATCAAATTAGTGGGATGTTTGACCTGAAAATGTAGAGGCACCCCTATAGGTGAAGTGAAGAGGTCTCTATATTCCTCTACAATATTGTCCATCTGTTTCTATTATGTAGAGAGACCCTATGTTGAAGTTGTGGTAGTTGTAGTGACCTTTTGTTCCCCTCCTGACTGAAGCATGAAGAGGAAAAACTTCACAGTCTGTGAGATTACTTTTCTACATTGTTTTTCCAAGATCATTGAAATTGCAATAGTTGGAAATACCACAGGTACCTTGTAGGGCCAACCCCCTAGAGTGATAATGAAACTACGAGGTCAAGACTCATAAAAAAAATTATATTTACACATGTAAGGTTGTCCTAAAATAACGTAAAAAAATTCGAGTGGGGAAACATCACACGATACCTCATCTTTGAAGGGGTTGATGCTGCAGGACATGTGGCACTGTTGGTTGACGTGGAGATATCATTCGTGGCTCAACCAATCGATGGTGTATGGTTGGGGGTGTGGCATAATTTGAAGCTTCAATCTCTTGATGACCTTGGCCAAGATCAATTTCTTCTATCTCCCGCTGTCAGCAATGAAATGTAGTGGCATTCCCTTCACCCACATATGTAAATGAAGAGGCACTCTCCTTCCTCAAGATCCTCTGACTTGTCTGGTTGGATATTTGTGGTTGCGAGGTTAGCACTAGAATCTAAATCAATGATCTTATTTCCTTTATTCTACTTTAAATCAAAGTTTGAGTCGGGGACTGAACATTTTTCTTTAAGCTTGACTAACAATGACTATTTTGAGTGACATTCATCAGTGTTGTGCCAGGGGATTTTGTGGAACTCACACCATTTTCCAGTGTCCTTATTCATCTTCCCATTACCCTTATTTATTTATGGCTTGGAATTAATGTCTTGATATTGGACTTCCTTTCTCTATCGCTTGTTCTGTGAGTGAGGGACACCTTTTCCATGCTTCTGTTGTTGTGGATTTGCAAACCCGAATTCCTTCTTATTCCTCTGCTTAAATTTCTACTCGATTTTGACAACATATCAATAAGAAAATCCTAGTGAGGAGATGTCCAACAAATCCATCTTTGTTTGGATGTACCTATGTATACCACCGTAGTACTTCAGAACTAGGTGCTACTCAAAGTATCTGATACCCAAGTTTGAGCATAAGGTATGGAATATTTTAGTGTACTTCGTCACCGTTTGGTCTCTTTCATGACACAGAGTCATCCATCTCATGCACCGATCATCATAGTTTATGACAGGGTAGAAATCCTCCTTCATGGAATCCACAAAGGCCACCCAAGTGGGTCCTATCCTAAATTCTACAAACTCGTCCTCATTATGCCTCTCCTAGTAACGTTCCCACTAATATTTGACATGGGGGAGGGATTTAAGGAAAGTGAAGGTGATCTTTTCAATGTCGATTTTTTTTTTAACAGAGTAATACTCTTCTAATAGATTCAACCATTTCTCCAAAGAATCTGCATCTATCTAGATTTCAAATAAGGGGATATCAAAGTTAACCTATACCTTGAAGGGTGTCGCACCTCCGAAATGACTGCTTTTTGAAGATGCCTCGCCTATTGTCGGCATGCATCAAAGGATTTGGGTGAAGTTGTCCATCATCTTGTTCCACTGTCAAATGAGGGATTTCTCGAGAAACATTTTGAAGGGTCTCATGCTCCATCATCTCTTTTTCTTTTGCTATGGAAGGTTTCTTGTTCCGCCAAGAGCGATCATCCCCAAGTGAAACTAGTTGGAGACCCAACTCTCTATACCCTGACCTCATTGAGGACATGTACCAAGAAATAACAAGGAGAAGACTGCTCTAATACCAATGATATGGATTATATTGAAAATAAAATGAGATACAAACAAAACTATAGTAGAGAACACATAAATACAATCAAACCCAACTTCTATTAATGAATAAAATTAGCATAATGTTGTAGAACACAAACTGGCTAGAATGGTGATAGCTTGTCTATGAATAGGAAGAGATGTTGGCTATGGTCATTCGCAAAAACATCATTATAAAGAGGTCGAGAAGGGAATTTTATCGTGAAACCTAAAATACAAAGAGGCAAAACCTTAAATATCAAAACCCTAACCCTAGAAGATGAAACACCAAACGTATTGTGGGCCCCAAGGTGGTTAGTTGATACGTCAACTTCGAGGGGGAATTTTTTTTGCATACAATCTCTACTTTTTGTGCACGATAACTCATTGGAAATAACTATTAGAGGATCACAACTTTTGGTTGGGGCTAGGGACCATTAGAATAACCTTTCCCCCCATAATTTCCAAAAAACACCATTTAGGTCCTCAAAGCGACCCCTAAAGTTTAGGACTCAAAAAAATGTAGATAAACTACCAAGAAGATAGAGAACTATTGAGTCAGTGGAATAGGTGGGAGGCCACCAATATCCACATGGATCAATGGGGTTTGACCTAAAATAAGGGTATAAGAAGGAAAAAAACTTGTTGGAAAATTCCATATATTCTCCTTCTGATGCAGTGGGTGAAAGAACTATGGTCCACTTGATAATTGATAAGGGATTACCTTATTCATCCATCTTTCCGAGGTTAATATGTGGAAAAGAATCACAATGGAAATACAATAAAAAGTACACCAAATATCATTGATAAAGAAACATATTAAAATCATGAAATGCACATAACTGTTCATGGATGGTATTAGCTAGAGACTTTACAAAATTATACTCCAATAGAGAATGACTAAGAGGGGGTGAAATATTGCTCATAATGCTTAGTGGAACTTCATAAATAGTCAAATATTTATCATACTTAGGTATATAAGAGATTATTGAGATAATTTGTCGAGGAATTGGATCAAATGAAGAAGATGACATGGGGAATACGTTAGGAATGGAAACCTCATCGAGCAAGAAACACTAGATGATATCTTGTTTCTGTTTTGGGGACCAATTGTTCACCTTAGCAACCAACTTAACTTTGTGAATAATTTTTTTAGGTGTGGATAGAAGGACCACAACAATAGTAGATTCTATTGTAACAATCATAATTTTCCTCAAAGCATATGCAAAGACTACAATGTAACTAGAAGAGTTATATAGTTTTGTAAAGGTCTCAATGAGGACTAGCTCATGGAAGGTAGAAGGAACTACAAACTGAGCTGAGCACCTCAACTAGATAGAGAAAGAATCAAACCCATTTGAGGCCTAGTATTTAGTTGAATTGTGTGCTTATATTAGGTTACCCTTAGTCATGTGTGTCTCAAATATATATCAAAATAAATCAACCAGAGTATTCGAATCACTGGAACCATCTATAGGAGTTATTACAAATAAAACCTTTTTCTCTACACCGTATATAGGAGCTATTACAAATAAAACCTTTTTCTAGGAAGCCATTTTTCTCTAAATACATTGTAAAATATTTTTTTGAGCACATTCAATGGATATTTTGATGCACATATGTTTTTTTTTCAAACAATGTGTCTAAACCAATCTTTTGACCAACAATAAGATGCTTGAGTGTCCTAGTGAGGACATGATTGTTTGAACAATGAGAATAGAGTTCATAGCACTCAAACGCTTGAAATATGACACACATGTGATAATTACTAACATTAGCTCGACAAATGCTTTGAAAAGTACACTTCATTAATTAAGACAAGATGGAAAATAAATGCAAAGAAAAATGAGCCAAAACAAATCAGTGGTTATCAATAGTAGTTTCATAGCCACCAAAATGATTTAAAAAACCATTCATTATGAAATTCACTAGCCTAAATGATCCATGTGTCATCACATAATGCATTTCGGGTGACAATATCCTTTTTAAACCCTGTGCTCTTCACAACATGAAATGAACTTCAACCCTCATATCAATTCCATTTGTATCATTCAATATTTCTGGCCATAAAGTGCTCGCTATAATCTAAGCATATTTATACCCAAAATGAACATCGACCATCAGATGTGTTCATATGATTCGGATTATATGAGCAGAACAAAATGACTATAGA
Source organism: Picea engelmannii (assembly GCA_009831015.1). Classification (NCBI taxonomy): domain Eukaryota; kingdom Viridiplantae; phylum Streptophyta; class Pinopsida; order Pinales; family Pinaceae; genus Picea; species Picea engelmannii. The sequence continues at coordinate 2,046,765 of ML777952.1, forward strand.
TTATTAATAGGTTCTTAACACAAAATAATAGAGATACAGTAAAAATGGTTTTCTATTCAATAAGGAAATAAGTTGAAACTATAAAATGCAGCGGAAACAAGCTTGCTAGAATGGTGGCGGCTTATCTCTGAGAAGAGATGTGACAATTGAGGTCATTTGCAAGAAGATGATTACAATGAGGCTCTGAAGTCCTTTTTACAATAAACAAGAATGCCAAAAACCCTATACATCCAAAAACCTAACCCTTGGAGATGAAGCGCCAAAAGTCATGTGTGCCCCATCTGGGTAAGTTAGTACTTCAACTTCCCGGGGTTGTAACTTTTGCATACGATCTCCGTTTTAGGCATATGATATGCTGTTGGAAATGTATCATCAATGAGATTCATTTTGGGGGCTCAATAATTCCTTTGGCTATTTTTGAGAAGCTCGATCTTGAACAACCTTTATTTAGGCCCTCAAAATGGCCCCGGAAGTTAAAACTGCTAAAAATAGTAAATTGCCAAAATTGTCAGAAAACTATTTTGAGCCAGTTGGAAAGGGTGGGTGGCCACCAATATCCACCTAGATCAATCCTCCCTCCTTAGGAAGAAATGGTCTCCATTGCAGTGAGTTCCCCCATTAGATGAGGAAATTTCTGCTGAATTTGGCTCCGGGTGAGCCACTTGCCTTGGTGCAGGAGCTTCCCTGCTTTGACGACTTGATAAAGATGGATCCTTTATTGTCGAGTGCCCTTGATCTGTGTGTCCACAATATAATCGATGGATGCCTATTGTATGCAGTCAGGGTTGAGCTCTGTTGGTTTCAGCTTCTCTGCTACATCTAAGGTGTCCAATAATGGTGGGAAATAAGGGCGAAGGAGATCCATGTTGTACACTGGGTGCAGGCCAAGGAAAGGAGGAATGTTGAGATCAAAACAATTATCCCCCATGGCCTTGGTGATGGTGTACGACCCATAACGGAGTGGGTGAAGCTTCTAATGGTGTCCTGTAAGGCGTTCTTTCTACAAGTGCAGCCAAACTTTGTCACCCACCTGAAACTTATGTGGCACCCGATGTTGATCATGGCGCTGCTTGTACTTATCATTGGAATTCTGTAGGATATCTTGAACATGTTGGCAGATGTGCTAGATCCACTCAATGAATCGGGTGGCTTTGTCAGCTTCAGTTGGAGCAGGAGATGAGTCGGTCGAGGTGACTTGAAGGGGAAGTGCTACATCTATGGGACCCAATGGTTGGAATCCCAACACCACCTGAAAAGGGCTGTGGCCGGTTGAGCTATGTAGGGCTTGGTTGTAGCTATGTTGGACATAGCGAAGGCTCTCATCCCATGTGCGAGGGTGCTTTGAATTATACATGCAAACGATATGCACAATCATTCGATTTATGACCTCGGTTTGGCCATTTGTCTGGGGGTGGAAGGCCATGGATTTGGTGAGCTTGGTGTTTAGTAGTGACCAGAGGCTCGACCAGAATGTGCTAAGATATCGACTGTCCTAATCTGAGACAATGGTTTGTGGGATTCCAAAATGTACCCAAACTTGTTCAAAGAAGAGCTTGGTAGTGGCCTTTCTTGTGATGTTCTTCTTGCAAAAAACCAAAATCGCCATCTTAGAAAAGTGATCAACAACCACAAAAACATAGTCATTTCCCCACTTGGTGGATGAGTGGCCCAACATGTAGTGCATTGAGATGGATTCCCATGGCCTATCAGGAGTAGGAAGAGGGGTGTACATGCCCTGTTTGTTAGTGGTCGGTTTGGCAATAATGTAGGCAGTGCAGGACTTGATATACTTACTGACATCCTGTCGAAGTTTTGGCCAGTAGAAATGTTTATGTAGCATCACCAATGTCTTTTCAATGCCGAAGTGTCTTGACAACCGACTCTAGTGGGATTCCTAGATCAACTTCACTCGCTCTCTTGATGGAACAAAAATATGGCCCAGACGACATAAAAACCCATCCCGAAGATGGAAATTATCGACAACTGCATTTACTTTACACCCAACATTTGGTAGGTGGTAGCGACGTCTGAGTCTGTCTCACATAGTTGGGGCCATCCATAGGTCTCCTGGCTGTAGGAGTCTGACACTGTGGCGAGTGCCACGACTCGCGGTCTACTGAGGAAATCAACGATGCAATTGGTGCTTCCTGTTTTATACTTGATGTTGAGGTGGAATTGCTCCAAGTATGTGGACCACTTTTGATGGAGATCATTCTGCAATTTTCCTTGTGTCTGCATGAACTGTAGTGGCTTAAGATCAGTATGGATATCTGTCTCCTTCCCAAGAATGTAATGTCTCCACTGGCGATAGGCTTGGAAAATCGAGTACATTTCTTTGTCATAAGTAGGGTACTTACGAACAACATCTGATAGTGTCTCACTATTATAGGCCACAGGGTGGCCGTGCTGAGTGAGAATGACACCCACTGCATAGTTTGAAGCATCTGTCTCGACATCAAAGGGATGCTGCAAGTTTGGTAGTGAAAGTACTGGGGTTGAGCACTAGCGCTGCTTCAAATCATCGAACCCTTGTTGTTGGGACTGACCCCACACAAATTTCCCTTTACCACCACTCTTGGTTATTTGGCTGAGGGCCCATGCAATATGGGAGAATCCCAACACAAACCTATGGTAGAAATTGGCAAGGCCCAAGAAGCTCTGAAGCTCAGTGAATGTTGTTAGGGCTGGCCAGTCACGGATGACTTGGATCTTGGCTGGATCCACATGTACACCATGTTGATCAATTATGTAGCCCAGGTAATGGACCATGTCCATGCCGAAGCAACATTTTTCCAAGTTGGCATATAGCTTGTGCTACTGTAGGGTGTGAAAAACCTGTTGAATATGCTGCAAGTGTTCAGCCCAAGTCTTTCTATAAATGAGAATTTCATCTAGATATACCACTACAAAAGTATTGGTGAATGGTTGCAGGATATCATCCATCATCCTCATGAAAGTGACTGGAGAATTTGTCAAACCAAAGGGCATGACCAACCATTCAAAAAGTCCTTCCTTTGACTTGAAGGCAGTTTTCCATACATCTGTCTATTGTATCGGGACCTGGTGGTAGCCAGACTTCAGACCAATTTTACTGAAGTATTTTTCCCTGTGAGTTGATCAAGGAGGTCGTCAATTTAGGGAATCGGGTACCGGTTTCTGACTATGATTTTATTCAGAGACCGGTAATCAATGCAGATTGGCCAGGTTCCATCTTTCTTTTGTACCAGCACGATTGGGCTCCCACAATGTGATGAGATGAGAGGGATGTGCCCCTTGTGGATTATTTCTTGTGTCTATCGCTTGATATCCTCATTCTCTAACAGAGAGTGGCGATAGACTGGCCCATTGGGCAGTGGTGCGCCGAGGGTTAGATCAATGGGGTGCTTGACCTGGCAGTGGAGAGGTACCTCGATAGGTGAGGGTATCTGAGTATTCTTCCATGACCTTATCTACTTGCTTCTACTGTGTGGAGAGGTTGGCCGAAGAGACCCTGGATGTGGTTGTGATCTTTCGCTGATTCTGAGAGCGAATCATGAAAAAGAAAAACTTCCCCGTTTGAGAGATGATCTTCCTACATTGCTTTGTAGAGATCAAAGAAATAACACTAGGTGGGACTCCCTCGGCTATCATGTACAATTTCTTGTTCAAAGTAATAATAAAACTACGAGGCCTGGACTCATATACAACATGATGTTTCCATTAATAAAGTTGGCCCAAAAGAACATCACAAAATTTGAGAGGAGAAACATCACACAATACCTCATCTTTGAAGGGCTTGATGTCATACGACAGTCGACACTGTTGGTTGATGCGGGGATTGCTTCCTTGGCGGAGCCATCCAATGGTGTAGGGTTGTGGGTGCGGTGTTTTCAGCAGGGCCAACCACTTAACGACCTCTGCTGAGATGAGGTTCTTCTGGCTACCGCTATCCACAATGAAGTGCAATGGGGTGCCTTTTACCCACATCTGTGAATGGAAGAAGCATTCTCCTTCTTCCAACTCATTTGGTTCACGAGGCTGGAGATTGGTGGTAGCAACGGTGGCACTAGGTTCTGCATCAATGAACCATTTTCCCCTTTCTGGTTCTGTCTTAGAGTCTAAACCTGCATTTGATTCAAAGGCTTTCACTTCGGCCACCGCCAAATTATTTGAGCGGCAACCAACAGTGTTATGCCAAGGGCTCTTATGGAAGTCCCACCACTTCCCGGTATCTTTCTTTGTTTATCTGGTGTCCTTATTTGCTTGCGGCTTGTATTGGTTGTCCTGATAATGTCCATATTTTCTATGTCCTTTGTTCTGTGGGTTGGGGCCCCTCTTTCCTGGCTTTTGTTGTGAGGGGTTTCCATGCCTAAATTTCCACATCTTTTGTTTGAGCTTCTACTCAATTTTGACAACATATTGGTAGGCCGCGCCCAAGGATGAGATGTCCAAAAATTCCATTTCGGTCTGGATGTATCTATGTAGAGAACAATGATACTTGAGCACCAAATGTCGCTCTGAATCTTTGATAACTGGTTTGGTTTGCAAGGTATGAAAGATATTTGTGAAATTGGTCAATGCTTTGTCTCTTTCTTGCCGCAGTGTGGTCCATTTGGTATACAAGTCGTCATAACTTCTGACAGGGTAGTATTGTTCCTTAATAACATCCTTGAAGGATTCCCAGGTGGTCATGACTGTAAATAATGAGGGTTCCTCTATTTCCTTTTTTCTCACAGAAAGTTTCCCACCAATCTTTTACACGGGGAACGACTTTGAGGAGCGCAAAAGTAATATTTTCTCTATTTGAAAAGTTATGGACAAAAAAATACCCTTCTATTAGATTCAAACACTTGTATACAACATCTGCATCTATCTGACCTTCAAATATAGGAATATCAAAGTTTATTTGTACCTTGAAGGGGGTGGCACCTCCGGTCGAAGAAGATGCGTCGCCTGTTGGTAGCCACCAAAGGATTTGCGTGAAACTATCCATCATCTCGTTCCTTTGTTGCGTGAGGGATTCCTCAATCAAAAATTTGAAAGGATATCCTGTCCTGTCATCTTTATTTTCTCTTTCCATGAGAGGTCGCTTGGGCGTGCAAGAGATTTTGTCCTCAAGAGAAACAATCTCGAGACCCAACTCTTTGTACTTTGACCTCGTTGGGGACATGCATTAAGACGACAAGGAGAAAACCACTCTAATACCACTGATCCAGATTTTATGAGAAGAAAAAAATGATTATAGATTATTAACAAGTGCTTAACACAAAATAACTAAGATACAATAAAACTGGTTTTCAATTGAATAAGCAAATAAGCTGAAACTATAAAATGTAGCAGAAACAAGCTTGCTGGAATGGTGGCGGCTTATCTCTAAGAAGAGATGTGATAGATGCACTCCTTCGCAAGAATATGATTACAATGAGGCTCTGAAGGCCTTTTTACAATAAACAAGAATTCCCAAAACCCTAGACATCCAAAAACCTAACCCTAGGTGATGACGCGCCAAAAGTCATGTGGGCCCCGTCTGGGTAAGTTAGTACATCAATTTCCCAGGGTCGTAACTTTTGCATATGATCTCCATTTTAGGTGTATGATAGCCCGTTGGAAAGGTATCATTGAGGGGATTCATTTTGGGGGCTCAATCATGTATTTGATAATCATTTATAATCGTTATCCCGAAAAACCTTTATTTAGGCCCTCAAAATGGCCCCAGAAGTTAAAACTACTAAAAATAATAAATTGCCAAAATTGTCAGAAAATTGTTTTGAGCCAGTTGGAAAAGGTGGGTCGACACCGATATCCACCTAGATTAATTATACCTCCTTAGGAAGCAATTGTCTCCATTGCGTTGAGTTCCCCCATCAGATGGGGAAATTTCTGTTGAATTTGGCCCCGGGTGAGCCACTTGCCTTCGTGCAGGAACTGCCCTCCTTTGACGACTTGATAAAGTTGGATCCTTTGTTGTCGAGTACCCTTGATATGTGTGTCCACAATTTGATCACTGGATTCATGTTGTATGTATTTTGGGTTGAGCCCTGTTGGTGTCAGCTTCTCTGCTACGTTTGAGGTGTCCAATAATGGTGGGAAATAAGGGCGAAGGAGATCCATGTTGAACACTGGATGCAGGCCAAGGAAAGGAGGAATGTTGAGCTCAAAAGAATTATCCCCCATGACCTAGGTGATGGTGTACAACCTATAACATCGTGGGAAAATCTTCAGATGGGGTCCCGTAAGGCGTTCTTTTTGCAAGTGCAACCAAACTTTGTCGCCCACCTAAAACTTATGTGGCACCTGATGTTGATCATGGCGCTGCTTGTACTTGTCATTCGAATTTTGTAGAATATCCCGAACCTTTTGGTGAATGTGTTGGATCCACTCAATGAACCAGGTGGCTTTGTCAGCTTCAGTTGGAGCAGGAGATGAGTCCGTCGAGGTGACCGCAAGGGGAAGTGCTACATATATGGGACCCAATGGTTGGAATCCCAGCCCCACCTGAAAGGGGCTGTGGCCGGTTGAGCTATGAAGGGCTCGATTGTAGCTATGTTGGACATAGGGAAGGCTCTCATCCCATGTGTGAGGGATATTTGAATTATACATGAGAAGGATATGCACAATCATTCGATTGACGACCTCGGTTTGGCCATCTGTCTAGGGGTGGAAGGTCGTGGATTTGGTGAGCTTGGTGTCCAACAGTGACGAGAGGCTCAACCAGAATGTGATGAGAAATCGACTATCCCGATCTGGGGCAATGGTTTGTGGGATTCCAAAATGTACCCATACTCGTTCAAAGAAGAGCTTGGCAGTGGCCTCTACTGTGATGTTCTTCTTGTTGGCAACCAGAATCGCCATCTTAGAAGAGTGATCAACAACCACAAAGACACAGTCATTTCCACACTTGGTGGATGGGAGGCTCGACATGTAGTCCATTGAGATGGATTCCCATGGCCTTTCAGGAGTAGGAAGAGGGGTGTACATGCCCTATTTCTTAATGGTCAATTTGGCAATAGAGCAGGTAGTGCAGGACCTGATATACTTGCTGACCTCCTATCGAAGTTTCATCGAGTAGAAATGTTTATGTAGCATTGCCATTGTCTTTTCGACTCTGAAGTTTCTTGCCACCCAACTGTAGTGGGATTCCCAGATCATATTCACTCCCTTGTTTGATGGAACAAAGATATGGCCCATACGACACAACAACCCATCCTTAAGATGGAAATTATCGACAATTGCATTTGCACCCAACATTTGGTAGGTGGTGGCGAAGTCCGGGTCTGTCTCATAGAGTTGGTGCCATCCATAGGTCTCATGGCCACAGGACTCTAGCACCGTGGGGAGTGCCACGACTGGCGGTCTGCTAAGGAAATCAATGACACGATTGGTGCTTCCTGTTTTATACTTGATGTTGAGGTGGAATTGTTGCAAGTACGTGGACCACTTTTGATGGCGATCATTCTACAATTTTCCTTGTGTCTGCATGAACTGCAGTGGCTTATGATTAGTGTGGATGACTATCTCCTTCCCAATAATGTAACGTCTCCATTGGTGACATTCTTGCACAATGGAGTACATTTCTTTTTTGTAAGTAGGGTACTTACGGAAAACATTTGATACTGTCTCACTATGATAGGGAACAAGATGGCCGTGCTGAGTGAGAACGATGCCCACCACATAGTCTGAAGCATCTGTCTTGATCTCAAAGGGTTGCTGCAGTTTTGGTAGTGAAAGTACTGGGGCTGAGCACAAGCGCTGCTTCAAATCATTGAACTCTTATTGTTGGGACCGACCCCACACAAATTTATCCTTACCACCACCCCTAGTTATTTGGCTGAGGGTGCATGCAATATGGGAGAATCCCAACACGAACTTGCGGTAGAAATTGGCAAGGCCCAAGAAGATCCGAAGCTCAGTGAGTGTGGTTGGGGCTGGCGAGTCACGAAGGACTTGGATCTTGGCTGGATCCACATGTACGCCATGCTGATCAATTATGTAGCCCAAGTAATGGAACTTGTCCATGCCAAAGGAGCATTTTTCCAAGTTGCCATATAGCTTGTGCTGCCGCAAGGTGTGAAAAACCTGTTGAATATGCTACAAGTGTTTGGCCCAAGTCTTGCTGTAAATGAGAATGTCATCCAGATACACCACTACAAAAGTATTGGTGAATGGTCGTAGGATATTTTCCATCATCCTCATGAAAGTGGCTGGAGCATTTGTCAAACCAAAGGGCATGGAAAACCATTCAAAAAGCCTTCCTTTGACTTGAAGGAAGTTTTCCATACATTTGTCCGTTCTATCGGGACCTGGTGGTAGCCAGACTTTAGATCAATCTTAGTAAAGTATTTGGCCCCCGTGAGTTGATCAAGGAGGTTTTCAATTCAGGGAATCAGGTACCTGTTTCGAACTGTGATTTTATTCAGAGCCCAATAATCAATTCAGAGTCACCATGTTCCATCTTTCTTCTGTACCAGCATGATTGGGCTCCCGCAATGTGATGATCTAGGACAAATATGCCCCTTGTGGAGCAGTTCTTGGATCTATCACTCGATCTCCTCGTTCTCTAACAGAGAGTGGAGATAGACTAGCCCATTGGGTAGTGATGCAGTGGTGGTCAGATCGATGGGGTGCTTGACCTGGCAGTGCAGAGGTACCCTGATAGGTGAGGAGAAGATATTTGAGTATTCTTCCACAACCATATCTACTTGCTTATGCTATGTCGAGAGGTCAGCTGAAGAGACCCTGGATGTGACTATGATCTTTCACTGATTCTGAGAGAGAATCATGAAGAAGACAAACTTCCCCATCCGAGATATGACCTTCCTACATTGCTTTGCAGAGATCAAGGAAATAACACTAGGTGGGACTGCCTCGGGTATCCAGTAAAATTTTCTGTTCAAAGTATTAATAACACTACGAGGCCTAGACTCATATACAACATGACGTTTCCATAAATAAGTTTTTCCCAAAAGAACATCACAAACTTAGAGAAGAGCAACATCACACAATACCTCATCTTTGAAGGGCTTGATGCCATATGAAAGTCGTCACTGTTGGCTGATGCGAAGATCGATTCCTTGGCGGAGCCATCCAATGGTGTAGGGTTGTGGGTGCAGTGTTGTCAGTAGGGCCAACCGCTTAATGAACTCTGCTAAGATGAGGTTCTTCTAGCTACCACTATCCACGATGAACTGCAGCGGGGTCCCGTTTACCCACATCTGTGAATGGAAGAGGAGTTATCCTTCTTCCGGCTCGTCTGGTTCACCAGGCTGGAGGTTGGTGGTAGAAATGGTGGCACTGGGTTCTGCATCAATGATCCATATTCCCCTTTATGGTTCTGTCTTAGAGTTTGAACCTGCATTTGATTCAGAGGCTTTCACTTCAGCCAACAACGACTTCTTTGAGCGGCAGTCAATAGTGTTATGTCAAGGGATCTTATGGAAGTCACACCACTTCCCGATATATTTATTTGTCTTTTCAGTGTCCTTATTTGCTTGCAGCTTGGACTGGCTATGTTGATACTATCCATCTTTTCTCTATCCTTTGTTCTGTGGGTTGGGGCCGCCCTTTCCTATATTTTGTTGTGAGGGGTTCCCAGGCCCAAATTGCCACGTATTTTGTTTGAGCTTCTGCTCGATTTTGACATCATATCGGTAGGCCGTGCCCAAGGATTAGATGTCCAAAAATTCTATTTCTGTCTGGATGTATATATGCAGAGCGTCATGATACTTGAGCACCAGATGTCGCTCTGAATTTTTGATACCCAGCTTGGTGTGCAAGGTATGAAAGATATTTGTGAAATCTAGCACTGCTTGGTCTCTTTCTTGCCGTAGTGTGGTCCATTTGGTATACGAGTCATCATAACTTCCGAAAGGGTATACTATTCCTTAATAATATCCCTGAAGGATTCCTAGGTGGCTGTGACTATAAATATTGAGGGTTCCTCTATTTCCTTTTTCTCACAGAAAGTTTCGCACCAATCTTTGACATGGGGAATGACTTTGAGGAGCGCAAAAGTAATCTTTTCTCTATTCGAAAAGTTATGGACATAAAAATACCCTTCTAGTATATTCAACCACTTGTCTACAACATATGTGTCTATCTGAACTTCAAATATAGGAATATCGAAGTTTATTTGTACCTTGAAGGGGGTGTCTCCTCCGCTCAAAGAAGATGCGTCGCCTGTTGGTAGCTGCTGAAGGATTTGCGCGAAACTATCCATCATCTCGTTCCTTTGTTGCATGAGAGATTCCTCAATCAACAATTTGAAAGGATCTCCTGTCCCATCATCTTTCTTTTCTCCTGCCATGAGAGGTCCCTTGGGCATGAAAGAGATTTTTTCCTCAAGAGAAACAAGATCGAGACCCAACTCTTTGTACTCCGACCTCGTTGGGGTCATGCATTAAGATGACAAGGAGAAGACTGCTCTGATAACACTGATATGAGTTTTATGAGAAGAATGAAACGACTATAGATTATTAACAGGTTCTTAACACAAAATAACAGAGATACAATAAAATTGGTTTTCTATTCAATAAGGAAATAAGCTGAAACTGTAAAATGCAGCGGAAACAAGCTTGCTGGAATGGTGGCGGCTTATCTCTGAGAAGAGATGTGACAACTGTGCTCATTAGAAATAAGATGATTACAATGAGGCTCTGAAGGCCCTTTTACAATAAACAGGAATGAAAAAAAACCTAGACATCCAAAAACTTAACCATAGGAGATGAAGCGCCAAAAGTCATGTGGGCCCCGTCTGGGTAAGTTAGTACATCAACTTCCCGGGGTCATAGCTTTTTCATATGATCTCCGTTTTAGGCGTATGATAGACTGTTGGAAAGGTATATTCGATGCGATTTATTTTGGGGGATCAATCATTCCTATGATCATTATTATGAAGCTCGATCCCAAAAATCCTTTATTTAGGCCCTCAAAATGGCCCCAGAAGTTAAAACTACTAAAAATAGTAAATTGCCAAAATTGTCAGAAAACTGTTTTGAGCCAGTTGGAAAAGGTGGGTGGCCACCAATATCCACCTGGATCAATCCTCCCTCATTAGGAAGAAATGGTCTCCATTGCGTTTATTTCCCCCATCAGATGAGGAAATTTCTGCTGAATTTGGCTCCGGGTGAGCCACTTGCCTTGGTGCAGGACCTGCCCTGCATTGACGATTCGATAAAGTTGGATCCTTTGTTGTTGAGTGCCCTTGATCTATGTGTCCACAATATGATCACTGTATTCCTATTGTATGCAGTTGGGGTTGAGCTCTGTTGGTGTCAGCTACTCTGTTACGTTTGAGGTGTCCAATAATGGTGGGAAATAAGGGCGAAGGAGATCCACGTTGAACACTGGGTGCAGACCAAGGAAAGAAGGAATGTTGAGCTCAAAATCATTGTCCCCCACGGCCTTGGTGATGGTGTACGACCCATAACGGAGTGGGAAAATCTTCTGATGGGGTCCTATAAGGCATTCTTTCTGCAAGTGCAACCAAACTTTGTTGCCCACTTGAAACTTATGTGGCACCCGATGTTGATCATGGCACTGCTTGTACTTGTCATTGGACTTTTGTAGGATAGCCTGAACTTGTTGGTGGATGTGCTGGATCCAATCAATGAACCAGGTGGCTTTGTCAGCTTCAGTTGGAGCTGGAGATGAGTTAGTTGAGGTGACCATAAGGGGAAGTGCTACATCTATGAGACCTAATGGTTGGAATCCTAACCCCACCTGAAAAGGGATGTGGTTGGTTGAGCTACGTATGGCTTGGTTGTAGCTATGTTGGACAGAGGGAAGGCTCTCATCCCATGTGCGAGGGTGATTTGAATTATACATGTGAAGGATATGCATAATCATTCGATTTACGACCTTGGTTTTTCCATCTATCTAGGGGTGGAAGGCCGTGGATTTGGTGAGCTTGGTGTCCAACAGTGACTAGAGGCTCGACCAGAATGTGTTGAGAAATTGACTGTCCCGATCTGAGGCAATAGTTTTTAGGATTCCAAAATGTAACCAAACTCGTTCAAAGAAGATCCTGGTAGTGGCCTCTTCTGTGATGTTCTTCTTGCAGACAACCAGAATCACCATCTTAGAAAAATGATCAACAACCACAAAAAAACAGTAATTTCCCTGCTTGGTGGACGAGAGGCTCGACATGTAGTCCATTGAGATGGATTCCCATGGCTTGTCAGGAGTAGGAAGTGGGGTGTACATGCCATGTTTCTTAGTGGTTAGTTTGGAAATATTGATGGCAGTGCATGACCTGATATACTTGTTGACCTCCTGTCGAAGTTTCGGCCAGTAGAAATGTTTCTGTAGCATCGCCACTGCATTTTCAATGCCAAAGTGTCTTTCCACCCGACTGTAGTGGGATTCCCAGATCAAATTTGCTCACTCGATTGATGGAACACATATATGGACCAGACAACAGAACAACCCATCATGGAGATGGAAATTATTGACAACTGCATTTTCACCCAACATTTTGTAGGTGGTGGCGAAGTCCGGGTCTGTCTCATAGAGTTGGGGCCATCCATAGGTCTCATGGCCACATGAGTATAGCACCGTGGCAAGTTCCATGACTGGCGGTCTGCTGAGGAAATCAACGACTTGATTGGTGCTTCCTGTTTTATACTTGATGTTGAGGTGGAATTGCTGCAAGTATGTGGACCACTTTTGATGGCGATCATTCTGCAATTTTCCTTGTGTCTGCATGAATTGCAATGGCTTATGATCAGTGTGGATGACTGTCTCCTTCCCAAGAATTTAATGTCTCCACTGGCGACAGGCTTTCACAATGGAGTACATTTCTTTGTCATAAGTAGGGTACTTACGAACAACATTTGATAGTGTCTCACAATGAAAGGCCATGGGGTGGTCATGCTGAGTGAGAACCACGCCCACCGTATAGTCTGAAGCATCTGTCTCGATCTCAAAGGGTTGTTGAAAGTATGGTGGTGAAAGTACTGGGACTGAGGACAAGCGCTGCTTCAAATTGTCGAACGCTTATTGTTGGGACCGACCCCTTGCAAATTTTGCCTTACCACCACCCTTGGTTATTTGGCTGAGGGCCCATGCAATATGGGAGAATCCCAACCCAAACCTGTGGTAGAAATTGGCAAGGAAAAAGAAGCTCCAAATCTCAGTGAGTGTGGTTGAGGCTGACCAGTCATGAATGACTTGGATCTTGGATGGATCCACATGTATTCCATTATGATCAATTATGTATCCTAGGTAATGGACCCTGTCCATGCTGAAGGAGCATTTTTCCAAGTTGGAATATAGCTTGTGCTGCCATAGGGTGTGCAAAACCTTTTGAATATGCTGCAAGTGTTCAACCCAAGTCTTGCTGTAAATGAGAATGTCATCCAGATACACCACTACAAAATTATTGGTGAATGGTTGCAGGATATCTTCCATCATCCTGATGAAAGTGGATGGAGCATTTGTCAAACCAAAGGGCATGACCAACCATTTAAAAAGGCCTTCCTTTGACTTGAAGTAATTTTTCCATACATCTGTCTGTTCTATCGGGACCTGGTGGTAGCCGAACTTCAGATAAATATTACTAAAGTATTTGGCCACCGTGAGTTGATCAAGGAGGTCGACGATTCCAGGAATCATGTACCAGTTTCTGACTGTGATTTTATTCAGAGCTTGGTAATCAATGCATAGTCGCAAGGTTCCATCTTTCTTCTGTACCATCACGATTGGGATCTTGGAAGGTGATGAGATGGGACAGATGTTCCCTTTGTGGAGAAGTTCTTGGATTTGTCACTTGATCTCCTCATTCTCTAACAAAGAGCGGTGATAGACTAGCTCATTGGGCAGTGATGCGTCGGGGGTCGGATCGATGGGGTGCTTTACCTGGTAGTGCAGAAGTACCCCGGTAGGTGAGGATAAGATATCTGAGTATTCTTACATGACCTTATCTACTTTCTTCTGCTGTGTGGAGAGGTCAGCCATAGAGACCCTAGATGTGGTTGTGATCTTTTGTTGATTCTGAGAGTGAATCACGAAGAAGACAAACTTCCCCATCTGAGAGATGACGTTCCTGTATTGCTTAGTAGATATCAAGGAAATAACACTAGGTGGGATTGCCTCGGGTATCCTATACAATTTCCTTTTCAAAGTAATAATAACACTACGAGGCCTAGACTCATATACAACATGAAGTTTCCATAAATAAGGTTGGTCCAAAAGAACATCATAAACTTCGAGAGGAGAAACATCAGACAATACCTTGTCATTGAAGGGCTTGATGCCATATGAGAGTCGACACTGTTGGCTGACGCGAAGATCGTTTCCTTGGCAGAGCCATCCAATGATGTAGGGTTGTGGGTGCGGTGTTGTCAGCAAGGCCAACCGCTTGATGACCTTTACTGAGATGAGGTTCTTCTGGCTACCTCTATCCATGATGAAGTACAATGGGCTACCTTTTACCCACATCTGTGAATGGAAGAGGCGTTCTCCTTCTTCCGGCTCGTCTAGTTCATCAGGCTGGATGTTGGTGGTAGCAACGATGGCACTGGGTTCTATGTCAATGATCCATATTCCCATTTCTATTTCTTTCTCAGAGTCTGAACCCACATCTGATTTAGAGGCTTTCACTTCGGCCACCAACGACTGCTTTGAGTGGCAGTCAGCAGTGTTATGCCAAGGGCTCTTATGGAAGCCGCACCACTTCCCGGTATATTTATTTTTCTTTCCAGTGTCCTTATTTGCTTGCGGCTTGGACTGGTTGTACTGATACTGTCCATCTTTTCTCTGTCTTTTTTTCTGTGGGTTGGGGCCACCCTTTCCTGTCTTTTGTTGTGAGGGGTTCCTAGACCCAAATTGGTGGGTCTTTTGTTTGAGTTTTTGCTCGATTTTGACGGCATATCAGTAGGCCGCGCCCAAGGATGAGATGTCCAAAAATTCCATTTCATTCAGGATGTATCTATGCAGAGCACCGCGATACATGAGCACTAGATTTCACTCTGAATCTTTGATACCCATCTTGGTGCGCAAGGTATGAAAGATATTTGTTAAATGTGGCACTTCTTGGTCTCTTTCTTGTCGCAGTGTGGTCCATTTGGTATACAAATCGTCATAACTTCTGACAGGGTAGTATTGTTCCTTAATAGCATACCTGAAGGATTCCCAAGTGGTCGTGACTATAAATAATGAGGGTTCCTTTGTTTCATTTTTCTCACAGAAAGTTTCCCACCAATCTTTGACATGGGGAACGACTTTGAGGAGCGCAAAAGTAATATTTTCTCTATTCGAAAAGTTATGGACAAAAAAATACCCTTCTAGTAGATTCAACCACTTGTCCTCAACATCTACTTCTATTTGACCTTAAAATATAGGAATATCAAAGTTTATTTTTACCTTGAAGGGGGTGGTGCCTCCACTCAAAGAAGATGCATCGCCTGTTGGTAGCTGCAGAAGGATTTGTGCGAAACTATCCATCATATCGTTCCTTTGTTGCATGAGGGATTCCTCAATAAACAGTTTGAAAGGATCTCCTGTCCCATCATATTTATTTTCTCCTGCCATGAGAGGTCGCTTGGGAATGCGAGAGATTTTTAACTCAAGAGAAACAAGCTCGAGACCCAACTCTTTGTACTCCGACCTCGTTGGGGACATGCATTAAGAGGACATGGAGCAGACTGCTTTGATACCACTAAGTCAGTTTTTATGAGCAGAATGAAATGAATATAGATTATTAATAGTTGATTAACACAAAATAACAGAGATACAATAAAACTGGTTTTCTATTCAATAAGGAAATAAGATGAAACTGTAAAATGCAGCAGAACAAGCTTGCTGGAATGGTGGCGGCTTATCTTTGAAAAGAGATGTGACGGATGTGCTCATTCACAAGAAGATGATTACAATGAGGATCTGAAGGAAGTTTTACAATAAATAGGAATTCCAAAAACCCTAGACATCCAAAAACCTAACCCTAGGAGATGAAGTGCCAAAAGTCATGTGGGCCCCATCTGGGTAAGTTAGTACATCAACTTCCCGAGGTCGTAATTTTTGCATACGATCTCTGTTTTATGCGTATGATAGCCCATTGGAAATGTATCATCGAGGAGATTAATTTTTGGGGCTCAATCATGAATTTTGATGTCATTGAGAATCTCTATCTAGAAAAACCTTTATTTAGGCCCTCACAATGGCCCCATAAGTTAAAACTGCTAAAAATAGTAAATTGCCAAAATTGTCAGAAAACTGTTTTGAGCTAGTTGGAAAAGGTGGGTGACCACCGATATCCACCTAGATCAATACTCCCTCCTTCAGAGGGAATGGTATCCATTGCGTTGAGTTCCCCCATCAGATGAGGAAATTTCTACTAAATTTGGCCCCGGGTGAGCCACTTGCCTTGGTCCAAAAGCTGCCCTGCTTTGATGACTCGATAAAGATGGATCCTTTATTGTCAAGTGCCCTTGATATGTGTGTCCAAAATCTGATCGCTGGATTCCTGTTGTATGTAGTCGGGGTTGAGCTCTGTTGGTGTCAGCTGCTCTTTTACATATGATGTGTCCAATAATGGTGGGAAATAAGGGCGAAGGAAATCCACGTTGTACACTTGGTGGAGGCCAAGGAAAGAAAGAATGTTGAGCTCAAAAGAATTACTCCCCACATCCTTGGTGATGGTGTACGAGCCATAATGGAGTGGGCGAAGCTTCCGATGGGGTCCAGTAAGGCATTCTTTCTGCAAGTGCAACCAAAATTTGTTGCCCACCTGAAACTTATGTGGCACCCGATGTTGATCATGGCACTTCCTATACTTGTCACTGGACTTAGGTAGGATATCCTGAACCTATTGGCGGATGTATTGGATCCATTCTGTTAACGCTCTGTAAATTTCCTAGAGGTTGTCAGGAAAGAAGAAATCTACGGGAGGTAACTTTATCCAACCACTTCGAAGCTGGGATCTAGCCCTTCCATCTTTAGAGAGGGATCTCTCTATATGATTTAGATATGTTTCCAATTTAAAATATTAGGCTAGGTAAATAGAATATGTTGGTTTTGTTTGTTGTAGTTTTCGTTGGGTTGGCTGAGAGAGTTTACACATCCATTGGGCTATGGGGTCTGTACCATGAAATAAAATCTAAACCAGAAAGCAAAGAAACTTTTCATAGGGCGAGATAATGTAATTGCTGGATTCTTTTAGTAGCATAAATGAGAAATAACAGAAAAAGGTGAGAATGTCAATTACAACAAAGAAGCAGTTAAGAATTTCTTTATCATAAAATCAGAAGATGAAACACTAATATCTTTCAAAGTGAGAAACAGGGTATACAAAGATAAATCCTACAACATTCATTACTTTCAAAGATTAGATTTAGCAAATAGTGTGATAACTAAGCGAGAATAACAGTAAACTTAGAAAGAAAAACATCACCAGTGAATACACGTAAGAATCCTGTAAAAATGCCTCTTAGGTTTAATGGAAGATCTCTTGAAAAATATTATAGTCTGATAGCTCACAGGGCGTAAAGATCAACCCTAAATACTTCGAAAAGTGAAGTATTTATAACCCAAAATTACAAACGATCTTGTCATTAAAGATTAGGACGTGGTAAATCTATTTTTAACCTAACTAACTTAACAAATTACAGAAATCTAGGAACTGTTTGATGATGTGTCACAATTGCATGTTGTTTTCTGGGTGAGCCGTTGGTGAGGCCTCTGCAGACCTCATCTGACTGGATAGCTGACTGGGCTGGGAAAACTCATCTACTACTCGATTAGGTCACAAAGATATTCTCATCGAAGATGACTGGGAATGCTGACTTTGAGTAGCCTTCGGTAGAATTCATCCATTTTTGTGTACTTGGCGAAAGTAGGCTTGGTGATGAAGATGTACCGGATCTCATGCTGAATGTTGATGTCCAAC
>ML777952.1:2071225-2086833 GCA_009831015.1 Picea engelmannii
ATTTCGGAAATCGATGCAAAGCCTGATTTCTCCGGATTTCTTTCATGTTGGGACCAAATTTGAAACCCATTTGGAAAACCGTAACGGGACTATGATTTTAGCATCGTACATTTTTTTGATTTCTTTTTCTATCAAGGGAAGTAGCTTGGGATTTATTCTCCTAAGTTTCTGTCTGAAAGGTTTTTGGTCTTCTTTTATTGGAATCCTATGTTGTATGATGCTAGTGATTTATTCTCCTAAGTTTCTGTCTGAAAGGTTTTTGGTCTTCTTTTATTGGAATCCTATGTTGTATGATGCTAGTGTCATAAGCTTTCAAGTCCTCGTAACCCCAGGCAAATACGTCTGAATATTCCTTGAAAAGCTCAATGTATTTGAGTTTCTTCTCAAGGGGTAATGATTTGGAAAGTTTCACCATCTTGGGTTTCTCTTCTGTCCCTATATTACAATCTTCTACTTCTTGACCACTGGCTTCAATTTTTGTTTTTTTAGCTACATCATTAAAATCAAATAAGTCCTCTAAAGGAACTAAACCCCTAGGTAAAACATTACTTTTCAAATGAAAAACATCAACTTCTATCTCATCATCGCCTAACTCTCTTGAATCTATCTTATTTACACTATCATTTCCAAAATCARGTCTTTTTACATTTTCATCTTCATTTTCTAAATCTATGTTTGTACACTCGAAATCATTTTTACATTGCAGAAAATCTTCAATTTGATCATCATTACCAAATACCTGCCAATACCTGATGTTGTCTGGAACAGTTGGTCTACATTTCACCTCCACTGTGTATGGGCGAGTGGAACGAAAAGGTATCTTGCATGTGGCTGTTGACGTAGCTAACCCATCTGCCAAAATATTCTGTCCCCTAGGCATCACCTGCAAATCAACTTCAGTGAAACATTTAAGGTCATCCAGAACAACATTCCTATAAGCTCTAAGACGGGGGTGTTTTTCCGCATACTCACCTTTAATTTGATTGATTATTAATTCAGAATCACCTCTTACCGTATTTTTTTTGGCACCAACCTTCTTTAGAAGTTTCAGACCGAGCATCAAGGCTTCATACTCGGAAATATTATTAGTGCATTGAAAATTTAATTTGTAAGAATGGTTTTCTGAATACCTGGCTCTGTGATTGTGCAACCAAACTCCTGCTCCAGCTCCTTCTTTGCTTACATCTCCATCAAAGTCCATTCTTCCAGAAATCCACTGGTAATTCTTCAGTTATCACATTTTTCTTTTTTTCTGCCTCAACGATTTCTTGGCCTTCGTCCGGACCAGATGTATCTTCTTCCAGCTGAACGATTTGTTCTCCCGTATCACCATCGTTGTATAGGATGAAGGATTCCAAGTCAGAATGTGCAGAGTACAGAGGATAGTTATGTGGTTTTTCTTGGCTGCTCACCATGTACTTCATCAATGTTTCTCTGTATAGTCTTCTCTATTGACCAGAAACTGGGACAGTGACATACGACATATCCAACTGCAAAGTAACTTTCAACCTGGCCCCCCAAGACCGGGACAACAACATACCATACTTCGGGGGAATGTCTACAACCACAACATCCATGACCATTCTTTTCGCGGGAATCTGGACCAGGGTGATACACAGATCTTTGATCAAACCGATACATCTAACTTTACTAGAGTCAAAAGAGTGTAAGTCCTTGTAAGGTCTGGTAACTTCAAGTCCCAGTTTTTCCATCACTGCTTTAGGCATCAGATTATGGGAAGCACCCGAATCTAACATAGCATTATGCAAAATCAGGTCGTTTATATTAAGGTTGATAGAAAAAGGAGCGACAACACCATTGTCGATCCGACCATCCACTTCAGGTCCGAACAGGAGTTCAGGTTGATCATCTATAAGGTTCATAGTATCTGAATGATTCACTGATCCAACAGTTAAGGCCTTCGTACCTATATCAGGTTCAATGGTCAGCGCTTTAATCACCTGTGAATGGTAAGCATATTTGCTCAACAACTCGGAAAGGGGAATGGGAATTTTTACTTTGGCTAATTCCCCTTCGAGGCTAAAAGGTGTAGGTGCTCTGCCTTGGCTCAACAATTCTGATTTTCCACCACAATATTCTGGCCATAAGTATTTGGTGGGTTAATTGATGAAACCTCAGACTGCGATGATCTTTTCAGAATGGTAAGGTTTCTTTTTGCTGTAACTTTAGCATTACCCTTCTCAGGGCTCTTCTCGGCAGAAGGCTCAGAGGCCTTTTGGGTTTCTACTATCTTCTTAGTTTCGGTCACCTTTTTTGGAGAACTTCTGTCTGTCTTTTTACTTCGCAGATTGTACTACCGGTGTACCTCCAAAATAGCATTTTCAAATGCCTATTGTTCGGCGTCTTCAGCTTCTTCACTTACTTTTGTTTGATTGAGGAGAAAAATTTCTTGCTCTTCCTGGGTAAGGAATATAGCTTTGTTATCGTGAATGCCCATGAGGTTTATGTGAGTATCCTCCAGTTCTTCAATTACTTCCTCTCCTTCATCATCATAATTTTCTTGTAGGGGAGGTTTGATCTGTTGATCATGACCTCTCTATTCCCTTTGATCCTTAGGATCTCTCTGCCTGATCTGAGGAGGGTTTCTTCTGAAGTTAGGATTTCGAATTTGAGGAGCTGGTGGGTTTTCTCTAGGAGGATTTCTTTTAGATACAGTAAGTCTCTCCATCATTCTTTCCATTGCTCTGGCCAAGGAATCCAATTTGGAATTGAAGGTTGATGTGGAAGGTTCCTCTTTGATTGTGACTCTCCTCTCTGTCCTCCGTCATGCCCTTTTTGCCAACAAGTTGGCTTCCACACTTATTGCACTTTTCTGCATGTCCTCCAGGGTGGTGGAGTTTCTTTCCCTTAATTTATATGACATATCAGTGTCAAAACCATCAGGGAATTTTATCAATGCTAAACCTTGTGGAGGTTTAATATCGGCTGGAATTGCATTGTACAGGTTATTGAAACGGGTGTAGTAATCTTGTACTGTCTCACCTTGATTTCTTCTGATGTTTTCGTATTCTGACAAGATTTGGAGAGGGTTTTTCTTTACCTCCCATCTGTCTAGAAAACTCCTTTGGAATGCAGTAAGGTCAAGGACCGAGGCATCACGTAAACCTTTATACCATTACTTAACGTCACCCATCAAAATTTGGGCAAACAATCTCATTTGAATGTCAACCTCATCTACTTCCTGTAGGTCAAAATAATCATTCATTTTATCAACGTGTTGCTGGGCGCTCAAGGATCCTGTTCCATCAAACTGTGGAAGTCTCGTTTGATAGTCTTGGGGCATAACATGAAGGGGTGCGACCAACACCAAGGGAGCATATCTGGCTGCCATGATAGGTGAAGGAGGCAGGACGATAACTTAGATGATAGGTGGGGTGGTGGCAGAAGACGAGGATGAGGAGGGGATAGCTGGCACAGAGTGAGTGGTTTGAGGTTTAGCAGTGGGAGATAGAACTTCAGGAGTCTGGGGTTGCAAGACGGTTGGGTCTAGGATGGTTTCAGCCACAAAGCTAGCAGATTTTGTTATGAACATGATTTGTTCGAAAAGGATGTCAAAGTCGAGATCCTGAATGGCAACAAGCTCCTCTAGAAGAGAAGGGGACTTCTGAAGGGGATTATGTCTTACTAAACCTTCAACAATGGTCTTCTTTCTGAGCAACTGTTCTGGATTATCAGTTGTTATCGCAGGTTCTGGGTCTGGGTGAGATCGAATATAACCTCTTTTGGGAGCCATATTTCTTTTTGATTTATATATATATACTTTTTAGTTTTATGAATCTGAAAAGAATATGTGAAAGTTTTCAACAACCTCTAAACATTACTTCTTTCTCAGATTTGCAATATTTCAGAAGCAAACTTTTCTTCTAGGGAAAAGAAGACGCAAGGTTAAAATTTGTTCAGTTCTGTTCCCCAGTATGGTCGCCACTATGTTAACGCTCTGTAAATTTCCTAGAGGTTGTCAGGAAAGAAGAAATCTATGGGAGGTAACTTTATCCAACCACTTCGAAGCTGGGATCTAGCCCTTCCAGCTTCAGAGAGGGATCTCTCTGTATGATTTAGATATGTTTCCAATTTAAAATATTAGGCTAGGTAAATAGAATATGTTGGTTTTGTTTGTTGTAGTTTTTCATTGGGTTGGATGAGAGAGTTTACACATCCATTGGGCTATGGGGTCTGTACCATGAAATAAAATCTAAACCAGAAAGAAAAGAAACTTTTCACAGGGCGAGATAATGTAATCGCTGGATTCTTTTAGTAGCATAAATGAGAAATAGCAGAAAAAAGGTGAGAATGTCAATTACAACAAAGAAGTTAATAATTTCTTTATCATAAAATCAGAAGATGAAACACTAAAATATTTCAAAGTGAGAAACAGGGTATACAAAGATAAATCCTACAACATTCATTACTTTCAAAGATTAGATATAGCAAATAGTGTGATAACTAAGCGAGAATAACATTAAACTTAGAAAGAAAAACATCACCAGTGAATACACGCAAGAATCCTATAAAAATGCCTCTTTGTATTAATAGAAGATCTCTTGAAAAATATTACAGTCTAATAGCTCACAGGGCGTAAAGATAAACCTTCAATACTTCGAAAAGTGAAGTATTTATAACCCAAAATTACAAACGATCCTATCGTTAAATATCGGGATGTGGTAAATCTATTTTTAGCCTAACTAACTTAACAAATTACAGAAATCTAGGAATTGTTTGATGATGTGTCGCAACTGCATGCTGTTTTCTGAGTGAGCCGTTGGTGAGGCCTCTGCACGACCTCATCTGACTGGATAGCTGACTGGGTTGGGACAACTCATCTACTACTCGATCATGTCACAAAGATCTTCCCATCAAAGATGACTAGGAACGCTGACTTTGAGTAGCCTTTGGTAGACTTCATCCATTTCTATGTACTTGGAGAAAGTAGGCTTGGTGATGAAGATGTACCGGATCTCATGCTAAATGATGATGTCCAACTGAAGTGCATCTAGGAATGCCTTTCCAGTGATGCTGCCTTAAATTCCTGAAAACTTCGAACTATCCTTAGCCACATCGGCTAGTCTCTTTTTGTAGTCTGTGAGTGTCATCAGTTTGTTGTTTATCACCTTCAGACTAGGAAGACCTTTCTTCTGTAGAGCCTCAATATTGCTGAAAAACCTTTGTACCCCTAGGTCCATGGCCTGAACCTTTTCTTCTAGCTGTAGCATCAGCCCTCTCTTGGTCAAGACTCTTTTGACCTCAAGGATGGTCTCTGTTCTATCCTCAATTCTCAGCTCTTCCAGCTCCTCTCTGGTTTTATAATTCAAGAATTTGATGATTTCATTAGCCTGTGTGGGCATCTCTCCCAGTTCTGATCTGATCTTCTCGATGACTTGTTTACTTCTTTGCACCAATTCATTTTTCTCAAACATAATCTGTATCATTGGCCATATTTCTTTCATAGACTTGGTGATGTCTGTCCAGACACTTTCTTTGACTTCAGCTAGTGTTTTACCTGCCATTGTTTGCTTCCGAAGTTGCTGCAACTCTTGTTTGAGTTGGTCTGACACTTGTTTTTCCTTGGAGAAACTGGTTTGATAAGAATATTTGAGTTCCTAAAGGTTCTCAATCTCCTTTTTGAGCCTGACAATCTCTGTCTCCTGCAGATTCATCTCTTCCATAGATTTGGCCAGTTCAACCGTCTTTTCCAGAGACGTCAGTGGATTCGCCGATGGGACTTCTGCTAGTGATGTTGTGCTCACTCCTGAGAGTGGAAATACACTCAATGGAATGAATTCCATGGGTTTCAACTATTCTTTCTCTTTCACTAGCTTCTCCATCTCAACTTCCATTTCCTTCAGTTGTATATTCTACTCCATGATTAACTTAAGCATCTCATCTTTTTCTCCTTCTGTCTCTGCTATTTCCTTTGCCTACGAGTCTACTATTGGTGGAAACTTCAATTGTTTCCTCAAAGATGCTATGTATTCATTTTTCTTCTTGATCATCTCCTCGACTGCTTTCACATTTGAGGGATCATACCCGATCTTGAGGACCATTTCCTCTAGCGTTTTGATCCTGTTATCCTTGGCAAAGGATGATATTTTCTCCAGCTTCAACTGTGTCTGGATGTTGTTCAGAGACACTTGTAACCTGGAGGCAGTAGTGGAAACATGTGCCAGCGTGGAGAAAACCATTTCTCCCGTCTGCCTATGTAGATCCATTTGATCAGCTGGATGCACGTCCTTAGTCTAGAATTCAAAAGTGGCCCTTTTGTAATCGGTGATTACATTAGGGTCTGGTACCTATGCTTGGAGGAATGCCATGTGCATTCTGCCCTTCTCTATGTCGAACACCGATAGCATCCTGTGTTGTGCAGATGACATCTGCTTCCAAAATTGGGCGTATGTGATGCTGGTCAGAGTTTGATTCTTTTTCTTGATCAAGTCATATTTCTCAAAGATGCTCAGCTTTGGTCCTGTCTTGCCTGGCTGGTTGATTGGTGGAGTATCTGTAGTCTTCTTTGGTAACACAGTGGTTATAATCTGCTTTCTGCTTGTGTTGAGGAGCGACCAATCAACCTCTGTCACTGTAGAGGATGGAATTTCCTTTTCTCCAGCCGGGTCAGGAGCTGGACTATTTTTTGGCCTCTTGGTATGCAGTTGGAATTCTTCTAATGACACTTTAGTGACAAGAGGTGACAGATCATTCCTAGGCCTTTTCTCCTTCGGAACCTGTGGTGTGGTTTTCTGTGATACAATGAGCGAGGGGTCCTATTTTTCTGTTTCAACCAAAGTATTTGGTTCCCATCCTGTCTGGTTTGAAAATTTTTCAACCTCAGGCCTAGATTTGTGGACATATGAGATGTCCTTGTTTTTTACCCTCATCTCTGAAATGATCCCGCATGGATCATATTGACATGTGAAAGTCATGAAGAATTTCACTTCCTTCAACAGTCTGTTTGCTTCCTCCCTAGCGCCTCGATTGTTGCAGATGAAATACCCAATCTACCCTCTGTTTCTGAGCTGTTGCTTTTCCTTTAAAGACACAAAGTGAATATCATCCGAGTTTATCATCTGCCTTATGTATTCCAGAGCAAAAAATTTGACAGGTAAGTATTTGGGCAGTTTATATGGGGACAAATCGCATCCATAGACTCTGATTTCAGTGTGATTTTGGTATAGGTACCAATCACCAATCTTTGTATGATCCGAGAGATGTAGGATCCTCTGAACTTCATCATTAATCTTGGGTTCGGGTTTGCCATTGAGCATACTCACCACTAGGTGGTAGAATTGATCGATGAACTGCTTGACACTGAATTCCATGGAGTTATGTCTGAGCAGGGAAGTCCATGCGGTTACTTCCCGGGGTCTGCCATCTCCGTCCCCACACAAATTGTTTCTTACCACCACCCCTGGTTATTTGGCTAAGGGCCCATGCAATATGGGAGAATGCCAAAACAAACATGCAGTAGAAATTGGCAAGGACCAAGAAGCTCTGAATCTCAGTGAGTGTCATTGGGGCTGGCCAGTCACGGATGACTTGGATCTTGGTTGGATCCACATGTACGCCATGCTGATGAATTATGTATCCCATGTAATGGACCTTGTCCATGTCGATTTTGACGACATATCGGTAGGCCGTTCCCAAGGATGAGATGTTCAAAAATTCCATTTCAGTCTAGATGTATATATGTAGAGCACTGTGATACTTGATCACCATATGTCACTCCGAATATTTGATACCCAACTTGGTGTGCAAGGTATGAAATATATTTGTGAAATCTGACACTGCTCAGTCTCTTTCTTGCCGCAGTGTGGTCCATTTGGTATACAAGTCATCATAACTTCTGAAATTGTAGTATTCTTTCTTAATAACATCCCTGAAGGATTCCCAGGTGGTTGTGACTGTAAATAGTGAGGGTTTCTTTGTTTCCTTTTTCTCACAGAAAGTTTCGCATCAATCTTTGACATGGGGAACGACTTTGAGGAGTGCAAAAGTAATCTTTTCTCTATTCGAAAAGTTATTGATAGAAAAATACCCTTCTAGTAGATTCAACCATGTGTCTACAACATCTACGTCTATCTGGCCTTAAAATACAGGAATATTGAAGTTTATTTGTACCTTGAAAGGGGTGGCGCCTCCACTCGAAGAACATGTATCGCCTGTTGGTAGCCGCCGATGGATTTGCGTGAAATTATCCATCATCTCGTTCCTTTGTTGCATGAGGGATTCCTAAATCAACAATTTGAAAGGATCTCCTGTCCCATAATCTTTCTTTTCTCCTACCATGAGAGGTTGCTTGAGTGTGCAAGAGCTTTTTTCCTCAAGACAAACAAGCTCGAGACCCAACTCTTTGTACTCTGACCTCGTTGGGGACTTGCATTAAGATGACAAGGAGTAGACCGCTTTGATGCCACTGATCCATAATTTATGATCATAACTAAATGAATACAGATTATTAACATGTGCTTAACACAAAATAACAGAGATACAATAAAACTGGTTTTCTATTTAATAAGGAAATAAGCTGAAAATGTAAAATGCAGCAGAAACAAGCTTGCTTGAATGGTGGCAGCTGATCTCTGAGAAGAGATGTGACGACTGCGCTCATTCGCAAGATGATTAAAATGAGGTTCTGAAGGATTTTTTACAATAAAAAGGAATTCCAAAAACCCTAGAAATCCAAAAACCTAACCCTAGGAGATGAAGCGCCAAAAGTCATGTGGGCCCCGTTTGGGTAAGTTAGTACATCAACTTCCCAGGATCGTAACTTTTGCATACGATCTCCGTTTTAGGCGTATGATATCCCGTTGGAAAGGTATCATCAAGGAGATTCATTTTGGGGGCTCAATGATGACGTTGATTATTAATGAGAAGCGCGATCCTGAAAAACCTTTATTTAGGCCCTCAAAATGGCCCTGAAAGTTAAAACTGCTAAAAATAGTAAATTGCCAAAATTGTCAGAAAACTTATTTGAGCCAGTTCGAAAAGGTGGGTGGCCACCGATATCCACATGGATCAATCCTCCCTCCTTAGAAATAAATTTTATCCATTTCTTTGAGTTCCCCTATCAGATGAGGAAATTTCTGCTGAATTTGGCCCCGTGTGAGCCACTTGCCTTGGTGTAGGGGCTGCCCTGCTATGACGAATTGATAAAGATAGATCCTTTGTTGTTGAGTGCCCTTGATCTCTGTTTTGAAAATATAATCGTTGGATTCCTGTTATATGCAGTCGGGGTTGAGCTCTGTTGGTGTCAGCTAATCTTCTATGTTTGAGGTGTCCAATAATGGTGGGAAATAAGGGCGAAGGAGATCCATGTTGAACATTGGGTGCATGCCAAGGAGAGAAGGAATGTTGAGCTCAAAATCATTGTTCCCCACGAACTTGGTGATGGTGTATGACCCATAATGGAGTGGGTGAATATTTTGATGGGGTCCTTTAAGGTGTTATTTCTGCAAGTGCAACCAAACTTTGTTGCCCACCTGAAACTTATGTGGCACCTGATGTTGATCATGGCGCTGCTTGTACTTTTGATTGGGCTTCTGTAGGATATCTTGAACCTGTTGGCGGATGTGATGCATCTGCTCAATGAACTGGGTGGCTTTGTCAGCTTCAAATGGAGCAGGAGATGAGTCGGTCGAGGTGACCGCAAGGGGAAGTGCTACATCTATGGGACCCAATGGTTGGAATCCCAACCCAACCTGAAAGGGGCTGTGGAATGTTGAGCTATGCAGGGCTCGGTTGTAGATATGTTGGACATAGGGAAGGATATCATCCCATGTGCAAGGGTTCTTTGAATTATATATGCGAAGGATATGCATAATCATTCTATTTATGACCTTAGTTTGGCCATCTATCTAGGTGTGGAAGGCTATTGATTTGGTGAGCTTGGTGTCCAACAGTGACCAGAGGCTCGACCAGAATGTGCTGACAAATCGATTGTCCCGATCTGAGACAATGGTTTGTGGATTCCAAAATGTACCCAGACTCGTTCAAAGAAGATCTTGGCAGTGACCTCTATTGTGATTTTCTTCTTGCAGGCAACCAAAATTGCCATCTTAGAAAAGTGATCAACAACCACAAAAACACAGTCATTTCCCGCTTGGTGGACGGGAGGGCCTACATGTAGTCCATTGATATGGATTCCCATGGCTTGTCAGGAGTAGGAAGAGGGGTGTACATGCCCTGTTTCTAAGTGGTCATTTTGGCAATAGCGCTGGCAGTGCAAGACCTGATATACTTGTTGACCTCCTTTTGAAGTTTCGTCTAGTATAAATGTTTTTGTAGCATTGCCATTGTCTTTTCAATGCCGAAGTGTGCTTCCAACCGACTATAGTGGGATTCCTAGATCATCTTTTCTTGCTCACCTGATGGAACATAGATATGGCCTAGACGACACAACAACCCATCCTGAAGATGGAAATTATCGACAACTGTGTTTGCAGCCAACATTTGGTAGGTGAGTGCTGCGAATGGTGGTCTGCTGAGGCAATCAACAACGTGATTGGTGCTTCTTGTTTTATACTTGATGTTGAGGCATAATTGCTGCAAGTATGTGGACCACTTTTGATAACGATAATTATGAAATTTTCCTTGTGTCTACATGAACTGTAGTGGCTTATGATCAGTGTGGATGACTGTCTCCTTCCCAAGAATGTAATGTCTGCACTGGAAATAGGCTTGCACAATGGAGTACATTTCTTTGGCGTATGTAGGGTACTTACAGACAACATCTGATAGTGACTCACTATGACAGTCCACGGGGTGACTGTGCTGAGTGAGAACGACGCCCACTGCATAGTCTGAAGCATCTGTCTCGATCTCAAAGGGCTATTGGAGGTCTAGTAGTGAAATTACTAGGTCTGAGCACAAGCGCTGCTTCAAATCGTCGAACGCTTGTTGTTGGGACCAACGCCATGCAATTTTTTCCTTACCACCACACCTAGTTATTTGGTTGAGGGCCCATGCAATATGGGAGAATCCCAACACGAACCTACGGTAGAAATTGGCAAGGCCCAAGAAGCTCTGAAGATCAGTGAGTGTGGTTGGGGCTGGCTAGTCACAGATGACTTGAATATTGACTGGATCCACATGTATGCCATGCTGATTAATTATGTAGCCGAGGTAATGGACCCTGTCCATGTCGAAGGAGAATTTTTCCAAGTTGGCATATAGCTTGTGCTACCAGAGGGTGTGCAAAACCTGTTCAATATGCTGCAAGTGTTCGGCCCAAGCCTTGCTGTAAATGAGAATGTCATCCAGATACACCACTGCAAAGTATTGGTGAATGTCATCCAGATACACCACTGCAAAGTATATGATGTTGTCCATCATCCTCATGAAAGTGGTTGGAGCATTTTTCAAACCAAAGGGAATGACCAACCATTCAAAAAGGCCTTCCTTTGACTTGAAGGAAGTTTTCCATACATCTGTTTGTTCTATCGGGACCTGGTGGTAGCCAGACTTTCGATCAATCTTAATGAAGTATGTGGCCCCCGTGAGTTGATCAAGGAGGTTGTTGATTTCGGGAATCAAATATTGGTTTCTGACTATGATTTTATTCAGATCCCGGTAATGAATGCAAATTTGCTAGGTTCCATGTTTCTTCTGTACCAACACGATTGGGCACCAACAAGGTGATGATATGGGATGGATGTGCCCCTTGTGGATAATTTCTTGGATATGTCGCTTGATATCCTCATTCTCTAACATAGAGTGATGATAGATGGGCCCATTGGGTAACATTGCATCGGGGGTTATATCGATGTGGTGCTTGACCTGGCAGTACAGAGGTACCCCGGTAGGTGAGGAGAAGATATCTAAGTATTCTTCCATGAAATTATCTACCTTCTTCTGCTGTGTGGAGAGATCAGCCATAGAGACCCTAGATGTGGCTGTGATCTTTCGCTGATTCTGAGAGCGAATCGCGAAGAAGACAAACTTCCCCATCTGAGATATGACCTTCCTACATTTCTTAGCAAAGATCAAGGAAATAGCACTAGGTGGGACTGCCTTGGATATCCTGTACAATTTCTTGTTCAAAGTAATAATAACATTATGAGACCTAGACTCATATATAGCACGACATTTCCATAAATAAGGTTGGCCCAAAAGAACATCACAAAATTTATAGAGGAGCAACATCACACAATACGTCATCTTTGAATGGCTTGATGCCATATGACAGTCGACACTATTGGCTGACACAGAGATCGCTTCCTTGGCGGAGCCATCCAATGGTGTAGGGTTGTGGGTGTGGTGTTGTTGGTAGGGCCATCCGCTTGACAACCTCTTCTGAGATGAGGTTCTTCTGGCTATCGCTATCCATGATGAAGTGTAGCGGGGTGCCTTTTACCCACATCTGTGAATGGAAGAGGCATTCTCCTTCTTCCGGCTCGTCTGGTTCACCAGGATGGAGGTTGGTTGTAGAAATGGTGGTAATGGGTTCCACGTCAATGATCTATATTCCCCTTTCTGGTTCTGTCTCAGAGTCTGAACCCGCATTTGATTCAAAGGCTTTCACTTCGGCCACCAATGACTGCTTTGAGCGACAATCAACAATGTTATGCCAAGGGCTCTTATGGAAGTCGCACCACTTCCCGGTATATTTATTTGTCTTTTTGGTGTCCTTCTTTTCTTGCAGCTTGAACTGGTTGTCTTGATACTGTCTGTATTTTCTCTATCCTTTGTTCTGTGGGTTGGGGCTGCCCTTTTCTAGCTTTTGTTGTGGGGGGTTTCCAGGCCCAAATTGTCGCGTCTTTTGTTTGAGATTCTACTCTATTTTGATGACATATCGGTAGGCCGCACCCAAGGATGAGATGTCCAAAAATTCCATTTCAGTCTGGATGTATCTATGCAGAGTGCCTCGATACTTGAGCACCAAATGTCACTCTGAACCTTTGATACCCATCTTGGTGCACAAGGTATGAACAAGATTTGTGAAATCTGGCACTGCTTGGTCTCTTTCTTGCCAAAGTGTGGTCCATTTGGTATACAAGTCGTCATAACTTTTGAAAGGGTAGTATTGTTCCTTAATAACATCCCTGAAGGATTCCCAGGTGGATGTGATTGTAAATAATGAGGGTTCCTCTGTTTCCTTTTTCTCATAGAAAGTTTCCCACCAATCTTTGACACGGGGAACGACTTTGAGGAGCGCAAAAGTAATCTTTTCTCTATTCGAAAAGTTATGGACAGAAAAATACCCTTCTAGTAGATTCAACCACTTGTCTACAACATATGCATCTATCTGACATTCAAATATAGGAATATAAGAGTTTATTTTTACCTTGAAGGGGGTGGCGCCTCCGCTCGAAGAAGATGCACTGCCTCTTGGTAGCTGTCGAAGGATTTGCGTGAAACTATCCATCATCTCGTTCCTTTGTTGCGTGAGGGCTTCCTCAATCAACAATTTGAATGGATCTCCTATCCTGTCATCTTACTTTTCTCCTCTCATGAAAGGTCGCTTGGGCCTGCGAGAGATTTTTTCCTCAAGAGAAACAAGCTCGAGACCCAACTCTTTGTACTCCGACCTTGTTGGGGACATGCATTAAGACGACAAGGAGCATACCGATATGATACAACTGATCCAGATTTTATGAGAAGAAAGAAATGAATACAGATTATCAATAGTATCTTAAAAAAAAATAACAGGCATACAATAAAATAGGTTTTCTATTCAATAAGGAAATAAGTTG
Organism: Picea engelmannii; assembly: GCA_009831015.1. Classification (NCBI taxonomy): domain Eukaryota; kingdom Viridiplantae; phylum Streptophyta; class Pinopsida; order Pinales; family Pinaceae; genus Picea; species Picea engelmannii. The sequence continues at coordinate 2,084,929 of ML777952.1, forward strand.
AAACTGTAAAATGCAGTGGAATCAAGCTCACTGGAATGGTGGCGGCTTATCTCTTAGAAGAGATGTGACGACTGCGCTCATTCGAAAGAAGATGATTAAAATGAGGCTCTGAAGGAATTTTTACAATAAACAAGAATGCCAAAAACCCTAGACATCCAAAAACCTAACCCTAGGAGATGAAGCGCCAAAAGTCATGTGGGCCCCGTCTCGGTAAGTTAGTACATCAACTTCCCGGGGCCGTAACTTTTGCATACGATCTCTGTTTTAGGCGTATGATAGCCCATTGGAAAGGTATCATTGAGGAGATTCATTTTGGGGGATCAATTATGAATTTGGATAGCTTTGAGAATCTCGATCCTGAAATTTTTTTATTTAGGCCATCAAAATGGCCCCAGAAGTTAAAACTGCTAAAAATAGTAAACTATCAAAATTTTCAGAAAACTGTTTTGAGCCAGTTGGAAAAGGTGGGTGGCCATCGATATCCACCTGGATCAATCCTCCATCCTTAGGAAGCAATGGTCTCCATTGCATTGAGTTCCCCCATCAGATGAGGAAATTTCTGCTGAATTTGGCCCCGGGTGAGCCACTTGCCTTGGTGCAGGACCTGCCCTGCTTTGATGACTCGATAAAGCTGTAGCATTTGTTGTCGAGTTCCCTTGATATATTTGTCCACAATATGATCACTATATTCCTATTCTATGTAGTCAGGATTGAGATATGTTGGTGTCAGCTGCTCTGCTACATCTGAGGTGTCCAATAATGGTGGGAAATAAGGGCGAAGGAGATCCACCTTGAACACTAGGTGCAGGCCAAGGAAAGGAGGAATTTTGAGCTCAAAAACATTATCCCCCATGACCTTGGTGATGGTGTATGACCCATAACGGAGTGGGTGAAGCTTCTGATGGGGTCCTGTAAGGTGTTCTTTCTACAAGTGCAACCAAACTTTGTCACCCACCTGAAACTTATGTGGCACCCGATGTTGATCATGGCGCTGCTTGTACTTGTCATTGGACTTCTGTAGGATATCTTGAACCTGTTGGTGGATGTGTTGTATCCTCTCAATGAACCGGGTGGATTTTTCAGCTTCAGTTGAAGCAAGAGATGATTCGGTTGAGGTGACTGCTAGGGTAAGTGCTACATCTATAAGACCCAATGGTTGGAATCCCAACCCCACTTGAAAGGGGATGTGGCCAATTGAGCTATGCAGGGCTCGGTTGTAGCTATGTTGGACATAAGGAAGGCTCTCATCCCATGTGCGAGGGTGCTTTGAATTATACATGTGAAGGATATGCACAATCATTCGATTTACGACCTTGGTTTGGCCATCTGTATGGGGGTGGAAGGTCGTGGATTTGGTGAGCTTGGTGTCCAACAGTGACCAGAGGCTCGACTGGAATGTGCTGATAAATCGACTATCTTGATCTGAGACAATGGTTTTTGGGATTCCAAAATGTACCTAGACTCATTCAAACAAGATCTTGGTAGTGGACTCTACTGTGATGTTCTTCTTGCAGGCAACCAGAATTGCCATCTTAGAAAAGCGACCAACAACCACAAAAACACAGCCATTTCCCCGCTTGGTGGACGGGAGGCCCGACATGTAGTCCATTGAGATGGATTCCCATGGCCTGTCAGGATTAGGAAGAGGGGTGTATAGGCCCTGTTTCTTAGTGGTTGTTTTGGCAATAGTGCAGGTAGTGCAGGATCTGATATACTTGCTGACATCCTGTTGAATTTTCGGCCAGTAGAAATGTTTCTGTAGCATCAACACTGTCTTTTCGACGCCGAAGTATCCTACCACCCAAATGTAGTGGGATTTACATATCATCTTCACTCGATCGCTTGATGGAACACATATATGGCCCAAACGACAAAATAACATACGTGCCCTGCCTTTGGACAATC
>ML777952.1:2097697-2157076 GCA_009831015.1 Picea engelmannii
AATGATGTCTTAAATATTTATGATTTGTTTACATTTTTGTTATGATGTCCAACCCACTAATCTTTATATAGAATGCATGCTTGTAGTTTATTATTTGTCTTTTGGTGAATGTAGGTTGGCATTGGGAGGATATCTGCAGTCAATAAACAACTAAGCGCAAAGGGATTGACATCGAACATGGAGTTTAAGGTATGCCTATCGAATCCCTATACTTTGTCTTTCATGTATGATTGTGGGGTAATGACGGGATAGTTGTTAAAAGTAGGAGACTTTAGATGGTTAGATCCGCCTGCACTTTAGAACCCTGGTGTAGTCCGTAGAGGGGTTTTCCCGCTATAGAAAGTATTTGGCCCCCATGAGTTGATCAAGGAGGTCGTCAATTCAGGGAATCAGGTACCGGTTTCTGACTGTAATTTTATTCAGAGCCCGATAATCAATGCAGAGTTGCCAGGTTCCATCTCTCTTCTGTACCAGCACTATTGGACTCCCGCAAGGTGATGAGCTGGGACAGATGTGCCCTTTGTGGAGTAGTTCTTGGATCTCTCGCTTGATCTCCTCATTCTCTAATAGAGAGCGACAATAGACTGGCCCATTGGGCAGCTGTGCACTGGGGGTCAGATTGATGGGGTGCTTGACCTAGCAGTGCAGAGGTACCTCGGTAGGTGAGGAGAAGATATCTGAGTATTCTTCCACGACCTTATCTACTTATTTCTACTGTGTGGAGAGGTCGACTGTAGAGACCCTGGATGTGGCTGTGATATTTCGCTCATTCTGAGAGAAAATCACGAAGAAGACAAACTTCCCTGTCTGAGAGATGACCTTCCTGCATTGCTTAGCAGAGATCAAGGAAATAACACTAGGTGGGACTGCCTCGGGTATCCTATACAATTTCTTGTTCAAAGTAATAATAACACTACGAGGCCTAGACTCATATACAACATGACGTTTCCATAAATAAGGTTGGCCCAAAAGAACATCACAAACTTCGAGAGGAGAAAAATCACACAATACCTAGTCTTTGAAGGGCTTGATGCCATACGTCAGTCGACACTGTTGGCTGACGCAGAGATCACTTCCTTGGTGGAGCCATCCAATGGTGTAGGTTGTGGGTGCGGTGTTGTTGACAGGGGCAACTACTTGATGACCTATTCTGAGATGAGGTTCTTATGGCTTCCGCTATCCATGATGAACTGAAACGAGGTTCCTTTTAACCACATCTATGAATGGAAGAGACATTCTCTTTCTTCCGGCTTGTCTGGTTCACCAGGCTGGAGGTTGGTGGTAGAAACGGTGGAAATGGGTTCCACATCAATGATCCGTCTTCCCCTTTCTAGTTCTATCTCAGAGTCTAAACCCGCATATGATTCAGAGGCTTTCACTTCGGCCACCAACCACTATTTTTAGTGGTAGTCAGCAGTGTTATGCCAAGGGATCTTATGGAAGTTGCACCACTTCCCGATAACTTTCTTTGTATTTTCGGTGTCCTTATTTTCTTACGGCTTGGAATGATTGTCCTGATACTGTCCATATTTTCTTTGTCCTTTGCTCTATGGGTTGGGGCTGCCCTTTCCTGGCTTTTGTTGTGTGGGGTTGCCAGGCCCAAATTTCCGTGTCTTTTGTTTGAGCTTCTACTCGATTTTGATGGCATATCGGTAGGCCGCGCCCAAGGATGAGATGTCCAAAAATTACATTTCGATCTAGATTTATCTATGCAGAGCACTGTGATACTTGAGCACTAGGTGTCGCTCCGAATCTTTGATACCTGGCTTGGTGCACAAGGTATGAAATATATTTGTGAAATCTGGCACTGCTTGGTCTCTTTCTTGCCGCAGTGTGGTCCATTTGGTATACAAGTCGTCATAACTTCCGACAGGGTAGTATTGTTCCTTAATAGCATCCATGAAGGATTCCCAGGTGGTCGTGACTGTAAATAATGAGGGTTCCTCTGTTTCCTTTTTCTCGGAGAAAGTTTCCCACTAATCTTTGACATGGTGAACGACTTTGAGGAGCGCAAAAGTAATGTTTTCTCTATTCGAAAAGTTATAGACATAAAAATACCCTTCTAGTAGATTCAACCACTTGTCTAAAACATCTGCGTCTATATGACCTTCAAATATAGGAATATCAAAGTTTATTTGTACCTTGAAGGGGGTGGCGGCTCCGCTCGAAGAAGATGCATTGTATGTTGGTCGTCGCCGAAGGATTTGTGCGAAACTATCCATCATCTCGTTCTTTTTTTGCGTGAGGGCTTCCTCAATAAATTTTTTGAAAGGATCTCCTATTCCGTCATATTTATTTTCTCCTACCATGAGAGGTCGCTTGGGCATGCAAGAGCTTTTGTCCTCAAGAGAAACAAGCTTGAGACCCAACTCTTTGTACTCTGACCTCGTTGGGGACATGCATTTAGACGACAAGGAGCAAACCACTCTAATACCACTGATCCAAATTTTATGAGTAGAATGAAATGAATAAAGATTATTAACAGGTTCTTAACAAAAAATAACAGAGATACAGTAAAACTAGTTTTCTATTCAATAAGAAAATAAGCTGAAGCTGTAAAATGCAGCGAAAACAAGCTTGCTAGAATGGTGGCAGCTTATCTCTGAGGAGAGATGTGACGACTGCGCTCATTCGCAAGAAGATGATTACAATGAGGCTTGAAGGAATTTTTACAATAAACAGGAATGCCAAAAACCCTAGACATCTAAAAACCTAACCCTAGGAGATGAAGCACCAAAATTCATGTGGGCCCCGTCTGGGTAAGTTAGTACACCAACTTACCGGGGTCTTAACTTTTGCATACGATCTCCGTTTTAGGCGTATGATAGCCCTTTGGAAAGGTATTGTCGAAGAGATTAATTTTGGGGGCTCAATAATGACTTTGAATATTATTGAGAATCTTGATCCAGAAAAACCTTTATTTAGGCCCTTAAAATGGCCCCAGAAGTTAAAATTGCTAAAAATAGTAAATTGCCAAAATTGTCAAAAACCTATTTTGACCCAGTTGGAAAAGGCAGGTGGACACTGATATCCACATGGATAAATCCTCCCTCCTTAGGTAGAAATGGTCTCCATTGCATTGATTTCCCCCATCAGATGAGGAAATTTCTGTTGAATTTGGCCTCGGGTGAGCCACTTGCCTTGGTGTAGGATCTGCCCTGCTTTGATGACTCGATAAAGTTGGATCCTTTGTTCTTGAGTGACCTTGATATGTGCATCCACAATCTGATCGCTGGATGCCTTTTGTATGTAGTCGGGGTTGAGATCTGTTGGTTTCAGCTGCTTCGCTACGTCTAAGGTGTCCAATAATGGTGGGAAATAAGGGCGAAGGAGATCCACGTTGAACACTGGGCACATGCCAAGGTAAGGAGGAATGTTGAGCTCAAAATAATTATCCCCCAAAACCTTGGATATGGTGTACGAACCATAAAGGAGTGGGTGAAGCTTCTGATGGGGTCCTGTAAGGTGTTCTTTCTGCAAGTGCAACCAAACTTTGTCGCCCACTTTAAACTTATGTGGCACCTGATGTTGATGATGGCGCTGCTTGTACTTGTCATTGGACTTCTGTAGGATATACTGAACCCGTTGGTGGATGTGCTGGATCCGCTCAATGAACCAAGTGGCTTTGTTAGCTTTAGTTGGAGCAGGAGATGAGTTGGTCAAGGTGACCAGAAGGGGAAGTGCTACATCTATGGGACCCAATGGCTGGAATCCCATCCCCACCTGAAAGGGGCTGTGGCCGGTTGAGATATGCAGGGCTCAGTTGTAGCTATGTTGGACATAAGGAAGGATCTCATCCCATGTGCGAGGTTTCTTTGAATTATATATGCGAAGGATATGCACAATAATTTGATTTACAAACTCGGTTTTTCCATCTATCTAGGGGTGGAAGGACATGGATTTAATGAGCTTGGTGTCCAGTAGTGACCAGAGGCTCGACCAGAATCTGCTAAGAAATCAATTGTCCCGATATGAGAAAATGGTTTGTGGGATTCCAAAATGTACCCAGAATTGTTCAAAGAAGAGCTCGGAAGTGGCCTCTACTGTGATGTTCTTCTTGCAGGGAACCAGAATCACCATCTTAGAAAAGTGATCAACAACCACAAAAACATAGTCATTTCCCCGATTGGTGGACGGGAGGCCCGACATGTAGTCCATTGAGATGGATTCCCATGGCCTGTCAGGAGTAGGAAGAGGGGTGCATAGGCCATGTTTCTTAGTGGTTTTTTTTTCAATAGCATAGTCAGTGCAGGACCTTATATACTTGCTAACCTCCTATCGAAGTTTCAGCCAATAGAAATGTTTCTGTAGCATCGCCACTGTCTTTTCAACGTCGAAGTTTCTTTCCACCTGACTGTAGTGGGATTCCCAGATCATCTTTACTCACTTGCTTGATGGAACACAGATATGGCCAAGATGACACAACAACCCATCCTGAAGATGGAAATTATCGGCAACTACGTTTGCACTCAACATTTGGTAGGTGGTGGCCAAGTCTGGGTTTGTCTCATAGAGTTGGGGCCATCTAGAGGTCTCATGGCCATAGGATTCTAGCACCGTGGTGAGTACCGCAACTGACGGTCTACCGAGGCAATCGATGATGTGATTTGTGCTTCCTGTTTTATACTTGATGTCGAGGTTGAATTGCTGCAAGTATGTGGACCACTTTTGATGGCGATGATTTTGCAATTTTCCTTGTGTCTGCATGAACTGCAGTGGCTTATGATCAGTGTGGATGACTGTCTCCTTCCCAAGAATGTAATTTCTCCACTGGCGTCAAGATGGAACAATGGAGTACATTTCTTTTTCATAATTAGGGTACTTACAGACAACATCTGATAGTGTCTCACTATGATAGGCCACGGGGTGGCCGTGCTGAGTGAGAACGACGCCCACCACATAGTCTGAAGCATCTGTCTCGATCTCAAAGGGATGCTATAGGTCTGGTAGTGAAAGTACTAGGGATGATCATAAGAGTTGCTTAAAATCATTGAATGTTTGTTGTTGGGACCAGCCCCACGCAAAGTTTTCCTTACCACGACCCCTGGTTATTTGGCTGAGGGCCCATGCAATATGGGGGAGTCCCAACATGAACCTGTGGTAGAAATTCGAAAGGCCCAAGAAGCTCCAAAGCTCAGTGAGTGTGGTTGGGGCTGGCTAGTCACGGATGACTTCGATCTTGGTTGGATCCACATGTAAGCCATGTTGATCAGTTATGTAGCCCAGGTAATGGACCTTTTCCATGCCGAAGGAGCATTTTTATAAGTTGGCATATAGCTTGTGCTGCTGCAGGGTATGCAAAACCTGTTGAATATGCTACAAGTGTTCAGCCCAAGTCTTGCTGTAAATGAGAATGTCATCCAGATACACCACTACAAACGTATAGGTGAATGGTCGTAGGATATATTCCATCATCCTCATGAAAGTGGATGGAGAATTTGTCAAACCAAAGGGCATGACCAACCATTCAAAAAGGCCTTCCTTTGACTTGAAGGCAGTTTTCCATACATCTGTTTATTCTATTGGGACCTGGTGGTAGCCATACTTCAGATCAATCTTACTGAAGTATTTGGACCCTGTGAGTTGATCAAGGAGGTGGTCAATTCAGAGAATCAGGCACCAGTTTCTGATTGTGATTTTATTCAGAGTGCGGTAATCAATGTAGAGTCACCAAGTTCCATCTTTCTTCTGTACCAGCACGATTGGGTTCCCGCAACGTGATGAGATGGGATGGATGTGACCCTTGTAGAGTAGTTGTTGGATCTGTCACTTGATCTCCTCATTATCTAATAGAGAGGGACGATAGAATGGCCCATTGGGCATCGATGCGCCGGGGGTCAGATTGATGGGGTGCTTGACCTGGCAGTGTAGAGGTACCCCGGTAGGTGAGGAGAAGATATCTGAGCATTCTTCCACGACCTTATCTAGTTGCTTCTGCTGTTTGGAGAGGTCGGTCGTCGAGACCCTAGATGTGGATGTGATCTTTCACTGATTCTAAGAGTGAATCCCAAAGAAGACAAACTTCCTCGTCTGAGAGATGACCTTCCTGCATTGCTTAGCATAGATCAAGGAAATAGCAGTAGGTGGGATTGCCTCAGGTATCCTGTACAATTTCTTGTTCAAAGTAATAATAACACTACGAGGCCTAAACTCATATACAACATGATATTTTCTTAAATAAGGTTGGCCCAAAATAACATCACAAAATTTGAGAGGAGCAACATCACACAATACCTTGTCTTTGAAGGGCTTGATGCCGTACAACAGTCGACACTGTTGGATGATGCAGAGATCGCTTCCATGGAGGAGCCATCCAATGGTGTAGGGTTTTGGGTGCGGTGTTGTTGTCAGGGCCAACCACTTGATGACCTCTGCTGAGATGAGATTATTCTTGCTACCATTATCCACGATGAATTGCAACGGGGTGCCTTTTACCCACATCTGTGAATGGAAGAGGTGTTCTCCTTCTTCCGACTCGTCTGGTTCACCAGGCTGGAGGTTGGTGGTAGAAATGGTGGCACTTGGTTCCACGTCAATGATCCGTCTTCCCCTTTCTGGCTCTCTCTCAGATTCTGAACCCACATCTAATTCAGAGGCTTCACTTCGGCCACCAATGACTGCTTTGAGTGGCAGTCAGCAGTGTTATGCCAAGGGCTCTTATGGAAGTCGCACCACTTCTCGGTATCATTTTTTGTATTTTTAGTGTCCTTCTTTGCTTGTGGCTTGGACTGGCTATCCTGATGCTTTCCATATTTTCTCTATCCTTTGTTCTGTGGGTTAGGGACGCCCTTTCTTAGCTTTTGTTGTGAGGGATTCCCAGGCCCAAATTGCTGCATATTTTTTTTGAGCTTCTGTTCGATTTTGATGACATATCAGTAACCCGCGCCCAAGGATGAGATGTCCAAAAAATCCATTTCAGTCTGGATGTATCTATGTAGAGTTCCATGATACTTGAGCAATAGATGTCACTCCGAATCTTTGATACCCATCTTGGTGCACAAGGTATGAAAGATATTTGTGAAATCTGGCACTGCTTGGTCTCTTTCTTTCCCCAGTGTGGTCCATTTGGTATACAAGTCGTCATAACTTCTGAAAAGGTAGTATTGTTTATTAACAACATCCATTAAGGATTCCCAGGTGGTCATGACTGTAAATAATGAGGGTTCCTCTATTTCCTTTTTCTCACAGAAAGTTTCCCACCAATCTTTGACATGGGGAACGATTTTGAGGAGCGCAAAAGTAATATTTTCTCTATTCGAAAAGTTATGGACAGAAAAATACCCTTCTAGTAGATTCAAACACTTGTCTACAAAATCTACGTCTATCTGAACTTTAAATATAGGAATATCGAAGTTTATTTGTACCTTGAAGGGGTTGGCTCCTCCGCTCGAAGAAGATGCGTCACCTATTGGTAGCCGCCAAAGGATTTGTGTGAAACTCTCCATCATCTCGTTCCTTTATTGCGTGAGGTATTCCTCAATAAAATTTTTGAAAGGATCTCCTGTCCCATCATATTTATTTTCTCCTGCCATGAGAGGTCTCTTGGGCATGCTAGTGCTTTTGTCCTCAAGAGAAACAAGCTCGAGACCCAACTCTTTGTACTTCGACCTCGTCTGGGACATGCATTAAGAAGACAAGGAGAAGACCACTCTGATACCACTGATCCATATTTTATGAGCAGAACAAAATAACTACAGATTATTAATAGGTTCTTAACACAAAATAACAAAGATACAGTAAAAATGGTTTTCTATTCAATAAGGAAATAAGCTGAAACTGTAAAATGCAGTGGAAACAATCTTGCTGGAATGGTGACGACTTATCTCTAAGAAGAGATGCGACGAATACGCTCATTCACAAGAAGATGATTACAATGAGTCTATGAAGGCCTTTTTACAATAAACAGGAATGAAAAAAACCCTAGACATCCAAAAACCTAACCCTAGGAGATGAAGCACCAAAATTCATGTGGGCCTCGTCTAGGTAAGTTAGTACATCAACTTCACGAGGTCGTAACTTTTGCATACGATCTCCATTTTAGGAATATGATAGCCCGTTGTAAAGGTATCGTCGAGGAGATTCATTTTGGGTGATCAATAAATATTGTTTATCATTGAGAAGATCGATCCTGGAAAACCTTTATTTAGGCCCTCAAAATGGCCCCGTAAGTTAAAACTGCTAAAAATAGTAAATTGCCAAAATTGTCATAAAACTATTTTGAGCCAGTTGGAAAAGGTGGGTGGCCACCGATATCCACCTAGATCAATCCTCCCTCCTTAGGAAGCCATGGTATCCATTGTGTTGAGTTCCCCCATCAGATGAGAAAATTTTTGTTGAATTTGGCCTCGGGTGAGCCACTTGCCTTGGTGCAGGAGTTGCCCTGCTTTGACGGCTCGATAAAGTTGGATCCTTTGTTCTCGAGTTCCCCTTATCTGTGTGTCCACAATATGATATCTGGATTCCTATTTCATGTAGTTGGGGTTGAGATTTGTTGGTTTCAGTTTCTTTGCTATGTCTGAGGTGTCCAATAATGGTGGGAAATAAGGGCGAAGGAGATCCATGTTGAACACTCGGCGCAGGTCAAGGAAAGTTGGAATGTTGAGCTCAAAATAATTATCACCCATGACCTTGGTGATGGTGTATGACCCATAACGGAGTGGGTAAATCTTATGATGGAGTCCTGTAAGGCATTCTTTCTGCAAGTGCAACCAAACTTTGTCACCGACCAGAAACTTATGTGGCACCCGATGTTGATCATGGCACTGCTTGTAGTTGTCATTGGACTTCTGTAGGATATCCTGAACTTGTTGGCTTTGTAAGCTTCAGTTGGAGTAGGATATGAGTCAGTCGAGGTGACCGCAAGGGGAAGTGATACATCTATGGGACCTAATAGTTGGAATCCCAACCCCACTTGAAAGGGGTTGTGGTCGGTTGATCTATGTAGGGCTTGGTTGTAGCTATGTTGGACATAGGGAATGCTCTCATCCCATGTATGAGGGTGCTTTGAATTATACATGTGAAGGATATGCACAATCATTCGATTTATGACCTCGGTTTGACCATCTGTCTGGGTGTGAAAGTTCATGGATTTGGTGAGCTTGGTGTCCAGAAGTGACCAAAGGCTCGACCATAATGTGCTGAAAAATAGACTGTCCTGATTTGAGACAATGGTTTTTGGGATTCCAAAATGTACCCAGAATCGTTCAAAGAAGAGCTTGGCAGTGGCCTCTGCTGTGATGTTCTTCTTGCAGGTAACCAAAATCTCCATCTTATAAAAGTGATCAACAACCACAAAAACACAGTCATTTCCCCGCTTGGTGGATGGGAGGCCCGACATGTAGTCCATTGATATGGATTCCCATGGCTTGTCAGGAGTAGGAAGAGGGGTGTACAAGCCCTGTTTCTTAGTGGTCAGTTTGGAAATAGTGTAGGTAGTGTAGGTCTTGATATACTTGCTGACCTCCTGTCGAAGTTTCGACCAATAGAAATGTTTCTGTAGTATCGCCACTATATTTTTGATGCAGAAGTGCCCTATCACCTGACTATAGTGGGCTTCCCAGATCATATTCTCTCTCTTGCTTGATGGAACACAGATATGGCCCAGACGACACAACAACCCATCCTGAAGATGGAAATTATCGACAACTACGTTTGTACCCAACATTTGGTAGGTGGTGGCGAAGTTCGAGTCTGTCTCATAGAGTTTGGGCCATCCAGAGGTCTCATGGGCGTAGGAGTCTAGCACCATGGTGAGTGTCGTGACTGGTGGTCTGCTGAGGTGATCATYGATGTGATTGGTGCTTCCTGTTTTATACTTGATGTTGAGGTGGAATTGTTGCAAGTATGTGGACCACTTTTGATGACGATCATTCTTGAATTTTCCTTGTGTCTGCATGAACTRCAGTGGCTTATGATTAGTGTGGATGAMTCTCTCCTTCCCAAGAATGTAATGTCTCCATTGGAGACAAGATTGCGTAATGGAGTAAATTTAGTTGTCATAAGTAGGGTACTTACAGACAACATCTGATAGTGTCTCACTATGATAGGCCACGGGGTGGCTATGTTGAGTGAKAATGACACCCACCGCATAGTCTAAAKAATCTATYTCGATCTCAAAGGGMTGTTGTAGGTCTGGTAGTGAAAKTACTKRGGCTGAGCACAAGAGYTGCTTCAAATCGTCAAACATTTGTTATTGGGATCGAMCCCACACAAATTTCTCCTTACCACCACCCCTGGTTATTTGGCTTAGGGCCCATGCAATATGGAAGAATCCCAACATGAACCTGTGGTAGAAATTGGCAAGGCCCAAGAAGCTTTGAAGCTCAGTGAGTGTGGTTGGGGCTGGCTAGTCACAGATGACTTGGATCTTGGCCGGATCCACATGTATGCCATGCCGATCAATTATGTAGCCCAGGTAATGGACCCTGTCCATGCCGAAGGAGAATTTTTCCAATTTGGCATATAGCTTGTGCTGTCGTAGGGTGTGCAAAACCCATTGAATATGTTGCAAGTGTTCAACCCAAGTCTTGCTATAAATGAGAATGTCATCCAGATACACCACTACAAAAGTATTGGTGAATGGTCATCCATCATCCTCATGAAAGTGGCTTGAGCATTTGTTAAACCAAAGGGCATGGCCAACCATTCAAAAAGGCCTTCCTTTGACTTGAGGGAAATTTTCCATACATCTATCTGTTCTATCGGGACCTAGTGGTATCCAGACTTCAGATCAATATTACTGAATTATTTGGCCCCCGTGAGTTGATCAAGGAGATCATCGATTCACGTAATCAGGTATTGGTTTCTGAATGTGATTTTATTCAGAGCCCGGTAATCAATGCAGATTCGCTAGGTTCCATGTTTCTTCTGTACCAACATGATTGGGATCCCACAAGGTGATGATATGGGACAAATGTGCCCCTTATGGAGAAGTTCTTGGATCTATCGCTTGATCTCCTCATTCTCTAATAAAGAGAGAATATAGACTGGGCCATTGGGAAGCGATGCACCAGGGTCAGATAGATGGGGTGCTTGACTTGGTAGTGCAGAGGTACCCCGATAGGTGAGGAGAAGATATCTGAGTATTCTTCCACAACCTTATATACTTGCTTCTGCTGTGTGGATAGGTCAACCACAAAGACCCTAGATGTGGTTCTAATATTTCACTGATTCTGAGAGCGAATCATGAAGAAGACAAACTTCCCCGTTTGAGAGATGACCTTCCTGCATTTCTTAGCAGAGATCAAGGAAATAGCACTAGGTGGGACTGCCTCGGGTAACACTACAAGGCCTAGACTCATATACAACATGACGTTTCCATAAATAAGGTTGGCCCAAAAGAACATCACAAACTTCAAGAGGAGCAACATCACACAATACCTCATCTTTGAAGGGCTTGATGCTGTACGACAGTCGACACTGTTGGCTGATAGGGAGATCGATTCCTTGGCGGAGCCATCCAATGGTGTAGGGTTGTGGGTGTGATGTTTTCAGTAGGGCCAACCACTTGATGACCTCTGCTAAGATGAGGTTCTTCTAGCTACTTCTATCCACGATGAAGCCTTTACCCACATTTGTGAATGGAAGAGGCGTTCTCCTTCTTCCGGCTCATCTGGTTCGTCGGGCTAGAGGTTGGTGGTAGCAATGGTGGCACTGGGTTCCGCATCAATGATCTGTCTTCTCCTTTCTGGTTCTGTCTCAGAGTTTGAAACCTTATCTTATTCATAGGATTTCATTTCGGCCACCAGTGACTACTTTGAGCGGCACTCAACAGTGTTATTCCAAGGGCTCTTATGGAAGTCGCACCACTTCCCAGTATCTTTCTTTGTCTTTCCGGTGTCCTTCTTTTCTTGTATCTTGGACTGGTTGTCTTGATACTATCTATCTTTTCTCTGTTCTTTGTTCTATGGGTTGGGGTCACCCTTTCCTGGATTTTGTTGTGAGGGGTTCCCAGGCCCAAATTGCTGCATCTTTTGTTTGAGTTTCTGCTTGATTTTGACGACATATTGGTAGGCTGCGCCCAATGATGAGATGTCTAAAAATTCCATTTTGGTATGGATTTATCTATGCAGAGCACTGTGATACTTGAGAAATAGATGTCGCTCCAAATATTTGATACCCAACTTGGTGCGCAAGGTATGAAATATATTTGTGAAATCTGGCACTGCTTGGTCTCTTTCTTGCCGCAGTGTAGTCCAGTATACAAGTCGTCATAACTTCCGACATGGTAGTATTGTTCATTAATAGAATCCTTGAAGGATTCCCAGGTGGAAGTGACTGTAAATAATGAGGGTTCCTCTATTTCCTTTTTCTCACAGAAAGTTTCCCACCAATCTTTGACATGGGGAACGACTTTGAGGAGCGCAAAAGTAATGTTTTCTCTATTCGAAAAGTTATGGACAAACAAATACCCTTATAGTAGATTCAACCACTTTTCTACAACATCTGTGTCTATCTGAACTTAAAATATAGGAATATGAAAGTTTATTTGTACCTTGAAGGGGGTGGCGCCTACGCTCGAAGAAGATGCGTCACCTGTTGGTAGCTGTCGAAGGATTTGTGTGAAGCTATCCATCATATTGTTCCTTTTTTGCGTGAGGGATTATTCAATCAACAATTTGAAAGGATATTGTGTCCCATAATATTTATTTTCTCCTTCCATGAGAGGTCGCTTGGGCATGCAAGATATTTTTTCCTCAAGATAAATAAGCTCGAGACCCAACTCTTTGTACTCCGACCTCGTTTTGGACATGCATTAAGACGACAAGGAGCAGACCGGTCTGATACCACTGATCCAGATTTTATGAGTAGAACGAAATGAATACAGATTATTAACAGGTGCTTAACAATACAAAATAACAGAGATACAGTAAAATTGGTTTTCTATTCAATAAGGAAATAAGATGAAACTGTAAAATGCAGCGGAAACAAGCTTGCTGGAATGGTGGCAGCTTATCTCTGAGAAGAGATGTGACGGTTGCGCTCATTCAAAATAAGATGATTACAATGAGGATCTAAAGGATTTTTTACAATAAATAGGAATGCCAAAAACCCTAGACATACAAAAACCCTAGACATACAAAAACCTAACCCTAGGATTTGAAGTGCCAAAAGTCATGTGGGCCCTGTCTGGGAAAGTTAGTACATCAACTTACCGGGGTCGTAACTTTTGCATACGATCTCTGTTTTAGGCGTATGATAGCTTGTTGGAAAGGTATATTTGAGGAGATTCATTTTGGGGGAAAAATTATAACTTTGACTATCATTGAGAAGATCAATCCCGAAAAACATTTATTTAGGCCCTCAAAATGGCCCCGAAAGTTAAAACTGCTAAAAATAGTAAATTGCCAAAATTGTCAGAAAACTGTTTTGAGTCAGTCGGAAAAGGTGGGTGGCCACTGATATCCACCTGGATCAATCCTCCCTCCTTAGTAAGAAATGGTATCCATTGCGTTGATTTCCCCCATCAGATGAGGAAATTTTTGCTGAATTTGGCCCCGGGTGAGCCACTGGCCTTGGTGCAGGAGTTGCCTTGCTTTGACGACTCGATAATCTGGATCCTTTGTTTTCGAGTGCCCTTGATATTTGTGTCCACAATCGGATCGCTGGATGCCTGTTGTATGCAGTCAATATTGAGATCTATTGGTGTCAGCTCCTCTGCTACATCTGAGGTGTCCAATAATGGTGGGAAATAAGGGCGAAGGAGATCCACGTTCAACACTGGGTACAGGCCAAGGAAAGGAGGAATGTTGAGCTCAAAAGCATTATCCCCCACAACCTTGGTGATGGTGTATGACCCATAATGGAGTGGGTGAAGCTTCTGATGGGGTCCTGTAAGGCGTTCTTTTCTGTAAGTGCAACCAAACTTTTTCGCCCACTTGAAACTTATATGGCACCCGATGTTGATCATGATGTTGCTTGTACTTGTCATTGGAATTCTTTAGGATATCCTGAACCTATTGGTGAATGTGCTGGATCCGCTCAATGAATCGAGTGGCTTTGTCAGCTTCAATTGGAGCAGGAGATGAGTCAATCGAGGTGACCGCAAGGGGAAGTGATACATCTATGGGACCCAATGTTTGGAATCCCAACCCCACCTGAAAGGGGCTGTGGCCGGTTGAGCTATGCAGGGCTCGGTTGTAATTATGTTGGACATAGGGAAGGCTCTCATCCCATGTGTGAGGGTACTTTGAATTATACATGTGAAGGATATGCACAATTATTCGATTTACGACCTCAGTTTGGACATATTTCGGGGGGTGGAAGGCCGTGGATTTGGTGAGCTTGGTGTCCAGCAGTGACTAGAGGCTCAACCAGAATGTGCTGAGAAATTGACTATCCCGATATGAGACAATGGTTTGTGGGATTAAAAAATGTACCCAGATTCATTCAAAGAAGAGCCTAGTAGTGGCCTCTACTGTGATGTTCTTCTTCTAGGCAACCAGAATCGCCATCTTAGAAAAGTGATCAACAACTACAAAAATTTAGTCATTTCCCTGCTTGGTGGACGGGAGGCCCGACATGTAGTCCATTGATATGGATTCCCATGGCCTGTCAGGAGTAGGAAGAGGGGTATACAAGCCCTGTTTCTTAGTGGTCAGTTTGGAAATAACATAGGCAGTGCAGGACCTGATATACTTGCTGACCTCCTGTCGAAGTTTCGACCATTATAAATGTTTATGTAGCATCGCCACTGTCTTTTTGATGCCGAAGTGTCCTGCCGCCCAACTGTAGTGGGCTTCTCAGATCATCTTCGCTCTCTCGCTTGATGGAACACATATATGGCCCAGATGACATAACAACCCATCCTAAAGATGGAAATTATCGACAACAACGTTTGCACCCAACATTTGGTAGGTGGTGGCGAAGTCCGGGTCTGTCTCATAGAGTTGGGGCCATCTAGAGGTCTCATGGCCACAAGAGTCTAGCACCATGGTGAGTGCCGTGACTGGAAGTCTACCAAGGAAATCAATGACGTGATTGGTGCTTCCTATTTTATAGTTAATGTTGAGGTGGTATTACTGCAATTATGTGGACCACTTTTGATGGCGATCATTATGCAATTTTCCTTGTGTCTGTATGAACTGCAGTGGCTTATGATCAGTGTGGATGACTGTCTCCTTTCCAAGATTGTAATGTCTCCACTGGTGATAGGCTTGCACAATGGAGTACATTTCTTTGTCATAAGCAGGGTACTTACGAACAACATCTGATAGTGTCTCACTATGATAGGCCACGGGGTGGCCGTGCTGAGTGAGAACGACACCCACTGCATAGTTTGAAGCATCTGTCTTGATCTCAAAGGGATGTTGCAGGTCTGGTAGTGAAATCACTGGGCTGAGCTGAAGCGTTGCTTCAAATCGTCGAATGATTGTTTTTGGGACCAACCCCACACAAATTTTTCCTTACCACCACCCCTGGTTATTTGGCTGAGGGCCCATGCAATATGGAAGAATCCCAACACGAACCTGCGGTGGAAATTGGAAAGGCCTAAGAAGCTCCGAAGCTCAGTGAGTGTGGTTGGGGCTGGATAGTCACGGATGACTTGGATCTTGGCTGGATCCACATGTACGCCATGCTGATAAGTTATGTAGCCCAAGTAATGGACCCTTTCCATGCCGAAGGATCATTTTTCCAAGTTGGCATATAGCTTGTGCCACTGCAGGGTGTGCATAACATGTTGAATATGATGCAAGTGTTTGGCCCAATTATTGCTGTAAATGAGAATTTCATCCAGATACACCACTACAAATGTATAGGTGAATGGTTGTAGGATATCATCCATCATCCTCATGAAAGTGGCTGGAGAATTTTTCAAACCAAAGGGCATGAAGAACCATTCAAAAAGGCCTTTCTTTGACTTGAATGCAGGTTTCCATACATCTGTCTGTTCTATCGGGACCTAGTGGTAACCAGACTTTAGATCAATCTTAATGAAGTATTTGGCTCCCATGAGTTGATCAAGGAGGTTGTCTATTCGGGGAATCGAGCATCAATTTCTGACTGTGATTTTATTCAGAGTCCGGTAATCAATGTAGAGTCACCAGGTTCCATCTTTCTTTCTACCAGCACGATTGGGTTCCCTCAAGGTGATGAACTGGGATGGATGTACTCCTTGTGGAGTAGTTCTTATATCTGTCACTTGATCTCCTCATTCTCTAATAGAGAGCAACGATAGACTAGCCCATTGGGCAACGATGTGCCAGGGGTCATATCGACGGGGTGCTTAACCTGACAGTGGAGAGGTACCTCGGTAGGTGAGGAGAAGATATCTGAGTATTCTTCCATGACCTTATCTACTTTCTTCTGCTGTGTGGAGAGGTCAGCCACAGAGACCCTGGATGTGGCTATGATATTTTTCTGATTCTAAGAGAGAATCATGAAGAAGAAAAACTTCCCCATCTGAGAGATGACCTTCCTGCATTGCTTAGTAGAGATCAAGGAAATAACACTAGGTGGGATTGCCTCAGGTATCCTGTACACTTTCCTGTTCAAACTAATAATAACACTACAAGGCCTAGACTCATATACAACATGATGTTTCCATAAATAATGTTGTCCCAAAAGAACATCACAAACTTCGAGAGGAGAAAAATCACACAATACCTTGTCTTTGAAGGGCTTGATGTCGTACGATAGTCGACACTGTTGGCTGATGTGGGGATCGCTTCCTTGGTAGAGCCATCCAATGGTGTAGGGTTGTGGGTGCGGTGTTGTCGGTAGGGCCACCCTTTCATGGATTTTGTTTTGAGGGGTTCCTAGACCCAAATTGCCGCGTCTTTTGTTTGAGCTTCTGCTCGATTTTGACGACATATCGGTAGGCCACACTCAAGGATGAGATGTACAAAAATTCCATTTCGGTCTGGATGTATCTATGCAGAGCACTGCGATAATTGAGAACCAGATGTCACTCCGAATCTTTGATACCCAGCTTGGTGCGCAAGGTATGAAAGATATTTGTGAAATCTGGCACTGCTTGGTCTCTTTCTTGCCGCAGTGTGGTCCATTTGGTATACAAGTCGTCATAACTTCTGACAAGGTAGTATTGTTCCTTAATAGAATACATGAAGGATTCCCAGGTGGCCATGGCTATAAATAATGAGGGTTCCCCTATTTCCTTTTTCTCACAGAAAGTTTCCAACTAATCTTTGACATGGGGAATGACTTTGAGGAGCACAAAAGTAATATTTTCTCTATTCGAAAAGTTATGGACAAAAAAATACCCTTCTAGTAGATTCAACCACTTGTCTACAACATCTATTTCTGTCTGACATTCAAATATAGGATTATCAAAGTTTATTTGTACCTTGAAGGGGGTGGCACCTCCGCTCGAAGAAGATGCGTCGCCTATTGGTAGCCGCCGAAGGATTTGCGCAAAACTATCCATCATCTCGTTCCTTTTTTGCATGAGGGATTCCTCAATGAAAAATTTGAAAGGATCTCCTATCCCTTCATATTTATTTTCTCCTGCCATGAGAGGTCACTTCGGCATGTGAGAGATTTTTTTCTCAAGAGAAACAAGCTCGAAACCCAACTCTTTGTACTCAGACCTTGTTAAGGACATGCATTAAGACGACAAGGAGCAGACCGATATGATACCACTGATACAAATTTTACGAGCATAATGAAATGAATACAAATTATTAACAAGTTCTTAACAAAAATAACAAACATACAATAAAACTGGTTTTCTATTCAATAAGGAAATAAGCTGAAACTGTGAAATGGAACGGAAACAAGCTTGCAGGAATGGTGGCGGCTTATCTCTGAGAAGAGATGTGACGACTACGCTCATTCGTAAGAAGATGATTAAAATGAGGCTCTGAAGGCCTTTTTACAATAAAAAGGAATTCCAAAAACCCTAGACATCCAAAAACCTAACCCTAGGAGATGAACCGCCAAAAGTCATGTGGGCCATGTCTGGGTAAGTTAGTACATCAACTTCCCGGGGTCGTAACTTTTGCATACGATCTCCGTTTTAGGCATATGATAGCTCGTTGGAAAGGTATCATCGGGGAGATTCATTTTTGGGGCTCAATTATTTTTACAATTTTTATTGATATGCTTGATCTCGAAAAACCTTTATTTAGGCCCTCAAAATGGCCTCGAAAGTTAAAACTGCTAGAAATAGTAAATTGCCAAAATTGTTAGAAAATTGTTTTGAGCTAGTTGGAAAAGGTGGGTGGCCACCAATATCCACCTGGATTAATCCTCCCTCTTTAGAAATCCATGGTCTCCATTGTGTTGAGTTCCCCCATCATATGAGGAAATTTCTGCTGACTTTGGCCCCGAGTGAGCCACTTGCCTTGGTGCAGGAGCTGCCCTGCTTTGACGACTTGATAAAGATGGATCCATTGTTGTCAAGTTCCATTGATATGTGTGTCCATAATCTGATCGCTGGATGCCTGTTGTATGCAGTTGGGGTTGAGCTTTGTTGGTGTTAGCTTCTTTGATATGTCTGAGGTTTCCGATAATGGTGGGAAATAAGGGCAAAGGAGATCCACATTGAACACTAGGTGCAGGCCAAGGAAATGATGAATGTTGAGATCAAAAGGAGTGGGTGAAGCTTCCTATGGGGTCCTGTAAGGAAATCTTTCTACAAGGAAACTAAAATTTGTCACCCACTTGAAACTTATGTGGCACTCTATGTTGATCATGGCGCTACTTATACTTCTCATTGGACTTCTGTAGGATATCCTAAACTTGTTGGTGGATGTGTTGGATCTACTCAATGAACCAGGTGGCTTTGTCATCTTTAGTTGGAGTAGGAGATGAGTCAACCGAGGTGAATGCAAGGGGAAGCGATACATCTATGGGACCCAATGGTTGGAATCCCAACCCCACCCAAAAGGGGTTGTGGCTGGTTGAGCTATGCAGGGCTCGATTGTAGCTATGTTGGACATAGGAAAGGCTATCATCCCATGTACGAGGGTGGTTTGAATTATACATGCGAAGCATATGCACAATCATTCAATTTATGACCTCAGTTTGGCCATCTATTTGGGGGTGGAAGGTCGTGGATGTGGTGAGCTTGGTGTCTAGAAGTGACCAGAGGCTCGACCAGAATGTGCTGAGAAATCGACTATCCCGATATGAGACAATGGTTTGTGGGATTCCAAAATGTACCCATACTCGTTCAAAGAAGAGCTTAGTAGTGACCTCTGCTTTGATGTTCTTCTTGCAGGCAACCATAATCGCCATCTTAGAAAACTGATCAATAACCAAAAAAACACAGTCATTTCCTTGCTTAGTGGATGGGAGGCCCGACATGTAGTCCATTGAGATGGATTCCCATGGCCTATCTGGAGTAGGAAGAGGGGTGTACAAACCTAGTTTCTTAGTGGTCGGTTTGGCAATAATGCAGGCAGTGCATGACTTGATATACTTTCTGAACTCCTATCGAAGTTTCGGCTAGTAGAAATGTTTCTGTAGCATCACCACTATCTTTTCGACGCCAAAGTGTCCTGCCACCCAACTGTAGTGGGATTCCTAGATTAGCTTCGCTCGGTCGTTTGATGGAACAGATATATGGCCCAGACGACACAACAATCCATCCTGAAGATGGAAATTATCGACAACTACATTTGCATCCAACATTTGGTAGGTGTTGGTGAAGTCTAGGTCTATTTCATAGATTTGGGGCCATCCAGAGGTCTCATGGCCGTAGGATTCTAGCACCGTGGTGAGTGCCGCAACTGGAAGTTTGCTGAGGAAATCAACGATGTGATTTGTGCTTCCCATTTTATAATTGATGTTGAGGTGGAATTGTTGCAAGTATGTGGACCACTTTTGATGGCAATCATTTTGCAATTTTCCTTGTGTCTACATGAACTGCAGTGGCTTATGATAAGTGTGGATGATTGTCTCCTTACCAATAATGTAATGTCTCCACTGGTGACATGCTTGCACAATGGAGTACATTTCTTTGTCGTAAGTAGGGTACTTACAGACAACATCTGATAGTGTCTCACTATGATAGGCCACGAGGTGGTCGTGCTGAGTGAGAATGACACCCACCGCATAGTTTGAAGCATCTGTCTCAATCTCAAAGGGCTGCTACAGGTCTGGTAGTGAAAGCACTAGGGCTCAGCACAAGCGCTGCTTCAAATCATCGAACGCTTGTTTTTGGGACCGACCCCACACAAATTTATCCTTACCACCACCCCTGGTTATTTGGTTGAGGTCCCATGCAATATGGGAGAATCCCAACATGAACCTGCAGTAGAAATTGGCAATGCCCAAGAAGCTCCAATGCTTACTGAATGTGGTTGGGGCTGGCCAGTCACGAATGACTTGGATGTTGGATGGATCCACATGTACACCATGATGATTATTTATGTAGCCCAGGTAATGGACCCTGTCCATGCCGAAGGAGCATTTTTATTAGTTGGCATATAGCTTGTGCAGCCGCAGGGTGTGCAAAACCTGTTGAATATGCTGCAAGTGTTCGGCCCAAGTCTTGCTGTAAATGAGAATGTCATCCAGATACACTACTACAAAAGTATTGGTGAATGGTCGCAGGATATTTTCCATCATCCTTATGAAAGTGGCTAGAGCATTTGTCAAACCAAAGGGCATGACCAACCATTCAAAAAGGCCTTCCTTTGACTTAAAGGTAGTTTTCCATACATCTGTCTGTTCTATCGGGACCTAGTGTAGCCAGACTTTAGATCAATATTACTGAAGTATTTGGCCCCTGTGAGTTGATCAAGGAGGTCATCGATTCGGGGAATAGGGTATCAGTTTCTAAATATGATTTTTTTTCAGAGCCCGATAATCAATGCAGAGTCGCCAAGTTCCATCTTTCTTCTATACCAACACGATTGGGCTCTCGCAAGGTGATGAGATGGGATGGCTGTGCCCCTTGTGGAGAAATTATTGGATCTGTCACTTGACCTCCTCATTCTCTAACAAAGAGTGGTGATAGACTGGCCCATTGGGCAGTGATGCGTTGGGGGTCAGATTGATGGGGTGCTTCACTTGGCAGTGCAAAGGTACCCCAGTAGGTGAGGAGAAGATATCTGAGTATTCTTCCATGACATTATCTATTTGCTTCTGCTGTGTGGAGAGGTTGTCCGTAGAGACCTTGGATGTGGCTGTGATCTTTTGTTGATTCTGAGAGAGAATCACAAAGAAGACAAATTTCCCTGTCTAAGAGATGACCTTCCTACATTGCTTAACAGAGATCAAGGAAATATCACTAGGTGGGATTGCCTCGAGTATCCTGTATAATTTCCTGTTCAAAGTAATAATAACACTATGAGGCGTAGAATCATATATAGCATGACGTTTCCATAAATAAGGTTGGCCCAAAAGAACATCACAAAATTTATAGAGGAGAAACATCACACGCGATCCAACGTCCATTTAACCATATCACAATAGAGGAAGATCCGCGACCTTGTTGCTATATTTTGCATCTCCGACTGAGCGACCACCTTGTATTTGATAATCAAGTCATCTTTCTCATTATTTCTTAAGTTGTCTGGGCAATTTATCATCTCATATTGCAAGATGTTGAAAATCCGTGTCCATGTTTTGACTGTGTCGATGTTTCTAGGCGAGGTATTGGAAATGATATCCGAACTCTGACCTGAACTTTCACCAGCTGTTTTGGGCATTTTCCATGGAGCCATGATATAAATATCGAGATTATATTTCATGTTACAGAGAATGAAAATACAAACAATTTTTATCTCGCTAAACTAGTTTTGTGAAACTTGAATGAAATTCAAATAATGACGAAAATTCTTTCACTTAGAGCACTCGAGTCTGTGCAGGTCCTTGCTGACACAACGTTTAATTCTTTTAATATAAATATTTGGCAATAAAGCAAGATCATACTTTCAATCATTTCCATAATTTTCTTGTAAATGCCATAAATGTTTGACACTTCGTGACTCAGGATAATCGTAGAAACATTTAATTCTTTACCCATAAGCTCCACAGGTTTAAAGTTGTTTAAGATATTAATTAATCCAGTTTAATCCTTTAATTAATCACAACTTGTTCTTAATTCCTTTTCGGTGTTCGTAGTCTCAGAGAATTTTATTCTCAGTCTTGGGCCATGAACCCCAAATTTGCAATGTTGCGATTTGGTTAATTAACTTTAATCAGGCTTAAGTTCTTAATTGATCGTGATTAGTTTACAGATTTCACAACCTCGGGTATCAGGATTGAAAAGGTGTCCTTCTTAGGTAAAACCACCGAGTCGCAAAGTCACGATAACTAACTAACGTTAATTATCATTAGTCTTGTAATTAACCAGGTTTATCTTAACTCGTTTTCGCAATTTCTCCCATCGAACATTCAAAGGTCGCTCGAGGCATGACTCCTGAATCGCGAGAGTGCGATGCATTAAAATAGTGATAATTGCTGCTTAATGTTCCAATGACCACAATTAAACTTAACCCGACTTTGTTATTTCACACGTCGGGACATTGGGAGCTTTGATATATATAATTGTTAGATTTGCAAAATCCCGAAATCCGAGATTTGAGGTTTATGGTCATCGTTTTCCTTAATTGAAAAAGTGGGTGGCTTCAAGCTTTTGGGTAACTGGAGTAATTAAAAAAATATGTGTTCCAACATAGGCTCCATCTATGGATCCCGTCTCACTTCTGGACGAGAAGAACAGTATACCACATGCCTTTATTGGGTAAATGGAGTCACTACTTTATTTTTATGAAACACTTTCAGAAAAAAGGGTACATAGAGAATCTGAGGTTTCATCTTTATTTCTGAAAGATTTCGAAACTTAATCGTTTACTAATATCAATTTTAGGTCCTTCGATGACTTCCCCTTCTTTAAAACTGATTTCAGGCCTGCTTAAGATAATCAAAACAACCTTAGGAATTCTAACAGGTTCTGTTGATCTTTCTTGCATCAAGTCAAAATGATTTCGGTGTTTTTTAATTCGGGAGTCCCGCGTAAACTTGGGATGTACATCTAGTCGAAAAGGAAAACTGGTTACCAGAGTATAATATAATTCATGTATAACAACTTTACAGATATCTTAGACATTGATTCACTGCAAACGAGCCTGTTCAGTACCCTGGTGAAGTTGTCTGATTCCCTTTATTGAATTTCCTTTCACCACTTTAGTTTGTAACTTTGCATTTAAATGCTGAGATGAGGGAAATCATTTAATGAATTTCCTTTCATCATCTCTTTTTTTGGAATAGATGGGGGAAATAATTTATGAATTTCCTTTCACCATCTATCTTATACTTTCTTTTAGAACATGAAGTGGGGGAAAACAATTTGTATAAAGTATACTAGGGGTGATATCTATTAATAATTTTGGCAACAGAGGTCTGTTAACCTACTTTGATTACGCTGGACAAGTCTTCTTTTGACCTTCAAAACATCTTAGTCTGCAGGAAAAATTATGGGGGACTTTTATTTCCAGGGGCCTTCTTCTAAGCTGCAAGATTGATCATTTAAACCTGTTAAAAGAACTAAGAGAGTTAGGATTAGCTTATACATACTTTTGTCTAGTAGGAGCCTGAGGAGCCATGAGGGTTTGCCCTTTTTCTAAAGACTCTTTTGTCATATTTCAGAGGAAAAGTGTGACCCCTCTTTCCTCTGTGGAGGTCATGGGGAGGCATATGGATTCTAGGGAAATAATACCAAAGATTTGAACATGGTGACAGAGGAGGTTTCAGATTTCATAAACGTGGTTGTTATGACGCAAACCCGACTCTTGAAAAAAGTTCTCCGAGTTCATTTTATTTCTTCTGTTTTCATTTATTTTGATTTTATCCAGAGATTGATTTTATGATTTATTTTGAAAAGACGTTCTTTTGAGAATACATCTAGCGAGTATCTTTATACATATAAGACCGTTGTTGCACCAGGTGATATTGTTTGGAAAGATAAATAATTTAGAGACTCATACCTTTGATTCACCATTTCACTCTCATCTAAGTAAATTATTTATTCATCACTTGTTTCAAGATAACCACTTTTTTATATATGACCACTTGTTTGTCTCCTTCGTAATGTTTGAGCTATCGACAACAATCCTGTGAAACAACAACATGAAGAATGTCAGGGTTTTAGGAGTCACAACGTTCAATGTGTGAATTATTTTACACTTACTTTTCTACGAAATCATTAACCTATTTTATTTGCGGTGGAAGCAAGACTTACCTAAAAATGATAAAAAATAAAAAATACAAACCGGTATATACAATTGAATTTTGGAAATCGTTTATTACATATAATTCTTAAGATAATGCCCGTTGATAGGGGCGTTGAGAATTTTACCGTCCAAATTTTCTAGCAGAAATGAGTTCTTCTCTTAGGAGGCTATAACTTTGAATGGTCCATACCAGATATGATCGAATTTTCCATGTTTAGCTGAGTCTTCTCTCCTAGCGTCCCATTTCAAAACTAAGTTGCCCGGGAGGAATTCTCTATCTTTAGCCTTATGATCAAACATGGCTTTCATGTTGTCTTGATATTTTTGAAGTTTTTCATCCACTTCCGCCCTATTTTGCTAAACTTCAATCAGTTGATTTATTCTTCTTGTGACATGATTTGGTTCTTTCTTTTCATCTTGCCAAAGTTTCATTACAGGTAGAGCCAAATTTATGGGGAATACTACATCGGTCCCATATACCATTTTAAATGGAGAAGTACCTATCGATTTCTTGGTGCTTATCCGATTTGGCCACAAGGCATATTTCAAAGGCACATGCCAGGCTTTCTTATTTTCGTTCAAAACCTTTTTTATTATAGTGATTAAGATTTTGTTTGATGATTCAACTAGCCCATTGCCTTGAGGATAATACACTATAGAATGACCCAGCACAATATTGTATTTTTGGCAAAAGCTAACCATCGCCATAGATTTGAATGCCTGGGAATTATCTGTAACTATTTTCTAGTGACAACTGAATCTAGATAATATATTTTCCTCCAAGAAATTTATTACCACCGAATCTGTCGCTTTCCTGGCCGGGATAGCTTCTACCCATTTAGTGAAATACTCTGTAGTGGTTAGGATCCATCTATGTTGCGTGCTGGAGTGTGGATTTATTTCTCCTATAAAATCTAATCCCCATTGTTGAAAAGGGGCTTCTACTTTAACTGGGACCAAAGGTAACGCCAAGAGTTTCTACTTGCCTGAAAATAATTGAGAGGAGTTACAGGCTCTGACTTTGGCATTCACATCTGCGAATAAATTAGGCCAATAATATCTTGCTCTCAGGATTTTATATGCCGTTTCTCTCCACACATGATGTCCTCCGCACACTCCATGAAATTCATTTATAACTCTTTCTCTTTCAGATTCTACCAAACAAACTAGTAGAAAACCTAGAGGGTCTTTCCAATACAACTAACTTTCTTAGATACAATACTTTTGTAAGTTTTAAACCTGTGAAGTAAAGCAATGCATATATATTCTTAAGAAAAACAAAATTTAATCAATGGCTCATACATAAAGTACACAGAGATTTTATACCGGAAACCCTCAACCGGGAAAACCTTTCTTATATTCATTATCTCGAATTTCACCATTCATCATACAATATATACAATGTTTTTAGGTATTTCGTAGATACCAAAACCCTAATCCATTAATCCAAGATTAATTTACAAAACCGCTAAAAATAGAAAAATCTGCTAAAAATAGCAAAAACCGCCCAAAAACAAATTTTGGGGTGTTGGCCCGGGCTACCGCCCATTGCCGAACACTGCGCGTAACTAGGGGGGGCCATACCTGCCCCCCCCTAATACACCCCTAGGAAAGCGCTCAATGCACACGACACAAACGAAGAACTAGTATGAGGGATCGCCAGACACAGTTGTCATATCTGATGCGCCCACACACACACACATGCAAAGAAGATAACACATACCCAACATTCCCCCACTTGTTGTTTTCTTTGCATCTAGGGGTCCGTGGGATTATATAGTCAACAATCCAGGGAAACAATCCCCATTGTTACTCTACACCAGGAGAACTTTTCTGTGCTCACATAATTTGTCAATGAATTTGCAACATTCTTCAAAGTGTCAACCTTTTCCAGCAACACCTTCTTTTCCTCAACCATGTCTCTCACAAAGTGATACTGAACATCAATATGCTTTGTCTTCGAATGATAATCTGGGTTCTTTGCCAGGGAGATTTCACTATGACTGTCACAATCTAATCTCACTGCTTGTTGTACCATCCCAATACCTTAACACAATCTTTGTAACCATACTGCTTCCTTGCTTTCATGAGTGGCTGCCATGTATTCAACTTCTGTAGTTGAGAGTGCCACTACAATATGCCTTTTTCTCATCCAACTGATTGCTCCTCCAAATAGGTTAAACACATACCCACTTGTAGATCTTCTGCGATCCAGATCTCCAGCCCAATCTACATCAACAAAGCCATGTATGTCTACCACTCTGTCCAATCCCAGTCTTCTTTGGTAGCACAATCCATAACTGGTGGTTCCACGAAGATACCTGAAGACCCTCTTTACTACTGTCCAATGCTCCTTCCCTGGTTTTGACATATACCTGCTCAAAACTCCCATTGCATGTGCAATGCCTGGTCTAGTACAAACCATTCCATACATCAAACTGCCAACTGCACTGGCATATGAAACATGGGACATGTCCTCTTCTTCTTTCTATGTCTTGGGACACTGACCTGTAGATAACTTTACACCTATGGGAATAGGAACCTTGACTAGTTTACTTCCATGCATATTAAACCTCTGCAATATCGTCTCAATATATTTTCTCTGATTCAACCAGAGTTTCCTGTTTGCACAATCTCTTTTAATCTCCATTCCCAGAATGAAGTTAGCAGCACCGAGATCCTTCATGTCAAATTTGGAGGATAACTCCGATTTCACCTCCTTGATAACATCCATGTTATTTCCTACCAACAACATGTCATCAACATACAACACTACACAAATGAAGTGATTACCAACCTTCTTGGAATATACATAGTGATCAACCCTACTTCTAACAAATCCCAATCCAAGGATGTATGTGTCAAACTTTTGGTACCACATCCTAGGTGATTGCTTCAGACCATATAGTGACTTCTTTAGCTTACCGACCAACTCTTTCTTTCCCTTCACTACAAATCCTTCTGGCTACTTCATGTAGATTTCTTATTCTAGATCCCCATGTAGGAATGCTGTCTTCACATCCATCTGTTCCACTTCAATATCAAAAGCAACAACAATAGATAAAAGAAATCTAATAGAAGTTAACTTAGAAATAGGTGAAAAAATCTCACCAAAGTCAATTCCCTCTACCTGGGAATAACCTTTTGCTACTAACCGAGCTTTGTATTTCTCCACTTTACCTTGTGCATTAAACTTCTTTTTAAACAACCATTTGCTACCAACATATTTTCTTCCAGCTGAAAACTCAACTATATCCCATGCCTCATTCTTATCCAAGGCATCCATTTCTTCAACCATGGCCTTCTTCCAGAGTTTACTATCCTCTGAATTCATTGCTTACCTGACAGTTTTGGGATCATCATCAGTAATATATAAAGAAAAATTTGAATGGAAATTAGGTGGACTATACCTTTTTGGTTTCCTTTTATCTCTCACTGATCTCCTCAATACTGGGGTATGAGGTTCTTCTTCTTCTTCTTCTGCTTCCTCTTCTTCAGATGATAAATATTTTGTATCATCCAACTCAAGCTCTATTTTCTTAGGTTCATATTGCATTGGTAGGAATTCCTGTTTGGACACATCTTTTACCTCTCTGAACACAACATCTCGATCATAAACAGTATTTTTGTTTTTGGATTCCAAAGTTTATAACCTTTCACACCATCTTTATAACCAATAAAGATACACTTTTCAGCCTTTTTATCCAGCTTACTCCTATTTTCCTTTGGAACATGTACATAAGCATCACAACCAAACACTCTAAGATGTTGAAGAGAGGGTTTCTTTCTAGACAATAACTCGTGTGGATTTTTATCATCCAACGCTGATGAAGGCAATCGATTGACCAAGTAACATGTTGTACCCACTACCTCTGCCCATAATTCTTGTCCTAACCTGACACCATTGAGCATGCTCCTTTCTTTTTCCATCAGTGTCCTATTCATCCTTTTTGCAACTTCATTCGACTGAGGAGTGTATGGAGTAGTCTTCTGCCTTGCTATACCACACTTCTTACATAATTCTTTGAATTCACTTCTGCATAATTCTCCACCATTATCTGTTCTCAATACCTTTATTTTCTTCTCTGTCTAATTTTCTACCAGAGCCTTAAACTCTTTAAATTTATCAAATACCTCAAATTTCTTTCTAAGAAAATAAATCCATGTGTTCCTTGAAAAATCATTTATGAATGAAATATAATACACAGATTTACCTAGGGATGGAATAGGAACAGGTCCACACACATCACTGTGTATCAACTCTAAGATCCCCTTTGCTCTTGTAGCACCAGATGGGAATCTTAATCGATTCTTTTTACCATTTTTGCAATGTTCACAGAAATCAAAATCCAGAGTGCAATTAGACATAACTTCAACAATACCTTTACCGTGTAGTGTTCGAAGGCCCTTTTCTCCAATATGTCCCAGTCTTTGATGCCACTTCATGGTCTTCTTTTCAGGGATGACATTGGTCTTGTCTTCTTTATTTGTCTTCTCAAGGACAACAAAACTGTTACACCCATTAGTATAAGTGCTTCCCAACAACTTGAATAGAGTTCCACACCGAACGCCCCTCATCAATACCATTGCTCCTTGTACCATCTTGCAAGTGTTATTTCCAAATACAGTATCCACTCCTGCATCATCCATGTTGCTTACATATATTAGGCTCCTGTCTAGTTTTTGAATGTGCAGAACCCCAGGGACAGTTCTAATCCTTCCATCTTTTAGCAGCAACTTAACCCTTCCACATCCCAAGATTTTTTTTGTCGAGTCATCTCCTAGGAATACATCACCACCATCATATTTTTCATATTCAAAGAACCACTCCCTATGAGGAGTCATATGGTATGACACACCTGAGTCGATCAACCATACATCACGGTATGCATGTGTACTTGTAGATGCTAGGTAAACATCACCTCCTTCTTCAGTGGAGATTTTCGCCTCTATGGAAGAGGTACTATCAGATCCCTTTGGTTTTTCAACCTTCTTAGACTTGCAATCTTTCTTATAATGCCCTGTTTTACCACACTTCCAACATTTCCTCAAATATTTTCCTGGAGACTTAGATCTACCTATAGATTTAGATCTCCACCCCGAAGTCTTACCAGGGTTCCTATCTTGGGTATGCCCTCTTACAAATAAAGCATTTGTGTTGTGACCATCCATGCTTTTTTTCCTCATCTCTTCAGATAACAAGGATGAAACTACATCCTCATACTTCAATGTAGATTGAATGGTACTACCTATTGCTACAACTGGATTATCCCAAGAGTCTGGCAAAGAACATGAAAAATTAATACACTTATCTTCTTCTGCAATCGTAATATTAACAGAGCCAAGTTGACTTACCAGAGTATTAAAGGAATTTAGATGTTCTGTCACAGAATCTCTATCTTCCATCCTAAGATGACAAAGCTTCTTTTGAATAAACAACTTGTTTACCAGGGACTTTGATTGATACAAATTCCCCAACTTATCCCATAGTTCCTTGGCTGTAGATTCTCTTGAGACATTCAACAACACCGAATCTACCAGGAAGAGTTGAATAGTACTCCTTGCTCTTCTGTCCAACTTATCCCAATCTTCCTTCGACATACCAGTAGGTGGTGTATTGGTAGGTTGTGTACCAGTAGCCTGTGTGCTAGTAGACGATGTACTAGTAGGTTGTGTACCAGGATCCACAACAATCCATTGTTCTTTGTCTACAAGAAGGTCCTCCATTTTCAACTTCCATAGCTCAAATTTTTTACCATTGAACTTCTCTATCTCGATTCTAGAATAACTTGCCATTCCTCTTTCTGCATTCAAATCACCATGACAAAATCTGCCACTAAACCTATGTTTATCACAGACCCAAGATAAACTTGATCTATCAAGACTGAGCCAAACCCTCAACAACAAAGGTGTCCCTCTGAAGCCAAAAATGAGCTCTGATACCACATGTAAGTTTTGAACCTGTGAAGTAAAGCAATGCATATATATTCTTAAGCAAAACAAAATTTAATCAATGGCTCATACACAGAGTACACAAAGATTTTATACTAGAAACCCTCAACCAAGGAAACCTTTCTTATATTCATTATCTCGAATTTCACCATTCATCATACAATATATACAATGTTTTTAGGTATTCCGTAGTTACAAAAACCCTAATCCCTTAATACGGGATTAATTTACAAAACCGCTAAAAATAGCAAAAACCGCCCAAAAAACATTTTCAGGGTGCTGCCCAAAGCTACCGCCCGTTGCCAAACACTGTGCGTAACCAGGGAGGGCATACCTGCCCCCCCCTACAATCTTCCTAGGAAAGCGCCCAACGCACATGACACAATCGAGCACTAGTACGAGGGATCATCAGATGCAATTGTCATATCTGACGCGCCCCCACACACACATGCAAAGAATATAACACATACCCAACAACTTTACCGCATGTAATTTCAATTTCCTAGTCTTAGACAGAGACATATAGTTTGGGCATTTCAGAGTCATAATATAGGATACTATGTCTTTATACCAATCCAAAGATGCAAACTTGTCTTCGATTCTGGTTGTAGCTATCTGGTCGTCGAATTCGTCTATGTCTAAATAACCTTCATGCTCTTGTAGATTATTTATTCTAAGCGGTCTGAAATTCGATTCAGCTAGTAGCTTAGCCAAACCCTGTCCCTTTACAAGATTTGTCGATTTTACCTCTAGATCGAATTCTTGAATTTTAGCAAGCCACCGACCCCTCTTCCTGTCACTATCAGGTTGAGCTAATATATCCTTAATGGAATTGGTGGGTACATATGCAATGATCTTGGAATGCAGTACGTAGGTTCTGAAATATTTTAGTGCTTTCACCATGGCATATGCCTATTTTTCCATTATGTCGCACCTCAACTCCGTATCTCTAAGGTTCTTACTGAAAAACGCTATTGGTTACTCAAAACCCTCTTCATTCTTTTGGAGGAGTACTACTGCAATTGTGTGTTCTGATGCAAACGAAAAGATAAAAAATTCCTTTAGATAATTAGGGATTGCCAGTATAGGTGCTTCACCTATAATTTTCTTGATGTGTGCAAATGACGCTTTTGATTCTGCCTTCCATTTGACTTCGCTATCCTTTTTGAGCATATCTGTAATCAATTTCATAATTTTAGTGAAGTTCGGGATAAATCTGCTCAAAAAATTTATTTTCCCTAAAAATGACTGGATTTCTTTTACATTTATAGGAATATTTATAGTTTCAATAGCTTCGACCCTTTTAGGATCAATTTTAATTCTGTCCTGAGATACAATATGGCCCAAGAGTTTACCTTCTTGCATCGCAAAGTGAGATTTTTTGGGATTTAAAGACAAACCAATTTTTCGGCATTTCTCAAACGTTTGCTTGAGGTGGACCAGATATTCTTCATTAGATTTGGAAAAAATGGTCAGGTCATCGAGATAAATAATGATGAATTTATGTCTTTCGCTAATGAAGGCGATATCCATAGCTCGCTGGAAGGTAGCACCTGCGTTCATCAAACCAAATGACATTTTGTCATACATAAATGTACCCCATGGGGTGGTGAATGTTGTCTTTTATTTATCGTCTTTGTTAACAACAATCTGATTGTAACTGGAAAAACTGTCGATCATTGACGTTATATTTGCTCCGACTATTTTTTCTTTAACATGATCCATTTTGGGTAGCGGATAATTGTCTTTGAGGGATGATTTATTCAAATTTCTAAAATCTACACACAGTCTGATTTCTCCGCTCTTCTTCCTAACCAGGACCAGATTAGCTACCCACTTAGAGGACCTGACTAGTACAATTATTTTAGCGTCCAGGAGATTTTTTACTTCTTTTTCAACCACATGCAATAATATGGGATTGATTTGCTTAAGCTTCTGTCTGAAAGGTTTAACACCTGGCTTTAAAGGAATCTTATGTTCGATCACAGAGGTGTCATAAGTTCTCATCTCGTCATAAGACAAAGAAAACACGTCTTTATATTACTTGAGTGAATATGCATACTTACCTTTCATCTCAGGAGGAAGATAATTTGATATTTTCACTATTCTAGGCTTTTCTTTGGTACTTATATCACAATCTTCAACTTCTTATGGTTGAGGTTGCTGAGTAGATTTTAAGGGCATGCCATTTTGGTCAAATAGTATTTCTAAGGGGATTTGACCTTTAGGGATTTGGTTATTTTTTAGTACTTACATGTGATGATTCATGATCTTTTCTTGGAACTCTTGAGGATCTTCCCCTTCTTGCATAATCCAAGTATGGTCGTTCTTATTTTCTTGGTCAATATGCGTCTCGAAAAAGACTTCCACCATTTCGAGGAACTTCCTGATCTGTTCATCATCTTCGAATACTTGCCTGTGTTGTATATTGTTTGGTATGGAGGGTGTGTGCCTCATCTCTATGTGATACTTAAGCTTAAAAGCTGTAGGAGGTGCGAAAGTTGAGGCTGCTTTGGCTAAAGAATCAGCTTGCAGATTTTCTATACGGGGAATGTAATGGACATTAACTGATGAGAATTTTTTTTCCATTAAATCCCAGGCAAAGTTTCTATAAGATCTCAATCTCAGGTGTTTGGCTTGGTACTGCCGGTATACTTGTTTCACAATTAATTCCGCATCTCCATAGACTTCCAAGTTTTTTATATTTAACTTTTTGGCATCTTCTAGTCCCAAGACCAGGACTTCGTACTCACATACATTATTTGTGTAGTCTATGTCCCACTGTAATCTGTAAGAGAAAGGAATGATAAAATCATCTCCAGGTGATGCAAAGAGTAATCCTTCTCCTTCTCCTTCACATGACGAAGCACCATCGAAATACATTTTCCAGATTCCAGTACTAAATACACTTTCTTTTATTTTTTTTGTTTGATTTTCTTCTGTGAAATCTTCAGCACATTCATCTATATCGTCATCGAAAGATAAAATACAATTTCCAAGATCCTGATCAACGACATAAACATGGTAATTTCTAGGATTATGTGGATCACTTACCATATATGCCAGCCGTGTTTCCCAATATAATCGGGTGAACTGTCCTTTGAAGATGGGAATCGTGGCGTACATCATGTCTAGCTGAAGTGATCCTCTAAGATTAGCGCCCCAAGACCTAGATAATAGCATACCATACTTCAGAGGTATATCAACAATAAACACATCCATCAGAACACTTTTTACTGGGATCTATGCAAGATTTACTACTAAGTCTTTGATCATGCCCATACATTTAATTTTTCTTGAATCAAATGAATATAGGTCTCTGTATGGCTTGGTAATTTCAAGGCCAAGTCTATCCATAATAGCCTTGGGTATCACATTATGCGAGGCTCCAAAATCTAGCATGAAGTTATGTAGAAGACGATCATGCACATTTAGTGTACTGTAGAAAGGAGAAATGGTATCTTTGGCCCCATCAAAATGAGGACCAAAAATTATATTAGGCTTATCATCTTCCAAATTTATAACGTCAGCCCGACTTTCTACATCTGAAAAATTTATCATTTTGGCGATTTGCTTTGGGTAAACAAGGTTCTTTGCTAGTTCCACCAGAGGTATTGGTATCTTGATTTTGTTAATCTCGTTTTCTAGGCTGAAACCTCCTATGTTCTTGTCGGTTTCTCTTATTTGGATTTCAGTCTCCTTTTTATTTATTTATTTGTTTGTATTGCTTTATTTTCAGTTGTTTTTGTTCCTGTCGTCTTCGTTTTGACTGTCTTAGTTTTCCCGGTTTGGATCTCAGCTCCTTTTATTTTGGTATTTCGTATTTCAATTTCCTTTTGAGTCGGCTCATATACTTCGCCTCTTGGCAAGATTTTCTTTGGTTGGATAGTTGTTATGTTTTTAGTTTTAGACCTTAGATTATACTTGTTTTGGAGCTCGACCATTATAGTATCGATGATTCATTGGAAAGCAGGATCCTTTGTATCATTTGTATTGCTATCCTCATTAGACCAATATTTTTTTAAAGACCTCTCATAATATTGTCTAGTTAAATGAGGTTGATAACAATCTTCACCGAGATTATTAATATCTTCTTCTAAATCCTCAAACTCTTGCATGTCATTTCCTCCTATAAAATTTTCATTTTTCAAAGGAGTTTGAACTTTTTGATCTTCATTTTTAATTTGTCTTTGTTGTATTTGAGGATTGGGGTTCCTCCTGAATTCTTTCATAATGAACTGATCTTCTTTAGATTGATCTAGTTCCATCTTTGAAATTTTATTTGACAGTTCTTTAATTATGTTTTCCATCTCATCCATCTTGTCGTCAGTAGACCTCCTAGATCTGGAGGGTCCTGCTTGTTCCCTAAATCGTTTAATATCTTTGTTTCCCATTTCCATTTTTGTTTTTATTTTTCCAGAAGCTATCATATTTGACTTAATTTCTACAAAATCGTCTTGCATTCAGGTAAGTTCACCCGCTCTCCTTTCTCTCAATAATAGTGGGAAATCGGGTTCGAAAGCTCCTGCAAAGGATACCTTTGCTGTAGGTTGGGAAGGTTTAAATTCAATTGGGATTTTGTTATATAATTTATTAAATCTTTGGATGAATTCAATAACAATTTCTGAATTTTTCTTCCTTAAAGCACCAAACTCAGTTAAATAATATAAGTGATCTTTCCTTTCACCCCATTGTCTGAGAAAAGAGATTTCTAGTGCGTCATAGGATAATATCGAACCTGCGGGAAAACTTCGAAACCAGGTTCTCAACTGTCCTTCGAAAGTTTGAACAGACAACCGTGAATACACATATTCATGGTCGAGACTGAGAATATCTGTGAATTGATCAAAGAAATTTATATGTTTGCCTACGATTAAGTCTCCTTCCCCTATAAAATTAGGTAGGGTTTTCATGTAGTTTTCAGGTAAATCATGAAGGGGTACTGGGAGTACCAAAGGAGTGTATCTGGCAGCTACTTTAGCAAAAATCCTAGGGGGTGGGGGTGGGACTTGACCGCCCCCTCCTCTTTCTCCGACAACTACCATAGATATTCGAGGAGAGGGAGATGGTATGCTATAAAGAAGATTTTCAAAGATGTATAGTGATCCTTTAGCTACTTCGGGATGAAGCGAAAAAGATTTCGAGAACCATTTTTCAGGAGACGAAAAAAATTAGAAAGGGGGAAAGGAGATACGGGGACTCGGTTCCTCTGACTTGCAAGATATATAAATGGGGGAACCTGCATTGGTAGAATCCGAGTGTATGGTATACTCTTCTAAACTTTGAGAGGTTGGGAAATTTAGTTTGAGAGCCGATGGGATATCAATCGAAACATATTTTACTGTAGAAATCTTATCTTTACTTACATAGGAGGTAGTCAAATGAGATTCAGTCTTAATTTCTGGTAGAACTAATTTAGGGTTTATGGTTTCAAGTGGAACCTTAGCCTAGACTGTGTGGATTTAGGTTCATAAACCGCAATAGCTTGCTTAAGGGATCCTCTTGGTTTCAATATTTTTTCAGGATCAGAAACAGGCGTGGTCTGCTTATCATTTGGATTTTGTCTGGTGTTCCTTCGACCGGATGCCAACTTATTTAAATTGCAGAGTCACCGAGTGAATATTAAAAACTTAGACTTTATAATGTGTTCAGTATTTGTTCACTATCAAAGAAGAAGCTTGCAAATGTCATTCTCCCAGGGAAAAATAACTTCGTTTCTCCGTCCCCGACAACGACGCCAAAAATATGTTGTTCCTGAGTTTATACTAAGGCTACAAGTATAATGTCAGGCATCAGGAAAAGAGGGAAAGATTTTCAATGTTTTCCTTTTACTAGATAAATAACAAAATAAATTTCTATGAAACGAATTAATATCATAACATCTCAGAGGCTGTTTCTCGTATCTAAGTTAAATTTGAAAAAAATGAATGAAATGAAAGAAAGAACACAAAGATGATAATCAAAGCAAGGCATCAATTTCCGAAGAATCTTACTCTGTAACAACAACGATATAACTTCAATGAAGTGTAAAATATAGCATCTAATCAACATTCAAGTCTTGTATTAACTAATAGCGAATACATAGGAAAATCTGCTTATTATTAGATAACTGAGTATAACATAACCACGGTAGAAGTTGTACTAAATTGTGATTTGCATTCATCAAAGAAAATATATTAAAGTATGTTGGAATATGAAAGACAAAGAACACATAACTCAGAGTAGATGAGATGTAGAATCTCTGGCCTGCATTTGTATTAATTCTCAATGAAGAGAGTCTTCTCCTTTACAATCGGCAAAAAACAACCTCTTGTTTCTTTTTCAAAATGTATATTTATACTAGATTAAAACATTTCAAATGCAGGTGGTGGGTAGTGGGGGCGAAGTTTGGGTCTGTCTCATAGAGTTGGGGCCATCCAGAGGTCTCATGGTCGTAGGAGTCTAGCACCGTGGTGAGTGCCGCAAATGGAAGTCTGCTGAGGCAATCAACGATGTGATTGGTGCTTCCTGTTATATACTTGATGTTGAGGTGCAATTGTTGCAAGTATGTGGACCACTTTTGATGGTAATCATTCTGCAATTTTCCTTGTGTCTGCATGAAATGCAGTGGCTTATTATTAGTGTGGATGTCTATCTCCTTCCCAAGAATGTAATGTCTCCACTGGCGACGGGCTTGCACAATGGAGTACATTTATTTTCCTTAAGTAGGGTACTTACAGACAACATCTGATAGTGTCTCACTATGATAGACCACGGGGTGGCTGTGCTGAGTGAGAACGATGCCCACTGCATAGTCTAAATTATCTGTCTCAATCTCAAAGGGATGGTGCAGGTATGGTAGTGAAAGTACCAGGGTTGAGCATAAGCGCTGCTTAAAATCATCGAACGCTTATTTTTGGGACTGGCCCCACACAAATTTCTCCTTACCACCACCTCTGGTTATTTGGCTGAGGGCCCATGCAATATGGGAGAATCAAAACATGAACCTACGGTAGAAATTGGCAAGGCCCAAGAATCTCCAAAGCTCAGTGAGTTTGGTTGGGGATGGGTAGTCACGGATGACTTGGATCTTGGCTAGATCCACATGTATACCATTAAGATCAATTATGTAGCCTAGGTAATGGACCCTGTCCATGCCGAAGGAGAATTTTTCCAAGTTGGCATATAGCTTGTGCTGTCGCAGGGTGTGCAGAACCTGTTGAATATGCTGCAAGTGTTCGGCCCAAGTCTTGCTGTAAATGAGAATGTCATCCAGATACACTACTACTAAAGTATGTGTGAATGGTCGAGGATATCATCCATCATCCTCATGAAAGTGGCTGGAGAATTTGTCAAACCAAAGGGCATGACCAACCATTCAAAAAGGTCTTCCTTTGACTTGAAGGCAATTTTCCATACATCTGTCTGTTCTATCAAGACTTGGTGGTAGCCAGACTTCAGATCAATCTTACTGAAGTATTTGGCCCCTGTGATTTGATCAAGGAGGTTGTCGATTTGGGGAATCAGGCACTGGTTTCTGACTGTGATTTTATTCAGAGCCCGATAATCAATGTAGAGTCGCTAGGTTCCATATTTCTTCTGTACCATCACGATTGGGCTCCCACAAGGTGATGACCTGGGACAGATGTGCCCCTTGAGGAGAATTTCTTGGATCTATCACTTGATCTCCTCATTCTCTAACATAGAGCGGTGATAGAATGGCCCATTGGGAATCGATGCACTAGGGGTCATATCGATGGGGTGGTTTACCTGGAAGTGCAGAGGTACCCCGGTAGGTGAGGAGAAGATATTTGAGTACTCTTCCATGACCTTATCTACTTGCTTCTACTGTGTGGAGAGGTCAGCCACAGAGACCCTGGATGTGGCTGTGATATTTCACTGATTCTGAGAGCGAATCACGAAGAATACAAACTTCCTCGTCTGAGAGATGACCTTCCTACATTTCTTAGATGATATGAAGGAAATATCACTAGGTGGGAATGCCTTGGGTATCTTGTACAATTTCTTATTCAAAGTAATAATAACACTACGAGGCCTAGACTCATATACAACATGACATTTCCATAAATAAGGTTGGCCCAAAATAACATCACAAACTTCGAGAGGAGCAACATCACACAATACCTAATTTTTGAAGGGCTTGATGTCGTACGACAGTCGTCACTGTTGGCTGACATGAAGATTGGTTCCTTGGTGGAGCCATCTAATGGTGTAGGGTTGTGGGTGCGATGTTGTTGGCAGGGCCAGCCGCTTGATGACCTCTGCTGATATGAGTTTCTTCTGGCTACCTCTATCCATGATGAAGTGTAGTAGGGTGCCTTTTACCCACATTTGTGAATGGAAGAGGTATTCGCCTTCTTCTAGCTCGTCTGGTTCACCAGGTTGGAGGTTGGTGGTAGCAACAATGGCACTGGGTTGCACGTCAATAATCCATATTCCCCTTTCTAGTTCTATCTCAGAGTCTAAACACGCATCTGATTCAGAGGCTTTCACTTCGATCACCAATGTTTTCTTTGAGCGACAATCAATAGTGTTATGCCAAGGGCTCTTATGGAAGTCACACCACTTCCCGGTATATTTCTTTGTTTTTTCGGTGTCCTTCTTTGCTTGTGGCTTGGACTAGTTGTCTTGATACTTTCCATATTTTCTCTGTCCTCTTTTCTGTGGGTTGGGGCCTCCCTTTCCTGGGTTCTGTTGTGAGGGGTTCACAGGCCCAAATTACCGCGTATTTTGTTTGAGCTTTTGCTCGATTTTGACGACATATTGGTATGCCGCGCCCAAGGATGAGATGTCCAAAAATTCCATTTCGGTCTGGATGTATCTATGCAGAGAACCGCAATACTTGAGCACCAGATTTCGCTCCGAATATTTGATACCCATCTTGGTGCGCAAGGTATGAAAGATATTTGTTAAATCTGGCACTGCTTGGTCTCTTTCTTGCCGCAGTGGGTTCCATTTGGTATACAAGTTGTTATAAATTCTGATAGGGTAGTATTGTTCCTTAATAGAATCCCTAAAGGATTCCCAGGTGGCTATGACTATAAATAATGAGGGTTCCTCTATTTCCTTTTTCTCACAAAAATTTTCTCAACAATCTTTGACATGGGGAATGACTTTGAGGAGCGCAAAAGTAATATTTTCTCTATTCGAAAAGTTATGGATAGAAAAATACCCTTCTAGTAGATTCAACCACTTGTCTACAACATGTGTGTCTATCTGATCTTCAAATATAGGAATATCGAAGTTTATTTGTACCTTGAAGGGGGTGGCGCCTCCGCTCGAAGAAGATGCATCGCCTGTTGGTAGCCGCCAAAGGATTTGCACGAAACTATCCATCATCTCGTTCCTTTGTTGTGTGAGGGCTTCCTTAATCAACAATTTGAAAGGATATTCTGTCCTGTCATATTTATTTTCTCCTGCAATGAGAGGTCGCTTGGGCGTGTGAGATATTTTGTCCTTAAGAGAAACAAGCTTGAAACCCAACTCTTTGTACTCCGACCTTGTTGAGGACATGTATTAAGACGACACGGAGTAGACCACTTTGATACCACTGATACAGATTTTATGAGTAGAAAGAAATGAATATAGATTATTAACAGGTTCTTAACACAAAATAGCATAGATACAGTAAAACTGGTTTTCTATTCAATAAGGAAATGATCTGAAACTATAAAATGCAACGAAAACAAGCTTGCTGGAATGGTGGCGTATTATCGCCGAGAAGAGATGTGACAGATACGCTCATTCACAAGAAGATGATTACAATGAGATTATGAAGGATTTTTTACAATAAACAGGAATTCCAAAAACACTAGACATAAAAAAACCTAACACTAGGAGATGAAGCTTCAAAAGTCACGTGGGCCCTATCTGGGTAAGTTAGTACATCAACTTCCCGGGGTCGTAACTTTTGCATACGATCTTCGTTTTAGGCATATGATATCCCATTGGAATGGTATCATCAAGGAGATTCATTTTTGGGTCTCAATCATGCCTTTGACTATTATTGAGAATATCTATCCCAAAAAACCT
This sequence comes from Picea engelmannii, assembly GCA_009831015.1. Lineage (NCBI taxonomy): Eukaryota > Viridiplantae > Streptophyta > Pinopsida > Pinales > Pinaceae > Picea > Picea engelmannii. The sequence continues at coordinate 2,137,828 of ML777952.1, forward strand.
TTATTTAGGCCCTCAAAATGGCCCCAGAAGCTAAAACTACTAAAAATAGTAAATTGCCAAAATTGTCAGAAAACTGTTTTGATCCAGTTGGAAAAGGTAGATGGCCACTGATATCCACTTGGATCAATAATCCCTCCTTAGGAATAAATGGTATCCATTTCATTGAGTTCCCCCATCAGATGAGGAAATTGCATCTGAATTTGGTCCCGGGTGAGCCACTTGCCTTGGTGTTGGAGCTACCCTGCTTTGACGACTCGATAAAGATATATCATTTGTTGTCGAGTTCCCTTGATCAGTGTGTCCAAAATATTATTGTTGGATTCCTTTTGTATGCATTCGGGTTTGATCTCTGTTGGTTTCAGTTGCTCTGCTATGCCTGAGGTGTCCAATAATGGTGGGAAATAAGGGCAAAGGAGATCCACATTGAAGACTGGGTGCAGACCAAGGAAAGGAGGAATGTTGAGCTCAAAAACATTATCCCCCATGAACTTGGTGATGGTGTACGACCCATAACAGAGTGGGTGAAGCTTCCGATGGGGTCCTGTAAGGCGTTCTTTCTACAAGTGCAACCAAACTTTGTCACCCACCTGAAATTTATGTGGCACCCTATGTTGATCATGGCGCTTCTTGTACTTGTCATTGGACTTTTGTAGGATAACCTGAACCTGTTGGTGGATGTGCTGGATCCTCTCAATGAATCGGGTGGCTTTGTCAGCTTCAGTTAGAGCAGGAGATGAGTCGGTCGAGGTGATTTCAAGGGGAAGTGCTACATATATGGGACCCAATGGTTGGAATCCCAACCTCACCTGAAAGGGGTTGTGGCTAGTTGAGCTATGCAGGGCTCGGTTGTAGCTTTGTTGGACATATGGAAGGCTCTCATCCCATGTACAAGGGTGATTTGAATTATACATGTGAAGGATATGCACAATCATTCAATTTACAACCTCGGTTTAGCCATCTGTCTGGAGGTGGAAGGCCGTGGATTTGGTGAGATTGGTGTCCAACAATGACCAGAGGCTCGACCAAAATGTGATGAGAAATCAAATGTCCCAATATGATACAATGGTTTGTGGGATTCCAAAATGTACCCAGACTTTTTCAAAGAAGATATTGGCAGTGGCCTCTGTTGTGATGTTCTTCTTGCAGGCAACCAAAATCTCCATCTTAGAAAAGTGAACAACAACCACAAAACACATTCATTTCCCCACTTGGTGGATGGGAGGCCCGACATGTAGTCCATTGATATGGATTCCCATGGCCTATCAAGAGTAGGAAGAGGGGTGTACATGCCTTGTTTCTTAGTGGTCGGTTTGGCAATAATGTAGGTAGTGCAAGACCTGATATACTTGCTGACCTCCTGTCAAAGTTTCAACCAGTAGAAATGTTTCTGTAGCATCACCACTGTATTTTCGATGCCGAAGTGTCCTGCCACCCGACTGTAGTGGGATTCCTAGATCATCTTCACTCTCTCTCTTGATGGAACACATATATGTCCTAGACAACACAACAACCCATCCTGAAGATGGAAATTATCGAAAACTACATTTTCACCCAACATTTGGTAGGTGGTGGCAAGTCCGGGTCTATCTCATAGAGTTGGGGCCATCTAGAGGTCTCATGGCCATAGGAGTCTAGCACCATGGTGAGTGTTGTGGGCGGTAAATCCCCCTACGGACTAGCACTATGGGTTCTATAATGCATGCATAAATGACCCTTTAAAGTCTTACTTTTTACTATCATCCCGACATAGACCCCACATTCATGCATAAAACACAAGGATAAAAGGATTTGGTAACTCTATGTTGAAATCCGCATTTGGTGTCGATCCTTTTGCATTTGGTTTCTTCTCGACTGCAAGTCTCCTCCCAAAGCCAACTTGCATTCAAAAACAGACAAACAAAGAACTACACACAGGAATCTTATATATGAATTAGTGGGTTAGAGGTTCTAATAAAATATAATCAAAATTGAATATTGAACACCTCATATGGCGGGACGGGAAAAGTAATTCTTTTTATTAATCTCACAAAAGTAACTTACAATGGTGAGATCGGCCACTTCTCCTCGAATATGGTCCTTGGATCCTCTTCAACTTTGCACCAACTTCTTCCACATATGCTTCTCCTCACACAATGGTTGCAAAAGATTGGGGCAAGGGGAATACAAAAAAGGGCAGAGTTTMTTTGCTATTATATTTTTMTTTCAAATGGGACCCCTACCTCTTCTTTTATAGGCTAKAAGAGGGTAGTTATCCTCTTGAGTGACCGACTATGGGTGKTCAAACAGTTTAGGTAATTACCCGAGAATCTGTATTCTGTCTCCAAATTTCTATTTTTTGTGCTTTTGTCAGTATGCGTGGGTKGTAATGGGTTAKCTAGCATAAATACGCGAGCAAGAATGGTGTAGGGTATGTATGCCTTCAAAAGGATGGGTTTTTAGAAGAGCTATTCAATGGTGGCTTGGAAAAAATGGGAAGTGAGATGGCCTGATGCCAGGTATGCATGTCTAGTGMAAATTAGGGTTATRACAAATGCCCCCTAATGTGTGAGGTCAGAAGATGATATGATGGCCGAAATACATTACCAATATTCACCAACATACGAAGCGAGTGAGCCTAGGGACCAGAGTTTGGGAGGTGCCATCTGCAAAAATAACAATTGTCTCACCGAGGTGGGCATACCCATGCTTGAAATGAAATAAAACCATGGATACCAATCAAATACACTGTAGATCCATGTCATATAACTATATAAAGTGTAGCCACGAGTCATACACAACAAATATACATCTCAAAATAAAATATATATACATGTATAGTATCCATCTTCAAGAATCTAATGATGCCTGATGGCTAGAGATGAGGCCTTCAGAGCTCGAGAAACAACTTCAAAATATTCACAAACTCGGGTAGGAGTGTAATATGAGTGTATGAGTTCACTACCCATAGGTCTTCGATGGCTCGTCGGGAACATACTAGAGGATCTTGATGATCAAGCTAAGGGCTTCATTGATTTTGAACGAAGACTTGATTGGAATTTTAGGATGGCCGGGCATGAGGTCAAGAGACAAATAGCAGAAGGCCCAACTCAAGCTTGGTAAAAACTTCCCTTGGATAATAGCATGATAAATGACGAGACTCAAGCAACATGGTATTGACATAAGTTCATGATGCATGAGGCAACAAAATCTCCATATGTTTGGAAGAATAACCAAATGGAGGAGGAAACAACTCTATGTAACGAGAACAACTTCCTAAGGTCATATTAAATTCCAGAGCTTGACGAACAAATATAAGGATGTACTTTGTCCAAGGGCGACTTATTGTGCTACCAACAAAAATAAAATACTTTTCCCTTCCTCTTTTTGGGGTATATTTGATTTTTTTTTGTCTTTTTCAATAAGTTTGGAAAGCTTGAAAAATAATAAAAGAATGATACATTACAAAGGAGGAACAAGTGTCACATACATACTAATTCTTCAACGCAAGGAACACACTAATTCTCAGAGCAAGGAGACATATGTAGGACAAGTACACTTGGGAAAATCCCTCCATGGTTCAAGGTGTCAAGACGTAGAGGCAAAGTGCTACAAGGCTTGCATATAAGGCATGCTTTAGATGGTTCAGTTGAGAGAAACATGGAGCCGACATTAGTCCAAAGACACAGGAATGCAAGTGCGATTAACAAGACACTATGATAACATCCTTCAATGTAATTTTAACAAGCCCAGAGAAGGTAAGCGCAACGATTTTTCATTTTTAAAGAGTCTGAAAAAATGTAAAAGGAGATTCCACTGGGGTACCTTTTTCGAAGGTAGTCTAGTCGGTTCGAAAAGGGGTAAACTAGCACCGAAAAGACGTCTATTCAAAACCATTTTAACGAGTGTGAAAAAGACAAGATCACTCGACAATTTTTTCATATTTAAGGAGTCTGAAAAAATATTAACTATGGAATCCATATGAGATGTACTTCTGGACCATTTTAACGAGTGTGAAGGAACAAGGTCACTCAATGATCTTTTCAATTTTAGGGAGTCTGAAAAGAGCTTACTATGGACTTCGTGGGGGTTCCGTTTTTCGTAATTTTAGTCCCTCATGCCCGAAAAAGGGTTAAAATTATACCTGAGAATAATCTTCTAGAGAACCGAGGCTCCTAGAGTATACCTTTGTTCTTAAGGTTGACCATCCAAACCGAAAAAGGGGTAAACTACCGCCAGGCAGACGTGCCTTCAAAATTTAGTTTAGCGAGCGTGAAGGGAAACAAGATCGCTCGACAATCTTTTCATTTTTAGAGGGTCTGAAAAGGGCTTAAAAGAAGACCCGTTGTGTTTTGGGAGTCTCGAGGGTGAGTTCAAGAGTGATAATGAATCATGCAAATGAGGCTCATACATGTAATTAGGAAAAACTAATAAGGACTCCTGAGCCTATAGTCATTAGTGACAGCATGGACACCAAAATGCAACCAGGATCTACCTAGGGCACCCATGTAAAGGTAGGCTCTACCACTAAATTATGACACTTCTAAAGCAGCAGTGATGGTTCCATGTTGCCACTCGGTGGGGTTGATCCTATGGAAAAGTGATAAAGACAACGAGATACAAAAAGTGGGGGTGGAATCCTAACTTAGATGCAACAAGTTGAAAAAATGAATTTTTACCAAAGGACCTTAAAAGTGACCCAAATCTCCAAAAGGTTTCCAAATACCCAAAGTATCATTTATCATAACAATCCATAAGAAACTCTTGAACCATACTAAATGATTTCCAAGCTAGAAAAAACGACAAAGGGGTCCAAAAAATGACAAAAATGGGCCAAGAAGTCTATAAATAGAAGCTGGCAGCTCATTATCACCATTGTTAATTGAGAAATTGACTAATAAGCCAAAAACATCCCTTTGTCAAAAAAGTTGATTCTGGGAGCTTCAGTGGACGAAATGAACTTTTGCTTGGACCAAGTAAGTACATACTAACCCGCCTTGCATTTCAATTCTTCATTTGTGCATTTATTTTTGTTTTTTTGGGGGGGCGCTAACCTTTAAAAAGGTCGGCCCTACATATATGCGGGCTGTCCTATGACAACCAACATATGTCCGTGTGCAGAGAAAGTACTGGACACAAGCATACACAACTGTGTATATTACAGCTCGCGTATGCCCTCCAACATGTTGAAAAAATTAAAAAATACAAGAGTTAATCCCTCCTGAACTTGTGAATTGCAGGATGTATGTTCATTGGAGGGAGAGGGAGCATGAGGACATTGACATTTTGGTCAGAGAGGACCTTGATGCTACCACCGCATGACTCAATGTGGTTTGTTGAAATTATTCCAGTGTCCATTCATGCAGACACAACCTAGGCTGTTGAATGCCTTGGTAGACTACTGGCATCCTAATGTAGAGGCATTCATGCTTGAGGGACAATCGTTGACTCCAATGACTAAAGATATCTACGTTCTAACTAGCCTCTCAAGGAGAGGGGAACCAATCAACTTTCACACTTTTCCCTCTGGGCCTCACAACATAGAGGAGTTGATTGGACTCCATTACGAATCCGACACTAACAAAGTGGGCACTTAGGTGCCGATAAACAAGATTTCACACCTATCACTAAAAGTGATAGTTTTTCTCATTGGCCAGATTACTGGATCCACATCTTTACATCAGGCTTCCCGGGCGCACATGAATTGTGCGGTTCAGTGCTTAAATGCACAAATTTTCGACTGGAGCACCACCTTACTAGACTGCATGAAGAGGCAATTGACAGAGTTTCATATGCGGAGGCATAGAAAATTTGGATTCAGGACTATCCTTTGCTCTTTTTTTTTTAGAGGGTACCCAATCTCAGTCCTAAAGAGACGATACGAGGGCATGAGGCCTCTCTCCCCGTGTTATGTAGGTGGGCGACACTGTTTCTGCAACAGGGGGGAGGGAGGACCATCAAGGCCTTTGACAACAAGTTTTTTACCTGGTGGGAACGATAGATTCTGACCATAGAGGACTACCCCTATGCCATGATCAACTTTTCCAGATATCTTGACATGCATGTACCTCCCAGAGAGGAGCGAGGAGACATGGGTAAGTTTTTTTTTTGTTTTCAAAGTTATTTAATTTTTATGTTTTTTCATATATATCATGTTTTTGTATACCAGAGTATCTGACACATATGTATCCGTTATGTGCATATATGGGGCCGGTGCGTCCATCAGACTTCACGAGGACCAGACGATGTCCTCGACTAGAGGTGAGACCATCCACAGTCAGTGGACCAACAACAATAGGGGGACCTCTAACCAGAGAGGCTGAGAGAGTTTTGAGGTGGGTGGAGTAGAACCTCACCGATCTTACTCATACAGTTCCTATGGCGAAGATCGAGGATATCCCATCGTTTATGCAAACTCACGTTGTTGGGGTCCCACGAACCTGGGTCCAACTCTTTCAACGTTTGGCCAATGAAGTTTTTCACTATGGCAGGGCCAACAGGCTCCACCCTTAGTTAGGCTAGACTTCTTACTTGCCAAGGGCACCTTTTGCATATTTTGAGGGCATAAGCCTAGTGACTCTTACTAGACCTATTTTTGAGGTGCTTGCGCCCACCCATGTACTCTGATATTTTGTGATATATATACGGATATTTACATCTTTTTGTGTTTTATGTATTACATTTATTTACAAATGTATTTACATGTGTGTGTGTATGCTTTTTCTTTACATGTGTGCAATATGCCAATCTAATATATGATTAGCTAGAGTATCTTTGATTTGATTCAATCTCCTAGGAACATGGATATACGCAATGTAATCAAAGCTTCATTCTAAGAGACGTACCCTAAGGAATTGTCGGTGTAGAGTAGGATCATAAATGCGGTAAACTCCATTTAATTGAGACACAACCAACTGAGCGTCTAAGTAGACTCAGAGGTGAGAGATACCACGCGACAAAGAATCACGAAGCAACTCTAAGATTGCACTGTATTCACCGACATTGTTTGTGGCGTCACCTAAACAGATACCTCATGAAGATAGAAATTGGCTTTGAGGTGTGAAAATCACCCAAGCTGTGGAAGCAAGTCTCCGAGTGTGTCGGCTAGAGCCGTCCATGAACCCAATGAACACCTTTAATTCACTTGACATCTTCCATAATGAAAAATATGACATCAAAAATGACACGTCCATAAAACTAAAAAGACAAAAACTGAAAAAGCAAATGTACAAGAACTATACATATGTACTAGAAGTCACCCGGGGTGACCTACCTACCAGTAGTACTTCTTGAGGTAGAGCCCATTTCTAGGCTCTGCCAAATCATTTCCCTCAAAGTCCACCAGACAATAATCACCCTTCTTTAGAACCTCTTTCATGATGAAGGGCCCAAACCACATGGGTTTGAACTTTCCTGCCCCTATGGGGTCCTTATCTTGGTCATAGACCAGGACAAGGTCTCCTTTAGAGAAAATCCGAGGACGAACAGACTGATCATATTGACACTTGATTTGTTTCTTATGAGCCTCGTTAGCCAAGGCTACATCATGATGCTTCTCATTGAGCTGCTTGAGGTATAATAAATGCTCTGCAAGCGGTGACGTGTCTTGCAATAACTGTATTGCCAACTTTAGAGACATGTTCTGGCACTCTATGGGAAATACTGCTTCCAGCCCGTAAACGAGTTGAAAAGGTGAGAAACCGGTTGTAGTGTTAACATACATTCAGTAGGCCCATAATTCCAAGTACAACATCAAATGCCAATTTGACTTGGCCGAATTGATCGTTCGATGTAGAATGGTCAGATTTATTTACAAATTCCACCTGACCATTCGCTTGTGGGTAGTAGGGTGACGAATGTTCTTTCCTCAAGCTAAGCTTTGATGTTAACACATACATCATTTTTTTTTGAAAGTGACTGCCATGTTCAGTGACAATCTCTCTCGAGACACCGAACCTTGCTATTATCTGGTTGAACAAAAAGAGAGTTGCAGTCTCGCCATCATCTTTGAACATTGGCATAACTTCGACCCACTTGGTGAAGTAGTTTACTGCTACGATGATATAACGGTGCCCCCTTGCTGAAGGGGGGTTGCATGTAGTGTAATCATTCCCCCATTTGGTGAAGGGACCAACGATAATGACGAGAAAAATGGGAGTGGGGTGTGCCCTCATCTTCCGAGAGAAGATATAACACTAGTGGCACTTCTTGACTGATTCAACACAATCTTTGATTAATGTCGACCAAAAGTAACCAGCTTGTAGAATCTTTTGGACTGTTGCCAACCCAGACAAATGACTGCCACATGCTCCGGTGTGGCAATCGTTAAGCATGATTTCTGCTTCCTCATGAGTGAGACATCGACGAAGGATGAAATATACACCTCGACGATAAAAAGTGTCCTCGAGTATGAGATAGTTCTTGGCCTGATGGTGTATACGACAACGCTCATCAAGAGAAGCAGAGGTGGGGCACTTCAAAGTTTGGAGATAGACAAGTACATCTCCATACTAGGGGTTTGAAGATGCGATAAAAAACATGTCTCCTTTAATAAGCGACTCTTCGGGCATAACATCACCTAACTCGACCGGAAGTTCTGAGATGAGTTCCGCAAAGACCAACGACTTTTTGGATTTCACTGAAACAAAATCTAAGTCAAATACTTGGAGGAAAACTATCCATCTACTGATCTTTCCGCCAATTACTCATCGTGTCAACACGTACTGAAACGGATTCAAAATGACAATGACAGTGGTATTGCGAATCAAGATATAATGATGGAACCGTTGGACAACATGAACTACTGCCAATGCAAGTTTTTCAATGTGGGAATAATTGATTCTGGTCCAACCAGGCCTCGACTCAGGTAATAAATCACATATTCTGAGAGCAAATGATCCTCTTGAACCAAGACCATACCGATGGTCGACTTTGCTATAGCCAAGTAAAATAAGAAATATTTATTATAATTGGGTGGCCGAAGTAGAGGGGAGTCATGAGGGCGTGTTTCAACGCTTCAAAAGAGCATTGAGTGGCTTCGTCCCAATGAAAAGGAACGTCCTTCTTTAGTAAATGCATAAATCCCTTGGTGATCTCGGCACAGTTTACGATGAAATGCCGTAAAAAAATCACTGTTCCTTGTAAACTCTTAAGATGGAGGATTGTGCGTGGTGGAGGCAACTGAACTATTGCCTCAACTTTGAGAGGATCGACCATGCTCCCTGTTGTCGAAACTATGAAACCTAACAAACTACCCAACGTCACGCAAAACATGCATTTGTTTGGATTCAATCAAATCCGGTAATAGCGACATCACTCAAAGATAAGTCAGAGGTGTGTGGGATGATCAAATCTCTTACAAGATCATGATGCTAAATCATCAAGGTAGGCCTCGACTATATGCTTGAGATCATGGAAAGAAAAATACATGGCCAGCTGAAAGGTAGCTCCAACATTTTTCAGACCAAAAGGCATCTTTCGATAAGTGAACTTACCCCATGGACAAATAAAAGCGGTTTTGTGTTGGTCTTCGGGTTTGATCTATATCTGATTGTATCCCGAAAAAGCATCCATGAAAGAAAAATCTTCACAACCTGCGCATTCATCGATTATCTGGTCAATAAATGGCATGGGGAAATTATCCTTTTGACAAGCTTTGTTCAAATCATGGAAGTCTGTACATACACGAATCGTACCCTATTTTTTGTCGACCACAACAAGATTCGACACCCATTGAGTCAAATGGATGGGGTAGATAAAACCTGCTTTGAGTAGTTTCTCTACTTCAGCCTTAATAATTGTTACTTTCTTAGGATTGATAGGACGAATCTTCTACCGGACCGAATTAGCGTCAGGATAAGTCGTGATTTCGTGTTCGACGATTCTTGGATCTATGCTCAGCGTTTCCTCGTAAGAACAGGAAAAAACATCGCAAAATTATTTAAATAAATCCGTGTATATTTGAATCTCCTCGGGGGAATAATCAGCTCCGACGAGAATATTCTCTACGACACCAGGAGTTCTGGAGATATCTATAGGTATCGTTTCAGTGATGGTTTCCATATTACCCTCAACGTAAACAACATGTGTAGCCAAGGGATTGATAGGACAAGACCTATCTCCAATCATAGTCAAAGTGAATTCTCCTGCTTCAATGCTTCTTAACTCTGGGAGGAAATAAGATCTGTGATGGAGATCATCCCAGGGTCTGTCCGGACTAGTCATTGCTTCAATAATTTATTCGTCTGAAGACAAGACTAAGTCTAAAGAATCAGTATCGACAAGGGAACCATGAGCACAAATAGGCTTTAGAATAGAATCTAACTCTTGTGCGGGAGTCATATCAGGGTCAACGAAAGCTTGCTAGACTATTGAGTACACAACTTCTGCCACGGACAATGGCATGGCCATACCATGGTGCCCTGTCCCTTCCATCATGGCCAATGGGGAAGGAAGAGTCCATGGATCATTGAAGTAGGTCATATGAAATGACGAGACTTGAAAAATATCAACCTTAGGCTGGTCTGAAACAAACTTAACATCGCCTGAAGGAGGCGGGTAATCGAAAGTACCCATCAAAGGTGGGTACAAACCAACCCCTATGTTGATGATGCTAGGTTGAGGGTTATAAATCATCGGGAATGTGGATTCCCCCGATGAAGGGTCAAGACGGGAGAAAGACAAATGATCAATGGTCACAATATGACCTTTGTGTGGAAACAACAAGACCCGAAGAACTATAGCGACCACTGCTTGCATAACATAGGTCCAATTCCTTCCTAACAAGAGATTGTAGTCGAGAGATGCATCGACCACTTCAACCTCGACGCATACAATCTTCCCCCCTAATTGCATGAGAAAAGAGGGGATGATGCCATGTGGTTGGAATTAACGATTTTCGAAAGTAGTAAGAAGAGTCGGTGACGGAGACAAAATGGGTTGGCCAATGGCCTTCCAACATGCAAATGACATCACGCATGTTGAGGCACCCTCATCAACCACAGTGTGGAAAATGTTCTGGGTAAACGTTTTCATGGTGTAAGCCACTACTATCTGAAATTCCATGTGGTAAGGGAGATGAGGTTTTAATTTGGTCGTATCAAGCATGATCATACCCAGATTATAAGTCTCAGCAGATCCTAAGGTGGCTAACAAAGCCTTTCTCTGTGAAGGGCAGCTCTGGAGGACCTCCAAAGTAGACATCACACAAGGGGTTTGAGACAAATCTTCCACTACAGAGTAGTTCTGGGTGACCCTTGCATTTGGATTGTGAGAAGCTTTATTGAACGCACATTTTGGGATGTGTGTCATTGTTTCACCCAATGTCTTCTTGATCTGGAGAGGAAGAGGTGGGTTTTCGGCTTCTTTACTCTTCTCAGAGGTGTTTGGAATTCTGTAATCATGTGCTCTAGTCGATATATAGGCATCACCTTTCATCATATGCACATTCGTGGATGAATAATTACTCGAAGATGGAGGGGGTCCTTGACTTCCCTCGTCTGTGCTCGGAGAGGCTTGAGTTAAGTTTTTCCCATGTTGAAATGGGTTCATTAACACAACACTCTGCTACTGCGCCAATAACTTTTGGGCCTCCACAAGCTGAGGGCACTGGTGAGTCGGGTGGTATTCCATGCACAGATTACATGGATACTTTAACTTCTTCTTTTCAGTGTTGCCTCCGCTAGAATTATCGATAGGTTTCTTATCCCCCTTACCCTTCTTTCATTGTTTCTTATTTCCGTCAGACTACTGGGTGGCCTTTGGGTTGGTCGATTGCACACTGTGTACATCCGACGTTTGGGTAGGGGGAGAAGCTAGACCAGTGGTCTGGCTAGCCACTTTCTGCTGTATCGACAATTGCTACAATTTTTTTGATAGTTGATCAATGGGCTTCATTTGTGCTGAACCAACAATACCATCGACATGTGGCCCAACTCTCTGTCTGGTCTTGTCAAGTATTGACCGTGGTGCATCTGGAAAAATTTCATAAAGTAAACTAGACTGAGAGTAAATCAACTCTAGTTGTTGAGCTCTCATTATTTCATCTTCTTCGGAAAACACTCCGGACATTGCGATGTCTTTGGATAACTGGGGTACCAAAGACTTAAGGAACCACTCAAGCATGAATGCTGGTGGGACTGCCACTTTTATCAAGCTCTTTCGGCATCTCCATTCTCGGATGTGATCGGAGATATGGTCCACCTTTGTCTCCTCAAAGTTGGCCAACAATTCAGTGACGACATCGTATCTCATAGGTAATTGGAAATGTTTTAAGAAATCCATTGCCAATTCGTCAAAGGAAGAGTATCTCAAGCGGTCGAGCTCAATGTACCATTTCGCGACACTCCCTATGAGAGTGCATTGAAACAAACACAACTGGATGGAGTTCTCTTTCAATGAATTGGATGAGCACCAAATATGAAAAGTAGTCACATGATCCCCTGGATCTTCGTTAGGCTTGGCCTCGAACTTTGGGATGTCTGAAGGAAACTTGGTTGGCATAGAAGGCCAACGCGGATCGTGACAAATGGGGTCATTCAATAACCTTGTTAATTCTGGAAAATGCAAAGTTGCCAGAAATGGTAGTTTGGGTTGTGAATTATAACCCTGGAAAAAGGATCATGGAGTTTGGCTGGCACCAGGTTGCCAGGAAAAGTTAGGTTGTTGGCCTGGGTTTTGGTAAAAACCATGGTCATGACTAGCATACATATTTTGCGTTTGTTGAGACATCATCGGCTAATTCCAATAATAGGATGAAAAGGGTTGGGCTTGCATTACATTCCAAGGATTTTGGGAAGGGTTGCCCCCTGTCGATCCGACAGGTATAGGTGTTGAGCCTTGTCCGGGGTTCCATTGGCTATGGAAGGGGTTGCCCCCGATCGACATCCCTAACTAGGGAACTGATCCTTGCCATGGATTCCATGGTCCTTGTGAGGAAGGAATTCCTAAGTTTTCCCCCTATGCAGGAATAATACCTTGCATAGGATTTTTTTGTCCATAACCGGGGTTGCCCCCGGTCGAGATGGGAGTTGACAAGAAAGTGTTGTTACCAAACGTGCCAAACAAAGAGAATGGCATTGAACCAACCGACATGTTATAAGAAGGAAGTCCTTGACTACCTACTCCAAACGAACTATGGTTTATGTTCGGTCTGGCGGAGTGCTGGTAAGCACCGCCGAGTGAAGGGGATGAAAGGGGTATATGACCCCCTCCGTAAGGGGAAGTGTTATAGGGAGATGAAGTGCCCCCCATATATCCTTGTAGAGGAGCCTTGGAGCTCCCTACCCTGAGATATAAATTTTGTAGAGTGGAGTAGGAAAGTACAGGGCTTGTACCGAAGCCAGTCATCCCATATGAGAACGGAGGGCCTGTCGCACTCTGATTAAATGAAGTAGTGATCACCACCATAGAAGGAATCAGACCATTGCCCGAGGTAGAGGCAGTCAAGAGCATAGTGGTCCAGACCGACGATGGTTGGTTAGGAGGTGGAACACCCCCTACAGTGACAACCGTAGAGGGAATATGAGTATTCCCTGAAGAAGTCACAACATTTTCTTCCATCACTGCTTGTGACATTGCTAGGCGTTCATAAGGATAAACCTGTACGACTATTGACGCTGATAGATCAGTGATCGAAGGTTCATATGGACCAAGAGCTTCCGCTCCAAGGTCTGATATGGTTGGTTCCTCTAGAATCGAATGTTCTTCTCTCGGAGACGGTTTGGGCACAGTTTCCTGTAACCCAACTGCCTCAAAAGACCCTTGCTGGTCTAGTTTTCGTCTTAGCGGTGGCGAGGGGGGGGGGGTTCAAGATCAACCAACGACAGACCCAAAAGCCTTTGCGAATGATGAAGCTCCTAATCCTCCACTACATGAGAAGATCAAATACACACTAGGGCTTTCTATAATCGTTTAAAAACCAACACACACTAGAAAAAGTTCCTATGAGATAAGACAAGCAGTCACTAGCTAGTTGTAAGAACAATTACAACAACCAACACTAGAGAAACTTACCGGTGCAAGTGAAACTCAAATATGGAAGAACCCTTCAGGTATATTCTACATAGTGTGCCCCGATGTCTGTCCTAGGTACCGTGGTATACCCCCATAGTCACCTGTGTAAGTCCCTAAAATAAAGGCAACTAGGTTGCCAACGCGTGAACAGTCACCAGACGGGTATAGTCGACAGTCGGGTGGACCGCAATGAGCAGGGTGTCAAGCCCAAAACCTATCAAGGGTATCGAAAGCAAGTGTTCCTAAAGACAACTGAGGACCTCGAACGGATTCAAGACCCACAAAGCTCCGTGGAAAATGCAATCAACGAAATCCCAAGACAAGCCCTCTATATGTGTTCCCCACTACGCTTGGTCCGACTTTGGAGGGGTTATCTCCTCTACCTTTCAACATGCGACCTCGTGTTTAGCCCCTATGTTAGAGGGGGGTCCTGGGTAACTTTCATGATACTGGACTTTTTATCACTCCCTAGCACATACTCTTATGTTTGTTTTTGTAGCCTTGAATAGTTTCCTCTCTAATCCTAAATCAAGGCTCCAGCCTAGACTAGTTGATGGACCCTACAAACATAAAGTCTAGTTGATTTTAATTAATTGTTAATTTTTGTGGTTGTATTAAGTCAAAGGAAGAAGAAATGAAACCAGTGATGTGTTTAAGAGATGAAAGAGAAGAGCATATAATGAAATTGAAAACAAACTACTTCTTCTTCATAAATTCATATTTTCACAGTTAAACTCTTTAACCAACTTTTCAAACTATGTTTTTTTTTCTAAGATCTTTTTACAGAAAACTCAAAACAAGCTTTCGATCAACTACGAGATACTTATTTTCCTAAGCCAATCAACCAAGAACTTATGAAAGCATTCTTTTCCTGATGATTAATGCAAACAACCAACTACTTAACCAAACAAAGAAAGTGAAATATATATATATATATATATATATATATATATATATATATATATATATATATATATATATATATATATATATATATATATATATATATATNAAATATATATATATATATATATATATATATATATATATATATATATATATATATATATATATATATATATATTTCTTTTATGCTTTCAAAATAAGAAAAGTTGAAATTGTATTCTTTTTTTCTTTTTTGAAGCAAAAAGGAAAAATATAAAGACAAGACAAGGCCAAGAAATGACTTCTGGCTCTGACGCAGACCGCAGGGAATTACTGACAATACCTAACAGGCAGATCAGACAGACTCACTATCTCATCCAAAAAAAGAAAAAAGAAAAATAAGAAATATTTCAAAGAAAAAGAAAGCTACGCTGAAGTCAAACCTAGGCTACAGACTACTATGATAGAGACCATGACTAGATCAAGAAAATCCCTGAGAAGTGTGACTCCTGTCAGGGAAGAGGATGACTACCTCTTCTTTAAAAAAAAAAATAAAAATTTCTTCAACATGCATGCTACTGACACCTAAAAAAAAAGCATATGTACACGGGATGTACAAGGGAAGGGTGCGTATGCACATGTGCAGGCCCACTACAGGCCGTGTACACCTCTGCAAATCCTCAAAAAAATGAAAAACAAGCTGTCAAGCATAGGCAGGGAGTACTAGTATTGAAAACTAGAATCCCTTAAAGACACAGGGACTTACTTTTATAAAGAAAATGCAAGGAAAATTTGATAAAGAAAAGATAATATGAGGTTATACCTAAACTATAGAATGCAACAACAGAGACTGAGACTTGATCAAGAAAACCCCCAAGAAGGATCACTTCTGACAGGGAAGAGGATCGCCTCTCTTAAGAAAAAGATTTTCTGAACTTAGGCACGCTATTGATACTTCAACAACCAACATATGTATGCGGGATGTCTAAAGGTAGGGCATGTATATATGCATACAGACCTTGTACATGTCACGTATACCTCTATAGGTTCCCGAAAAAGAAAAAAACAGTCCAACAATTAAAGCAGGGAGTACTGGTATGGAAGACTAGAATCCTTACAAACTCAGACTCTTGCAGAAACTCATAAAAAGGTAATAAAACCAATTTAAAACACCCAAAAAGTATCCCCAAAAACCCTAGAGATCTTCCCCAGTGGAGTTGACAATTCTGTTGTGGGTGGGAAATCCCCCTACGGACTAGCACTATGGGTTCTATAATGCATGCAGAAATGACCCTTTAAAGTTTCTTACTTTTTACTATCATCCCGACATAGACCCCACATTCATGCATAAAACACAAGGATAAAAGGATCCGGTAACTCTACCTTGAACTCCACTTTTGGTGTCAATCCTTTTACATTCGGTTGCTCCTCAACTGCAAGTCTCCTCCCAAAGCCAACCTGCATTCACAAACAGACAAACAAAGAACTACGTACATGCATCTTATATATGAATTAGTGGGTTAGAGGTTCTAATAAAATATAATCAAAACTGAATATTGGACACCTCATATGGCGGGATGGGAAAAATAATTATTTTTATTAATCTCACAAAAGTAACTTACAATGGTGAGATCAACCATTTCTCCTTGAATCTGGTCATGGGCTCCTCTTCAATTGTGCACCAACTACTTCCACAAATGGTTCTCCTCGAACAATGTGTTATCACTCCAAGAAACTCCTTAGGGTTGTAGGCTAAGGATGCTTGGTAACTTAGAAATAACAATTTTTAGGTGTTTGGGACAATGGGGTCTTCAATGGTTTGTATAAGAAACAACTCATCACACATTTAAAGATATAGTGCTTTCGGTAAACAATAACCAGATCCAATAATTGAAAGAGAGTATGGAGAAAACTATTCTTGATTTTCCAATACTAGTGAAAGTAGGGCCTAATACAAGACATCAAGGAATCCTCTAATTTCAAGCCTATGAGTTCAAGAAAGAGGTAACAGTCTTTAGGAACTAGAATAAACCGAAATTAAAGTACTGAGAATGAAAGATGAATAATTCTGGTATTGCAAACGAAAGAAAACTCCACTTTATTTCTGCAAAAAGAGTCTATACAATGGCATGAAAATGTCTCCCAGTTTGAACCCTTGTTTCATATCAAAAATAGGCATTTATAGCCTCTTACAAACAATTATACAGATCCTAAAAACATGGATCTGTATTTAATAAAGACAACTCAATTCTATCTAAACAACTTGAAGATAAATTCTTTAACAACTAAACTTAAAAGTCGAACTGTCTTCAATCTCCAAAATCGCCATTTGCATCCTTCAGCTCCTGATATCTGCAATGTGGTGAAGAATAACAGGACACATGTCTTTGACGGTTGGATCTCCCAATGTTCATGGTCGATTTTTGAGGAAATGATTTTGCATGTGTTACCAAAATTCTCTCGAACCTCTGATGCTGAACCCTTTGCATGTAATTTAATAGCCCGCTGATACACTGGAGCCCCTTCAAAACCTGTTTGGAATGAACTGTCGTGTCCTTGGCTTCAAAAATTACTTTCCCAGCTTTCAACAGCGCAATCATTTAATTTTCCGTAGGTTAGCTGTTGAAAGCCGTCACTTTCCACAGCTAACGGGTCATAAAATGATAGCTTTGCGCTGGTGAAAGTCCCGATTGCGCTCAAAATGAGTTTTCACCTCCAAATTTTCGATTTCATCAAAATTTAGTGTGTTCCCGATTTCTCACCTTGCATATTAACGACCACTTGAGCGAGAACCTTCAGATCTAGATGAGATTTTTGCCTCTGTTTTTGTTTTAACCTTCTTATCTGCCTTTTAAGGCGTTTGGCAAGCCACCACAAGATGTTGTAGTCTTTGGTGAGTTTTTTCTTCCTCTTTTTCTCTCTAACACTTTCCTTAGCCAATCTTTCAAACGCAGCATTGGTCTTGGCGAAGTTATCAGACAACTTCTTATACCTTTCTTTAATCACCCGCTCCAAGACCTCTTGCTGAGCTACGACCTCTTTCAAATGCTTGATTTTCTGAGACTTCTTTGACTTGGATCTTTTTGATGTTTCTACCTATTCTGTCTGATTGAAGGTTTCATAGTTCTGTGCACACTCAGCTGACTACTCAGGACTCTTGGTGACAGGGCATTGATTTTGCTGCTCTGATTCTGAATCTGAATAGGGAAAGTTTAGTATATTTGTTCTCTTCCCTGTACTCTTCTTTGTAGGATGCTCTGTGTTTTGCTCTGTGGTCTGTTCTGTGTTCTGCTCAAAGTTTAACTTTCTCTTCAACCTGTGAGGCTTCATTCCATATATTCTGTCTTCTGGAGGTCCTGGCAGGGTCCTTCTTTTTCTTGAACTACTTTGAGGAGATGATTGTTTCTTTGAACCCTTCCCCTATTCATTTTCAATCTGGTTCTGTGTTTCAAAACCTTCCCAGAATAGAAAATGCTCCCAACTCCTTCCCTGTTGTTTCAATTCCTCCAGGATAATCAATTTTATGAGGCCGAAGTGACAGAGAGTAGTTTTTATGTTCAAGGGTTGAGCTCTAATCTTCTTGCAAACCTTAGTCAAACGTTTATGTAGGAAATAAGGCAAATTAAGAGGGGTCTTGCCTGTGAAATGATCCAGGAGTTTGAAGTGGTACATCATAAGTTTATCATACCTGCCCTCCGAGGTAATGTACAATTGGATACCTTTGAACAACTCCTGCCATTCTTCGTCTAGATAAGAAACTAACATACCCTTTTTCCATGCCTTGTGCCTGTACCCCTCTTTCAAATAAACTATGAAATCCAATTTTTTGGGAGCAGTGGTTTTAAACCAGTTCTGACCGGTTCTTGGTAGGCCTGTTGTTGCAGCAATTGTAGATTCATCTACCACAATCTCCATGGACCCGACGTGAGCCTTGTTCCCATCGAAAGTCTTGGAAAAGGCTTCTGCTGTAGACTGGTGGAAACCAACTTGCAATCTTTCAACGAATTCAATACACCCTGCATTCGAAAAATGCTTCTGGACTTCGGGATGTGTCTATAAAAAGGACAGATTATCCAACTCTCTCTTGAGTAGAGCCCTGCTGCGCTTCCTCACCATTTTATGACTTGAAAATCCCGACAATTTGTAACCCCTGCAACTGCCGGTCGAGCCGAGGTTCTGCGCTGTTGAAAGTACTTCAGGCTTTGGCTCTGTTTTGAAACAAATGAAACTTCAACAAACTTCCAGAAACGATGTGTGATATGGAAATCGCAATTCGATTTGATGTTGTCAGGTCGACGGTACCTCCTCTGTACCTGCACCACTGAACTCGAACTTGCCATCCCGGATGCCATGATTGTGTAGCGTGAATTTCTGG
>ML777952.1:2158172-2186323 GCA_009831015.1 Picea engelmannii
GGTCTGTTGAGGAAATCAACGACGCGATTGGTGCTTCCTATTTTATACTTGATGTTGAGGTGGAATTGCTACAAGTATGTGGACCACTTTTGATGATGATAATTCTGCAATTTTCCTTGTTTCTGCATGAAATGTAGTGGCTTATGATCAGTGTGAATGAATTTCTCCTTCCCAAGAATGTAATGTCTCCACTAGCAACAGGCTTGCATAATGGATTGAATTTCTTTGTCATATGTATGGTACTTATGGACAACATCTAATAATGTCTCACTATGATAGGCCACAGGGTGGCTGTGCTGAGTGAGAATGACGCCCACCGAATATTCTGAAGCATCTGTCTCGATCTTAAAGGGATGCTACAAGTCTGGTAGTGAAAGTACTAGGGCTGAGCACAAGCGCTGCTTCAAATATCCAAACACTTGTTGTTGGGACCGAACCCATGCAAAGTTTGCCTTACCACCACCCCTGGTTATTTGGCTGAGGGCCCATGCAATATCGGAGAATCCCAACATGAACCTGTGGTAGAAATTGGCAAGGCCCAAGAGGATTCGAAGCTCAGTGAGTGTGGTTGGGGCTGGCCAGAAAAGGATGACATGGATCTTATCCGGATCCACATGTACGCCATGCTGATCAATTATGTAGACCAGGTAATGGACCATGTCCATGCCGAAGGAGAATTTTTCCAAGTTGGCATATAGCTTGTGCTTCCGCAGGGTGTGCAGAACCTGTTGAATATGCTGCAAGTGTTCAACCCAAGTCTTGTTGTAAATGAGAATGTCATCCATATAAACCACTACAAAAGAATTGGTGAATGGTCACAGGATATCATCCATCATCCTCATGAAAGTGGCTGGAGCATTTGCCAAACCAAAGGGCATGACCAACCATTCAAAAAGGCCTTCCTTTGACTTGAAGACAATTTTCCATACATCTATCTGTTCTATCAGGAGCTGATGGTAGCCAGACTTCAGATAAATCTTACTGAAGTATTTGGCCCCCGTGAGTTGATCAAGGAGGTCATCGATTTGGGTAATTGGGTATTGGTTTCTGACTGTGATTTTTTTTAGAGCCCATTAATAAATATAGATTCTCTAGGTTCCATCTTTCTTCTGTACCAACATGATTGGGATCCCACAAGGTGATGAGCTGGGACATATGTGCCCCTTATGGAGAAGTTATTGGATCTTTCACTTGATCTCCTCACTCTCTAACAAAGAGTGGTGATAGATTGGCCCATTGGGCAGTGGTGCAATGGGGGTCATATCGATGGGGTGCTTGACCTGGTTGTGCAGAGGTACCCCGGTAGGTGAGGAGAAGATATCTGAGTATTCTTCCAGGGCTTTATATACTTTCTTATGCTATGTGGATAGGTCGACCTTAGAGACCCTGGATGTGGCTGTGATATTTCTCTAATTCTTAGAGTGAATCACGAAGAAGACAAACTTCCTCGTCTGAGAGATGACCTTCCTGCATTTCTTAACAGAGATCAAGAAAATAACACTAGGTGGGACTGCCTCAGGTATCCTATAGAATTTCCTGTTCAAAGTAATAATAACACTACGAGGCCTAGACTCATATACAACATGACATTTCCATAAATAAGGTTGGCCCAAAAGAACATCACAAACTTCGAGAGGAAAAACATCACACAATACCTCGTATTTGAAGGGCTTGATGCCATACGGCAGTCGATACTGTTGGCTGACGCGAAGATTACTTCCTTGGCGGAGCCATCCAATGGTGTAGGGTTGTGGGTGTGGTGTTGTCGGCAGGGTCAACCGCTTGATGACCTCTGTTGAGATGAGGTTCTTCTGGCTACCGCTATCCATGATGAAGTGCAGTGGGGTGACTTTTACCCACATATGTGAATGGAAGAGGTGTTCTCTTTCTTCTGACTCGTCTTGTTCACTAGGCTGGAGGTTGGCGGTAGAAACGGTGTCACTGGGTTCCGCGTCAATGATCCATATTCCCCTTTCTAGTTCTGTAACAATGTATAAACCCACATCTAATTCAAAGGCTTTCACTTTGGCCACCAACAACTGCTTTGAGCGGCAGTCAACAGTGTTATGCCAAGGGCTCTTACGAAAGTCGCACCACTTCCTGGTATCTTTATTTGTCTTTCCGGTGTCCTTCTTTACTTGTGACTTGGATTGGTTGTCCTGATACTTTCCATATTTGGTCTTTCCTTTGTTCTGTGGGTTGGGGTGGCCCTTTCCTGGATTTTGTTGTGAGGGGTTCCCAGGCCCAAATTTCCGCGTCTTTTGTTTGAGATTCTGCTCGATTTTGATGGCATACCGGTAGGCCACACCCAAGGATGAGATGTCCAAAAATTCCATTTCAGTCTGGATGTATCTATGAAGAGCACCACGATACTTGAGCACCATATGTCACTCTGAATATTTTATACCCAGCTTGGTGCGCAAGGTATGAAATATATTTGTGAAATCTAGCACTTCTTGGTCTCTTTCTTTCCGCAGTGTGGTCCATTTGGTATACAAGTCGTCATAACTTCCGACAGGGTAGTATTGTTCACTAATAGCATCCCTGAAGGATTCCCAAGTGTCTGTGACTGTAAATAATGAGGTTTCCTCTGTTTCATTTTTCTCACAGAAAGTTTCCCACCAATCATTGACATGGGGAACGACTTTGAGGAGCGCAAAAGTAATCTTTTCTCTATTTGAAAAGTTATGGAAAAAAATAACCTTCTAGTAGATTCAACCACTTGTCTACAACATCTGTGTCTATATAACCTTAAAATATAGGAATATCGAAGTTTATTTGTACCTTGAAGGTGGTGGCGCCTCCGCTCGAAGAAGATGCGTCACCTGTTGGTAGCCGCCGAAGGATTTGCGCGAAACTTTTGATCATCTTGTTCCTTTGTTGCGTGAGGGCTTCCTCAATAAAAAATTTGAAAGGATATCCTGTCCTGTCATATTTCATTTCTCCTTCCATGAGAGGTTGGTTGGGCGTGCGAGAGCTCTTTTCCTCAAGAAAAATAAGCTCGAGACCCAACTCTTTGTACTTCGACCTCGTTGGGGACATGCATTAAGACAACAAGGACCAGATTGCTCTGATACCACTGATACAAGTTTTATGAGCAGAAAAAAATGACTACAAATTATTAATAGGTGCTTAACACAAAATAACAGAGATACATTAAAAATGGTTTTCTATTCAATAAGGAAATAAGCTAAAACTGTAAAATGCAGCAGAAACAAGCTTCTTGGAATGGTGGCGGCTTATCTCTGAGAAGAGATGTGACAGATACACTCATTCACAAGAACATATATGATTACAATGAGGCTCTGAAGGCCTTTTTACAATAAAAAATAATGCCCAAAACCCTAGACATCCAAAAACCTAACCCTAGGATTTGAAGTGCCAAAAGTCATGTGGGCGCCGTCTGGGTAAGTTAGTACATCAACTTCCCGGGGTCGTAACTTTTGCATACGATCTCCGTTTTAGGCGTATGATAGCCCATTGGAAAGGGATAGTCAAGGAGATTCATTGTGGGGGAAAAAATATGACTTCGACTATCATTGAGAATCTCTATCTTAATTTTTTTTTATTTAGGCCCTCAAAATGGCCTGAGAAGTTAAAACTGCTAAAAATAGTAAATTGCCAAAATTGTTAGAAAAATGTTTTGAGTTGGAAAAGGTGGGTTTGCACCGATATCCATATGTATCAATCCTCCCTCCTTAGGAAGAAATGGTCTCCATTGTGTTAATTTCCCCCATCAAATGAGGAAAGTTCTGCTGAATTTGGCCCCGGGTGAGCTACTTGCCTTGGAGCAGGAGATGCCTTGCTTTGACGACTCGATAAAGCTGGATCCTTTGTTGTCGAGTGCTCTTGATATTTGTGTCCACAATTGGATCGTTGGATGCCTATTGTATGCAGTCGGGGTTGAGCTCTGTTTGTGTCAGCTACTTTGCTACATCTGAGGTGTCTAATAATGGTGGGAAATAAGGGCGAAGGAGATCCACATTGAACACTGGGTGCAAGCCAAGGAAAAGAGGAATGTTGAGCCCAAAATCATTATCCCCCATGACCTTGGTGATGGTGTACGAACCATAACAGAGTATGTGACGCTTCCAATGGGGTCTTGTAAGGCATTCTTTCTACAAGTGAAACCAAACTTTGTCTTCCACTTGAAACTTATGTGGCACCCGATGTTGATCATGGCGCTGCTTGTAATTGTCATTGGAATGTTGTAGGATATCCTCAACCTGTTGGAAGATTTGTTAGATCTACTCAATGAACCGGGTGGCTTTGTCATCTTCAGTTGGAGTAGGAGATGAGTTGGTCAAGGTGACCACAAGGGGAAGTGATACATCTATGGGACCCAATGTTTGGAATTCCAACCCTACTTGAAAGGGGTTGTAGTTAGTTGAGCTATGCAGGGCTTGGTTGTAGCTATGTTGGACATAGGGAAGGCTCTCATCCCATGTGCGAGGATTCTTTGAATTATACATGCGAAGGATATGCATAATCATTCGATTTATGAACTCGGTTTGGCCATCTATTTGGGGGTGGAAGGTCGTGGATTTGGTGAGCTTGGTGTCCAGTAGTGACCAGAGGCTCGAGCAGAATATGATGAGAAATTGACTGTCTCGATCTGAGACAATGGTTTTTGGGATTCCAAAATGTACCCAGACTTGTTCAAAGAAGAGATTGGCAGTGGCCTCTACTGTGATGTTCTTCTTACAGGCAACCATAATCGCCATCTTAGAAAAGCGATCAACAACCACAAAAACACAGTCATTTCCCTGCTTGGTGGATGGGAGGCCTGACATGTAGTCTATTGAGATGAATTCCCATGGCCTGTCAGGAGTAGGAAGAGGGGTGTACATGCCCTATTTCTTAGTGGCCGGTTTGGCAATAGCGTAGGCAGTGCAGGACCTGATATACTTGCTGACCTCCTGTCGAAGTTTCGACCAATATAAATGTTTTTGTAGCATCGCCACTATATTTTCGACATTGAAGTGTCCTGCCACCCAATTGTAGTGGGATTCCCAGATCAACGTCACTCGCTCACTCTATGGAACACAGATTTGGCCCAGACGACACAACAACCCATCTTGAAGATGGAAATTATCGACAACTGCGTTTGCACCCAACATTTGGTAGGTGGTGGCGAAGTCCGGGTCTGTCTCATAGAGTTGGGGCCATCCAAAGGTCTCATGGCCACAAGAGTCTAGCACCATAGTGAGTGCTGCAACTGGTGGTCTTCTAAGGCAATCAACGACCTGATTGGTGTGTCCCATTTTATACTTGATGTTGAAGTGGAATTGCTGCAAGTATGTGGACCACTTTTGATGGTGATCATTCTGTAATTTTCCTTGTGTCTGCATGAACTGCAGTGGATTATGATGAGTGTGGATGACTGTATCCTTCCAAAGAATGTAATGTCTCCACTGGCGACAGGCTTTCAATATGAAGTACATTTCTTTGTTGTAAGTAGGGTACTTACGAACAACATCTGATAGTGTCTCACTATGATAGGCCACGGGGTGGCCGTGCTGAGTGAGAATGATGCCCACCGCATAGTCTAAAGCATATAGCTCGATATCAAAGGGCTTCTGTAGGTCTGGTAGTGAAAGTACTGGGGATGAGCACAAGTGCTGCTTCAAATTGTCGAACGCTTGTTGTTGGGACATGGGGAACGAATTTGAGGAGCGCAAACGTAATCTTTTCTCTATTCAAAAAGTTATGGATAGAAAAATACCCTTCTAGTAGATTCCACCACTTGTCTACAACATATGTGTCTATCTGACCTTCAAATATAGGAATATCGAATTTTATTTGTACCTTGAAGGGGGTGGCACCTCCGCTCGAAGAAGATGCGTCGCCTGTTGGTAGCCGACAAAGGATTTGCGCGAAACTATCCATCATCTCATTCCTTTGTTGCGTGAGGGCTTCCTCAATCAAAAATTTGAAAGGATCTCCTATCCCATCATCTTTCATTTCTCATTCTATGAGAGGTCACTTGGGCATGTGAGAGATTTTGTCCTCAAGAGAAACAAGCTCGAGACCCAACTCTTTATACTTCGACCTCGTTTGGGACATGCATTAAGATGACAAAGAACAAACCACTCTGATACCACTGATCCAGATTTTATGAGCATAATGAAATGAACACATATGATTAACAGGTTCTTAACAAAAAATAATAGAGATACAGTAAAACTGGTTTTCTATTCAATAAGGAAATAAGCTAAAACTGTAAAATGTAGCGGAAATAAGCTTGCTGGAATGGTGGCGGCTTATCTCTTAGAAGAGTTGTGACGGTTGTGCTCATTCACAAGAAGATGATAACAAGGAGGCTCTGAAGGCATTTTTACAATAAATAGGAATGCGAAAAACCCTAGACATCCAAAAACCTAACCCTAGGATATGAAGCGCCAAAAGTCATGTGGGCCCCGTCTGGGTATGTTACTACATCAACTTCTCGGGGTCGTAACTTTTGCATACGATCTCCGTTTTAGGTGTATGATAGCCTATTAGAAAAGTATCATCGAGGAGATTCATTTTGTGGGATCAACCATGAATTTGGACATCATTGAGAAGCTCGATCCCAAAAAACCTTTATTTAGGCCCTCAAAATGGCCTTGAAAGTTAAAACTGCTAAAAATAGTAAATTGCCAAAATTGTCAGAAAACTGTTTTGAGCCAGTTGGAAAAGGTGGGTGGCCACCGATATCCACCTGGATCAATATTCCCTCCTTAGGAATAAATGGTATCCATTGCATTGAGGTCCCCCATCAAATGAGGAAATTTCTACTGAATTTGGCCATGGGTGAGCCACTTGCCTTGGTGCAGGAGCTGCCTTGCTTTGACGATTCGATAAAGCTGGATCCTTTGTTTTCGAGTGCCCTTGATCTATGTGTCCACAATATTATCACTAGATTCCTGTTGTATGCAGTTTGGGTTGGACTATGTTGGTGTCAGCTGCTCTGCTACGTCTGAGGTGTCCAATAATGGTGGGAAATAAGGGCGAAGGAGATCCACGTTGAACACTGGGTGCAGGCCAAGGAAAGGAGGAATGTTGAGCTCAAAATAATTATTCCCCACAAACTTGGTGATGGTGTATGACCCATAATGGAGTGGGAGAAGCATCTGATGGGGTCCACAAGGCGTTCTTTCTGCAAGTGAAATCAAACTTTGTCACCCACCTAAAACTTATGTGGCACTCGATGTTGATCATGGCACTGCTTGTACTTTTCATTGGACTTATGTAGGATATCCTGAACCTATTGGAGGATGTGTTGGATCCACCCAATGAACTGGGTGGCTTTGTCATATTTAGTTGGAATAGGAGATGAGTCGATTGAGGTGACCGTAAGGGGAAGTTCTACATCTATGGGACCCAATGGTTGGAATCCCAACCCCACCTAAAAGGGGTTGTGGCCGATTGAGCTATGCAGGGCTTGGTTGTAGCTATGTTGTACATAGGGAAGGCTCTCATCCCATGTGCGAGGGTGATTTGAATTATACATGAAAAGGATATGCACAATCATTCAATTTACGACCTCGGTTTGGCCATCTGTCTGGGGGTGGACGGCCATGGATTTGGTGAGCTTGGTGTCCAACAATGACCAGATGCTCGACCAGAATGTGTTGAGAAAATGACTGTCCCGATCTGAGACAATGGTTTGTGGGATTCCAAAATGTACCCAGACTCGTTCAAAGAAGAGCTTGGCAGTGGCATCTGCTGTGATGTTCTTCTTGCAGGCAACCACAATCACCATCTTAGAAAAGTGATCAAAAACCACAAAACACAGTCATTTCCCCACTTGGTGGATGGTAGGCCCGACATGTAGTCCATTGATATGGATTCCCATGACCTATAAAGAGTAGGAAGAGGGGTGTACATGCCCTGTTTCTTAGTGGTCGGTTTGGAAATAGCGTAGGCAGTGCATGACCTGATATACTTGCTAACCTCCTGTCGAAGTTTTGACTAGTAGAAATGTTTCTGTAGCATCTCCACTGTCTTTTCGACACCAACGTGTCCTGCCACCCGAATTTAGTGGGCTTCCCATATCAGCTTTTCTTGCTTTCTTGATTGAACATAGATACGGCCCAGACAACACAACAACCCATCCGAAAGATGAAAATTATCGACAACTGCGTTTGCACCCAACATTTGGTAGGTGGTGGCAAAGTTTGGGTCTGTCTCATAGAGTTGGGGCCATCCAAAGGTCTCATGGCCACATGAGTCTAGCACCGTGGTGAGTGCCGGGACTGGTGGTTTGCTGAGGCAATCAATGACATGATTGGCGCTCCTGTTTTATACTTGATGTTGAGGTGGATTTTATGCAAGTATGTAGACCACTTTTGATGGCAATCATTCTTCAATTTTCCTTGTGTCTGCATGAACTAAAGTGGATTATGATCAGTGTGGATGATTGTCTCCTTCCCAAGAATGTAATGTCTCCACTGGTGACAGACTTTCACAATGGAGTACATTTATTTGTTGTAAGTAGGGTACTTACATACAACATTTGATAGTGTCTCACTATGATAGACCATGGGGTGGCCATGTTGAGTGAGAACAACACCCACCGCATAGTCTGAAGCATCTGTCTCAATCTCAAAGGGATGCTATAGGTCTGGTAGTGAAAGTAATGGGGCTGAGCACAAGTGATGCTTCAAATCGTTGAACGCTTGTTGTTGGGACTGGCCCCACGCAAATTTCTCCTTACCACCACCCCTGGTTATTTGGTTGAGGGCCCATGGAATATGGTAGAATCCCAACACGAACTTGTGGTAGAAATTGGAAAGGCTCAAGAAGCTCCGAAGCTCAGTGAGTGTGGTTGGGGCTGGCCAATCATAGATGTCTTGGATATTGGCTTGATCCACATGTATGCCATTCTGATCAATTATGTATCCCAGATAATGCACCCTGTCCATGCCGAAGGATAATTTTTCCAAGTTGGCATATAGCTTGTGCTGTCGCAAGGTGTGCAGAACTTGTTGAATATGCTACAAGTGTTTGGCCCAAGTCTTGCTGTAAATGAGAATGTCATCCAGATACACTACTACAAAATTATGTGTGAATGGTCGCAGTATATCGTCCATCATCCTCATGAAAGTGGCTGTTGAATTTTTCAAACCAAAGGGCATGGCCAACCATTCAAAAAGGCCTTCCTTTGACTTGAAGACAATTTTCCATACATCTGTCTGTTCTATCGAGACCTGGTGGTAGACATACTTCAGATTAATCTTACTGAAGTATTTGGCCCCCGTGAGTTGATCAAGGAGGTTGTCGATTCAGGGAATCGAGCACCGGGTTCTAATTGTGATTTTATTTAGAGCCCGTTAATCAATGCAGAGTCACTAGGTTCCATATTTCTTCTGTACCAACACGATTGGGCTCACACAAGGTGATGAGATGGAAAAGATGTGCCCCTTATGGAGAAGGTCTTGGATTTTTCACTTGATCTCCTCATTCTATAACATAAAATGATGATAGATTGGCCCATTGGGAAGTGGTGCACTGGGGGTCAGATCGATGGGGTGGATGACTTGATAGTGTAGAGGTACCTCGGTAGGTGAGGAAAAGATATCTGAGTATTCTTCCACGAAATTATCTACTTGCTTCTGCTGTGTGGAGAGGTTGGCCGCAGAGACCCTGGATGTGGTTGTGATCTTTCACTGATTTTGAGAGCGAATCACAAAGAAGAAAAACTTCCCCATCTGAGAGATGACCTTGCTGCATTTCTTAGCATATATCAAGGAAATAACACTATGTGGGACTGCCTCGAGTATCCTGTACAATTTCTTGTTCAAAGTAATAATAACATTACGAGGCCTAGAATCATATACAACATGACGTTTCCATAAATAAGTTTGGCCCAAAATAACATCACAAACTTCAAGAGGAGAAACATCACACAATACCTCATTTTTGAAGGGCTTGATGCTATATGACAGTCGTCATTGTTATCTGACACAGAGATCGCTTCCTTGTCAGAGCCATCCAATGGTGTAGGGTTGTGGGTGTGGTGTTGTCGTCAGGGCCAGCGACTTGAAGACCTCTTCTAATATGAGGTTCTTCTAGCTACCTATATCCACGATGAAGTGCAGCGGGGTGCCTTTTACCCACATCTGTGAATGGAAGAGGTATTCTCCTTCTTTTGGATCGTCTGGCTCACCAGGGTGGAGGTTGGTGGTAGAAATAGTGGCACTGGGTTTTGTGTCAATGATACGTCTTCCCCTTTCTAGTTTTGTCTCATAGTTTGAAGTTGCATCTGATTCAGAGGGTTTCACTTTGGCCACCAACGACTGCTTTGAGTGACAGTCAGTAGTGCTATGCCAAGGGCTCTTATGGAAGTCACACCACTTCCAAGTATCTTTCTTTGTCTTTCTTGTGTCCTTCTTTGCTTGCGGATTGGACTGGTTGTCCTGATACTATCCATCTTTTCTTTTCCCTTTGTTCTGTGGGTTGGGGCTTCCCTTTCCTGGATTTTGTTGTGAGGGGTTCCCAGGCCCAAATTACCACGTCTTTTGTTTGAGATTCTGCTCAATTTTGACGACATATAGGTAGGCTGCACCCAAGGATGAGATGTCCAAAAAGTCCATTTCGGTCTGAATGTATCTATACAGAGTGCCATGATACTTGAGAACTAGATGTCGCTCCAAATATTTTATACCCAACTTGGTGCGCAAGGTATGAAAGATATTTGTGAAATCTAGCACTGCTTGGTCTCTTTATTGCTGCAGTGTGGTCCATTTGGTATACAAGTCGTCATAACTTTCGACAGGGTAGTATTGTTCCTTAATATAATCCATAAAGGATACCCAGGTGGCCGTGACTATAGATAATGAGGGTTCCTCTGTTTCCTTTTTCTCACAAAAAGTTTCCCACCAATCTTTGACATGGGGAACGACTTTGAGGAGCGCAAAAGTAATCTTTTCTCTATTCAAAAAGTTATGGACATAAAAAGACACTTCTAGTAGATTCAACCACTTGTCTACAACATTTGCATTTATATGACCTTCAAATATAGGAATATCAAATTTTATTTGTACCTTGAAGGGGGTGGTACCTCTGCTCGAAGAAGATGTGTCACCTATTGGTAGCCGCCGAAGGATTTGCACGAAACTATCCATCATCTCGATCCTCTGTTGTGTGAGGGATTCCTCAATCAAAAATTTGAAAGGATCTCCTGTCCCGTCATCTTTATCTTCTCCTATGATGAGAGGTTGCTTGGGCATGCCAGAGATTTTGTTCTCAAGAGAAACAAGCTCGAGACCCAACTCTTTGTACTCCGACCTCGTTGGGGACATGCATTAAGACGATAAGGAGAAGACCGCTCTGATACCAATTATCCCGATTTTATGAGAATAATGAAATGAATACATATTATTAACAGTTTCTTAACACAAAATAACATATATATAATAAAACTAGTTTTCTATTCAATAAGGAAATAAGCTAAAACTGTAAAATGCAGCGAAAACAATCTTGCTGGAATGGTGGCATCTTATCACTGAGAAGAGATGTGATGACTGCGCTTATTTGCAATAAGATGATTACAATGAGGCTCTGAAAGAATTTTTACAATAAACAGGAATGCCAAAATCCCTACACATCCAGAAACCTATCCCTAGGAGATGAATCACCAAAAGTCATGTGGGCCCCCTCTGGGTAAGTTAGTACATCAACTTCTTGGGGTCGTAGCTTTTGCATACGATATCCATTTTAGGTGTATGATAGCCCGTTGGAATGGTATCATCAAGGAGATTCATTTTGGGGGATTAATTATGACTTCAATTATAATTGAGAAGATTGATCCCGAAAAACCTTTATTTAGGCCCTCAAAATGGCCCCGGAAGTTAAAACTGCTAAAAATAGTAAATTGCCAAAATTGTCAGAAAACTATTTTGAGCCACTTGGAAAAGGTGGATGGCCACTGATACCCACCTGGATCTATCCTCCATCATTAGGAAGCAATGGTATCCATTGCATTTGTTTCCCCCATTAGATGAGGAAATTTCTACTGAATTTGGCCCCGGGTGAGCCACTTGCCTTGGTGCAGGAGCTGCCCTGCTTTGACGACTCGATAAAGATGGATCATTTGTTGTCGAGTTCCCTTGATCTGTGTGTCCACAATATGATCTTTGGATTCCTATTGTATGAAGTCGGGGTTGATCTCTGTTGGTGTCAGCTGCTCTGCTATGTCTGAGGTGTCTAATAATGGTGGGAAATAAGGGCGAAGGAGATCCATGTTGAACACTGGGCGCATGCCAAGGAAAGGAGGAATGTTGATCTCAAAATAATTATCCCACACAGACTTGGTGATGGTGTACGACCCATAACAGAGTGGGCGAAGCTTTCGATGGGGTCTTGTAAGTCGTTCTTTCTGCAAGTGCAACCAAACTTTGTCTCCCACCTGAAACTTATGCGGCACTCGATGTTGATCATGGCACTACTTGTACTTGTCATTAGACTTCTGTAGGATATCGTGAACCTGTTGGCGGATGTGCTAGATCCACTCAATGAACCGAGTGGTTTTGTCAGCTTCAGTTGGAGCAGGAGATGAGTCGGTCGAGGTGACTGCAAGGGGAAGTGCTACATCTATGGGACCCAATGGTTGGAATATCAACCCCACCTGAAAGGGGCTGTGGCCGGTTGAGCTATGTAGGGATCAGTTGTAGCTATGTTGGACATAGGGAAGGCTCTCATCCCATTTGAGAGGGTTCTTTGAATTATACATGAAAAGGATATGCACAATCATTCGATTTACGACCTCGGTTTAGCCATCTGTCTGGGGGTGGAAGGATGTGGATTTGGTGAGCTTGGTGTCCAACAGTGACAAGAGGCTTGACCAGAATGTGATGAGAAATAGACTATCCTGATCTGAGACAATGGTTAGTGGGATTCCAAAATGTACCCAGACTCGTTCAAAGAAGATATTGGCAGTGGCCTCTGCTGTGATGTTATTCTTGCAGGCAACCAAAATATCCATCTTAGAAAAGTGATCAACAACAAAAAAACACATGCATTTCCCCACTTGGTGGACAGGAGGCCCAACATGTAGTCCATTGATATGGATTCCCATGGCCTATCAGGAGTAGGAAGAGGGGTGTACATGCCCTGTTTCTTAGTGGTCGGTTTGGTAATAGCGTAGGCAGTGCAAAAATTGATATACTTGCTGACCTCCTGTTGAAGTTTCGACCAATAGAAATGTTTCTGTAGCATCACCACTGTATTTTTGACGTCAAAGTGTCCTGCCACCCGACTGTAGTGGGCTTCCCAGATCAGCTTTTCTCACTCACTTGATGGAACATAGATATG
Source organism: Picea engelmannii (assembly GCA_009831015.1). Taxonomy (NCBI): domain Eukaryota; kingdom Viridiplantae; phylum Streptophyta; class Pinopsida; order Pinales; family Pinaceae; genus Picea; species Picea engelmannii. The sequence goes on from ML777952.1 coordinate 2,171,472, forward strand.
GCCCAGAGGACACAACAACTCATCCTGAAGATGGAAATTATCGACAACTACGTTTGTACCCAACATTTGGTAGGTGGTGGCAAAGTCTGGGTCTATCACATAGAGTTGGGGTCATCCAGAGGTCTCATGGACGCAAGATTCTAGCACTGTGGTGAGTGTCGCCACTGGTGGTCTGTTGAGGCAATCAATGACACAATTGATGCTTCCTATTTTATACTTGATGTTGAGGTGGAATTGCTGCAAGTATGTGGACCACTTTTGATGACGATACTTCTACAATTTTCCTTGTGTTTGTATGAACTGCAGTGGCTTATGATTAGTGTGGATGACTGTCTCCTTCCCAATAATGTAATGTCTCCACTGGTGACAGGATTGCATAATGGAGTAATTTTTTTTTTCGTAACTAGGGTACTTACAGAAAACATCTGATAGTGTCTCACTATGATAGGCCACAGGGTGGTTGTGCTAAGTGACAACAACGCCCACCTCATAGTCTGAAGCATCTGTCTCAATCTCAAAGGGCTATTGTAGGTCTGGTAGTGAAAGTACTGGGGCTGAGCACAAGCGCTACTTCAAATCGTCGAACGCTTGTTGTTGGGACTGGCCCCACACAAATTTTGCCTTACCACCACCCCTGGTTATTTGGCTGAGGGCCCATGCAATATGGGAGAATCCCAACACGAAACTGCGGTAGAAATTGGCAAGACCCAAGAAGCTCCGAAGCTCAGTGAGTGTGGTTGGGGCTGGCCAGTCACGGATGACTTGAATCTTGGCCGGATCCACATGTACGCCATGCTGATCAATTATGTAGCCCAGGTAATGGACCCTGTCCATGCCAAAGGAGAATTTTTCCAAGTTGGCATATAGCTTGTGCTGTCTTTGGGTGTGCAAAACCTGTTGAATATGCTACAAGTGTTTATCCCAAGTCTTACTATAAATGCGAATGTCATCCAGATACACCACTACAAAAGTATTGGTGAATGGTTGCAGGATATCATCCATCATCCTCATGAAAGTGGCTAGAGCATTTGTCAAACCAAAGGGCATGACCAACCATTCAAAAAGGCCTTCCTTTGACTTGAAGGCAATTTTCCATACATCTATCTATTCTATCGGGACCTAGTGGTAGCCAGACTTCAGATCAAATCTTACTGAAGTATTTGTCCCCCATGAGTTGATCAAGGAGGTCATCGATTCGGGTAATCGGGTACCAGTTTTTGACTGTGATTTTATTCAGAGCCGAGTAATCAATGTAGAGTCACCAGGTTCCATCTTTCCTCTGTACCGTAATGATTGGTCTCCCACAAGGTGATGAGTCAGGACAACTGTGGCCCTTGTGGAGTAGTTCTTGGATTTTGTCACTTGATCCCCTCATTCTCTAACAGAGAGCGGTGATAGACTGACCCATTGGGAAGCAGTGCACCGGGGGTTAGATCGATGGGGTGCTTGACCTGGTAGTGAAAAGGTAGCCCGGTAGGTGAGGAGAAGATATCTGAGTATTCTTCCACAACCTTATCTACTTGCTTCTGCTATGTGGAGAGGTCGACCACATAAACCCTGGATGTGGCTACGATCTTTCGTTGATTCTAAGAGAAAATCATGAAGAAGACAAACTTCCCCATTTGAGAGATGACCTTCCTGCATTACTTAGCAGAGATCAAGGAAATACCACTAGGTGGGATTGCCTCGGGTATCCTATACAATTTCCTGTTCAAAGTAATAATGACACTATGAGGCGTAGACTCATATACAACATGAAATTTCCATAAATAAGGTTGGCCCAAAATAACATCACAAACTTCAAGAGGAGCAACATCACACAATACCTCGTCTTTGAAGGGCTTGATGCCATATGACAGTCAACACTATTGGCAGACGCGAAGATTGCTTCCTTGGCGGAGCCATCCAATGGTGTAGGGTTGTGGGTGCAGTGTTTTTGGCAGGGCCAACCGCTTGACGATGTTTTTTGAGATGAGGTTCTTCTGGCTACCATTATCCACTATGAAGTGCAACGAGGTACCTTTTACACACATTTGTGAATGGAAGAGGCGTTCTCCTTCTTTCGACTCATTTGGTTCACCAGGCTAGAGGTTGGTGGTAGCAACGGTGGCACTGGGTTCCATGTCAATGATCTGTCTTCCCCTTTATAGTTCTGTCTCATATTCTGAACCCGTATTTGATTCATAGGCTTTCACTTCGGCCTCCAGTGACTACTTTGAGCGACAGTCAACCGTGTTATGCCAAGGGTTCTTATGGAAGTCGCACCACTTCCTGGTATCTTTCTTTGTCTTTTCAGTGTCCTTCTTTTCTTGTGGCTTGGATTGGTTGTCCTGATACTATCCATATTTTCTTTGTCCTTTGTTCTGTGGGTTGGGGCCACCCTTTCCTAGATTTTGTTGTGAGGGGTTCCCAGGCCCAAATTGCCGCGTCTTTTGTTTGAGCTTTTTCTCGATTTTGACGACATATCTGTAGGCCGCACCCAACGATGAGATGTCCAAAAATTCCATTTCGGTCTGGATGTATCTATATAGAGTGTTGTGATACTTGAGCACTAGATGTCACTCCGAATCTTTGATACCTAGATTGGTTCTCAAAGTATGAAAGATATTTGTGAAATCTGGCACTGCTTGGTCTCTTTCTTACCGCAGTGTGGTCCATTTGGTATACAAGTCACCATAACTTCTGACAAGGTAGTATTTTTCCTTAATAGAATCCTTGAAGGATTCCCAAGTGGCCATGACTGTAAATAATAAGGGTTCCTTTGTTTCCTTTTTCTCACAGAAAGTTTCCCACCAATCTTTGACATGGGGAATGACTTTGAGGAGGGAAAAAGTAATATTTTCTCTATTCAAAAAGTTATGGAAAAAAAAATACCCTTCTAGTAGATTCAATCACTTGTCTACAACATTTGCATCTATCTGACCTTAAAATATAGGAATATCGAAGTTTATTTGTACCTTGAAGGGGGTGGCGCCTCCGCTCGAAGAAGATGCGTCGCCTATTGGTAGCCGCCGAAGGATTTGTGTGAAACTATCGATCATCTCATTCCTTTGTTGCATGAGGGCTTCCTCAATCAACAATTTGAAAGGATCTCCTATCCCATCATATTTATTTTCTCCTTCCATGAGAGATATATTGGGCGTGCGAGAGCTATTTTCCTCAAGAGAAACAAGCTCGAGACACAACTCTTTGTACTCCTACCTCGTTGGGGACATGCATTAAGATGACAATGAGAAGACCACTCTGATATCACTGATCCAAATTTTATGAGAAGAACAAAATGACTACAGATTATTAATAGGTGCTTAACACAAAATAACATAGATACAGTAAAAATGGTTTTCTATTCAATAAGGAAATAAGATAAAACTGTAAAATGCAACGAAAACAAGCTTGCTGGAATGGTGGCGGCTTTTCTCAGAGAAGAGATGTGACAGCTGTGCTCATTCACAAGAAGATGATTACAATGAGGCTATGAAGTACTTTTTACAATAAATAGGAATGCAAAAAACCCTAGACATCCAAAAACCTAACCTTAGGAGAAGAAGTGCCAAAAGTCATGTGGGCCCCGTCTGGGTAAGTTATTACATCAACTTCCTGAGGTCGTAACTTTTGCATACGATCTCCGTTTTAGGCATATGATAGCTCGTTGGAAAGGTATCATTGAGGATATCCATCTTGGGGGATCAATTATTACTTTGGATATCATTGATAATATCTATCCTGAAAATCCTTTATTTAGGCCCTCAAAATGGCCCCAGAAGTTAAAACTGCTAAAAATAGTAAATTGCCAAAATTGTCAGAAAACTGTTTTGAACTAGTTGGAAAAGGTGGGTGGCCACCGATATCCACCTGGATCATCATCCCTATTAGTTTGATGTTTTTTATGAATGAATCATCATTAATAATCGAGTGATACTCATCCCAAAATAAATGTCAACAATATGATTTGTTTACTCTCTTATCTCTGATTTTTAGAATGCATAAAGCACCTTTAATTATCCAAAAACATTCGATCCAATATGAATGTCAACCGTTATATTCCTCGATATAGATCGTCAAATATTTTTGGATCAACTTACTAGATTAAAAGTCGAGTTATTCTCTAGCCAAAATACAATATTAACCATCAAATTCAACATGCAAAGATCTTCCATTAGAATCAAGAAAGACATTTAACTTCAATCATAAATAAAAAAATACAACAGTAGCCATTCCTAGGTTTCTCATAGGTGACTATAAGTAGGAAATTCTTGTAGTACCTAGGGTAGATAATAGATCTTAGTCTTAGCTCCCTTGGAGGTTTCTCATCTACACCAGAGACGTTTCACCTTGGTTGATTGTTTCATGGAAGGTTATTATAGCTATTAATCGCACCTTCATTAGTTGTCCTTGGGATCTCTCTACCCTAGGGTTGATTTCCAGAAGGATCTATTTTTCAGATCTTCATTAATCAAGATTTAAGGATTTTATGACCTTTGAGTTTATTTATTTATTTATTTTTTGAAAGGGTGTGTTTTCTTGTGGTTTACCTTTAGGGATTATTATATAAAAATGTTGATTAGTGTCATTGTTTGGTATGTGTTATATTCTTTGCATGATTGTGGGTCCCCTTATTAGGGGATTCGGGGGTGGAGCCCTTGATTTTTTTTCCAGGTTTTATTCACTAAATTTTTGCACAGTCTTTTGCCCTTGGCGAGAGTGGTTTTACGCCTTTGGTGGTTTAGTCATGCATGATATTTAAGCCCATGGTTTTCTAATTTTTGTTTTAAGGAATTAAGGTTTTAATCTAATCCGGGTCAATGGATTAGGGGTTTTTTGGATGTCGTGAGATCATATATATTGTATTGTAAACAATGAAGTTGGATTATGAATATAATTAGAGGTGTGACACTAAAACATGTTGTTGGTTTTCCTAGTTGGGTTTCCAGGGTAAATATCGATGTATATGTGTGATTGCAATTGATTTCTTTTCTGTGTTAAGAATCTATGTGTGCATTGCATTACTGTAAAAGGTTTAAAATTTACAGTCATGCATAATTGGAATTAGGTTATTGATTGCTTCAACTTCACTTTTATTTGTTTAGTTCTTATTGTGTCAAGGTGGTTGACTAGTCACTCCCTTGATCCTAGAGGAATTAGGATCTTTCTCTTGAGATTATGGTACTACATTTTGTGAAGAATTGGTTGTCTATTCCAAATCACCTCTCAATAATATATGAGGATGAAACACATATTACTTTGAATAATACTCTTATTGAAGAATATATTGAACAAAATATTGAAGAATTTTTGGTTGAAGGGTTAGACAGTTAAGTTGCATGGCCTAAATGGAGTCACTTTTCTCCTAATATGGACAACTTTGCACCAAATATATGTGTAATTAAAAATTCTCCTCCAATCAATTTTAATCCTCCTTTAACCAATTCATAGGGTCTCATACTTGTGTAGGTGGGTGTTTCCACCAAGAGATTTGTTTTGTTAAGAATATTTTGTTTGGAATGGAAAATTTTGTTGGTTCATTAGGTTCAAGGGTTGCAAGCCCCACTGTTTCTAGTGTTCATGTTGGGGGCCTCAATGTTTCAATGGTCTCAATGATTGGAATAAGTAAACCTTCTGTTAGAATTTCCCAAAGTGGAGAGAATGCATGTTTGGGGATGTCATTTGTAAGAATGAATATCCCATATTTAGGTTTTCCTACATTTGTACAATCAATTGGGGGAACAAGTTCTAGATTCATATTTGGGAGCAAAAATGTTCTAAAATACATATTTTTTGTAGGAATCATGTTTAATCCTACTTATAGTATTCCATTTTGAAGTACATTTGTTCCTAATATGGATTTTCCTTTTGGAGGGAGTTTTAATCCAAGCACTTTGTATTGAATGAGCGAAGGTCTTGTTACTAGTGGTGGAAATATCATTGGGGAAATACGATGGGTCGCAATGCGGAATATAGTGGGATTTCAAGTCCATATTATATCAATCCTAATTACATTGTCATAACTCGGTTTCCATTCTTGGATACATTAAATTCACTTGATTTGTCTCACCTTACAAATGACCCAATTTTCCATGATCTAACATGGCATGATATCCCAACAAAGTTTCCCTAGACATTCCAAAGTTTGAAGGGAAGTTTGGAGAAGATCCATCCAACCACATAATGAATTTTCACTTATGGTGTTCTTCAAACTCCTTGACGGATGATAGAATTCATTTTCATCTTGTCCATAGAAATCTAATAGGGATTTCCACGAACTGGTGCATTAAGTTTCCTCATGCTTCCAATAACAACTTTCCATTGTTGGAAATGTCATTTTTAATGCCCATCCAATTGCCTATTGACTATGAGACTAGAACATAGTTCTTAACATTGTTTAGACAAAACACTTCCACTCACATTCATATCATATTCATGAGTGGAAGAGGATATATAGATTAATCAAAGTTAGGATACAATATTGTCTATTAATTGATTGGTTTTTCAAGTCATTGTTTCCAAGTATTTCTAAATATGTATGCTTGTCATGTGTAGATATATAAGAATATGTCATCCTTAAGGGCCAACAATTGGACTTAATTTATTACCAGTCTCATATTCTATATGATATTATCCCAAATTCTCTATGATGCAATGCTAACACTATGCATCCAATGCTAGGACCTCATGTTGATGGCATGATTGCTTTTGTTAGAAATATTGTAGTTAACTAGGTGGTGGCTCGAATGGGATAAATGTCCATAAACACTATTCTATTGAAGACTATGTAGTACACTCAACCTACCTCATGTTTTGTCTAGATCTATTATGTCCATACAATTCAGTCTATGAACCTAAGAGGCGAGGAATAACCCAGAGGTAAAAAATAAAAGAAAAACGAATTCTAATTATACACAAGTAGATGTAACATCTAATGACACAAGCAATGATTCTAGGGGAAACAAAGAAAATAATAAGTTGAAATTCCCTTGTAATATTTTCAAAAGAGATCACCTTACTCACCAATTCCCCAAAATGGAGAACCTTCAATGATGTATGGCTCGTTGGGAATCTCAAAAACATACTATTCTTACAAATCCTTTCCTCCTCAATAATATAAAATGGTTGTTGGTAACGTTGTACCTATGCAAGGGGGGGATTAGGTACCCCTCTACAAGGATCTAGTACATCAGATGATTTTTTTACATTTGTGATAAGAACATTAATCTTTAGACTAGAATTTGTAATTATGATGTTCCTAAGACTAGATAATCTAAGAAGGAAACAACTATGTCATAGTTGAGTGGCCCTATACAAATAGAGAAGCCATATATTCATACAATTCCTTGCCCCCAAATGTTGTATTAAGAGAGTATGAACATAATCCTAATGCTTGAGCTACTCAAAATTAAAGTATTATTAAATATATATCTCAAGCACTTTGTGCCATGTATGCACTAGAATCATTTCAGGGTATTCCCCTGTAGTGAATGGAATTATTTAATGCAATTAGTGGGATTGATCTCTCTCATGCTTGATTAATGACATTGATCTTGACCAATATAGGACTAGAATTCCTCACCATGTTTCATTTCATATCCAAATATATTTATGTGAGAAAAACATTTTAGGATGTGTGGTTGATGAGGAGCATTAGATAAATTTTGAGCTCTAAAATGGGCCTCCTAAGGAAAATAATAAAATAAGAGTTATAAATTTTCAAAGGGAAAAAAGTATTTTTTTTTTCTTTCCCTCCAAAACTATTGACCCTCATGGTTGACATAATCATCTTAAATCTGATTGGTTCTTTTGAATTTGATGTTGATAGCACGTTTTTTGTTTTGAGGCCCATTTTATACCTCACAATTTATGTAATGCTTCTACTTGCATGATGTATTTATCCCGTTGGAGGGATTTAGGTTATTCTGAGCTTGTTCCTCTGGTCACGTTTTTAAAACAATTTGATGATGAGTCTTTTAAACTACACATAATTATCCCTATCCTTCTAGTATAATTTGGGGGCAAAACCATCTCAATTGAGGTAGAAGTAGTGCATGCTCCTGTCCACTACAATATTTTCTTGGGAAAGAGTTGGATGTATGTAATGATTACAGTATTTTTGAGTGATTAAATTCTCTCATCAAGGTAAGATAGTCACATTCGACTAGCTAACTTTTTATGTGTTTGATTCTAGTTCTAAAGCTAAGATTAATGTTCCATTAATGGGTGATTAGAATGTGTCATTTGAAAGCATTAGAGTTGGGATACTTAAAGATTCATCTCTTACATGTAATTTTCATCTCCATCTATTGGTTTGTTATGTAGCCTCTGCATGTATACACATTTTTGTAACCCTTGAGATGTTTCTGGCTAGGAAACTATGCCAAGGAAACTGTTTTACTATTGATTGAATTTAATTTTGATTTTCTGTCCTACTGTTTTACCTTATGTTGTGATTGTTGATATTTAATAAATAAATATCAGAACTTGAAGGGAAAGATTTCAATATCTTAGACACCTTTAGATTTTAAGTGAATGCAATAAGAATTTTAAGAAACAAAATTGAAAGCTTAACAATGTATCCAATTTGAATAAATATTATTTAACTTTCAATAGTAGAAATTACAAAAAAAAAATGTATCTGATTTAAAGTTATACTAAATGAATAGAAATGAAGATTTCATCACTATTCATAGGGCATAATAATTGAGAACACAGGTCCAATTGATACTTACAATATAATTGAAGAAGTCTGTGAATTTATGATTCCTTTGTAATTGTAGCAGCGACGGTTGTACCAAGTTGTTACATTTATAACATCCGATACATATTTAAAGAAAAAAATTATGAAATACTAGAAGCTCTTGATAACAAGAAAAACATAAACTAAAACAAAGAAATCCAGAATCACTCAAGTTCTGTAAATATAGAAATTTTATTAAAAATCTCAGTCTTTTTCCCAGACAAAAACTTACCCCCTTTACATCGAAGTTTCTTTCTTTTATATAAAAATGAGTATAACCACAAGTGGTTATCAAGAGCTATTTTTTAGCCTCAAAATTACAACAAGAGATTTGAATTTACAAAGAAAGTAATGAATACATTAAAACTTGAGATTTGCCCAAAATTGTCTCCTAATTTTTCTTCAGCTGTTTTGATGACTCATTCTATTAGCAACTAAATTAGAAGTCACCAATTTTCACTTGATGGATAATTGAAAGCCATCATATTCCCATATGAAATATCCAATTCTATGTACTTCTCATATGAAGGGGGATTTGAGAACATATTTTTAATCTACTACATTAAATAGAAATCATCTATGAGGATATCCACTATAATTTGTCCTTTTAAGACTTCAATCATTTCTTGAAATTTATCCTCATTTTCTCTAACTTTGAACACATCTCTTATATAACTTTCAAATGTTAAAATCTTTCCTTTATCATCCCATGATGAAGGAAATCCCAATTTTACCAATTCGTTGAACTTATTGGTAAAAAAATCACTATTTCTCTTAACCAATATGCATTTATTTTGTGCTTCTTGTATTAAACTTCTTTGTGTGAAATTTTTCTTTTTTTCCATTACCATTGCTATTCTATCTTTTATCCCTTCATTCTTCAATAATTCTTTTGAGTTAGAATTAATAAATTTGATAATTCTTGTAGCCACTTGAGGTCTGGTTCCCAATTCTTGAAACGCTTGTTGAATAGCTTTGTATGCTTCATCAGTCAAAGAAAACTCTTCTCCAATTATTTTGAAATAATCCTAGAATTTACTAATCTCAATGATTATTTGGTCCCAAATAAGATGTCCGTCTCCTACTAGATATGGTCTTCTAGTTACACCGAAGGTGTTTATAAGGGAAGGTTATTTCTCAAATTTTCATCGTCTGTCCTTATCCAATTAAGGACAACCACCTGTTTGACACATTGAAAACCGTTAACCACTTCTTCTTCACAATTAACCCTTTCTGTGTAACCTGTTTGACATATTGAAAACCATTATCCCCCTCTTCTTCACAATTAACCTTTTCTATGTTTCTTTTCGACCTTTGAATTTCGAGAGATTAAATCACTTTTCTTCCCCTTTAAATGTTGCGTTTTCAGACTGTATGTTGTTTTCGGACTATGTTTCTTTTCTACCTTTAAATTTTGAGATATCAAATGAATTTTATTCCCCCTTTAATTGTTGCATTTTCAGACTGCTAAGAAGAGATCAATTCACATGAGTATTTGGGGGTTCTCCTTAGGGTCTTCTTCACAGGACTGCACCTCACGAGAGACAAAGCAGAGGGAGAAACCTCAAATTGATCTATGCACACCCACTCTCATGGAGGCTTGAGAGTCCAATGAGATGATGGACATGTCGATGAAGCCAATTTTTCCTTGGATGAATTGAAGCCTAGATAGCCCTTGAGGATTCAACATGGAAGCCTTGTTTCTCTGCTTTAGATTTTCAGTATTATAAAAAGAATGTACCCTTCATGAAATCAATTGGGCCTATTACCAATTTTAGTTTAAGTTTTAAATACCACAACTCTTTGAGACGATCCTCCCCACTGAAATCTCAAATCCCAAGTAGCAGTTAACATTTTTAAACAATTTTGGTATATGTAACCCATAGGTTATTGAATCTAGAAACCTTAAGAACAAAATGTAATTCTGCATGCACCAATATTTTTCAACAAAGAAAACTGCTACTGATAGGTAGAGGATTCCAGGTTCATTCATTTTTATGCGACTCTAAAGCTCCTCGATAATATTTCTGGAGATTTTCATCTTCTTGGTAGAACCTTTGTAGATCTCTTCGAGAGTGCAAGGTAATTTATAAATGTTATCAAGCTTTTTCATCTTGCTACATCCAACTATCAAGCACCTCTAGTTGTTAAGGTTATAACCCCTCACGTAGGTAAAATAATATATTCCGATGTAATAAAGCTCAATATTAATAAGGCCTAGCAATAAGGAAGAATAAGTCCAATGTAAGAAGACCTAATAGAAGCTTCCGCTTCTAGAATGATCTTCCTCTAGATGATTCTTTTGATAGACATATTTAGTATAAATAGGAGTCAAGGGTATGAGAACTTTTGTCTTGGATATTATTGTAATAGAGCTCTACTCTGCTAGAGGTTTCCCCCTTGAAGAGGCAAGTGAACATTGCTCTCAATAATCAAAGTTCTCTTTCTAGTGTTATTATGGTATCATTTTGGTATTATTGTAGTGTTTTTATGGTTATATTGCTGTTCATCTTCCATTTCTATCATTTTATTTCTATTCTGCATACTTTTTATATCTGGAATATTACAAGTGGTATCAGAGCACTTTCCTCGATATAAAATTGTGGTTTATTTTTTTCCAGGGTAGAGACGTATTCCGACATCTTTAAGCTACAGAGATCTGTCGTTACACACATAAACCCGCGGTCGGGGATTCATACATGCAAGAAATACAAGTGGTACTTAAGCGCACATCTATTGGCCACCCTTGTAACCCTTGTTGGTACCCCTTCGAGTGATAGCGGATCAGACAACACATGTATACAGATCAACCTAGATTTCCTGAAGCCCTTTTTAGATAAACCGATCGACCGCCTGATTGCTATAGTGCCACCGAGAACAATACTCGAGAAGATAATCTCTAGTACCTGGGTAGTCGGGTAATACGACTAAGGGCACGATCTAGCCTCCTTAGTTGGTGCCCTGAGATATTGGGCCGAGTACTATTGTTGGACCCCGCACATATATCATAGAGATATAGCACAGGGAAAAGCCTTGTTTGTAGAACCCTTGAATACCTAACCTTTGGGGACGAAAAAAAAAAAAAAAAAAAGATCTATTGTCGCGCAATTGTGCCTCCGACACTCGAGTTGCCAAATCATTACACATTTCTTCCTGATTAAGTATTTGGGCATTTCATCATTGCAGTATTCTTCAGATTGGAGTATAACCCCATAGGTTTTTAAAATAAAAAAAGTCTAGATCCGGTTGCACCATTATTTGATACCTATTCCATTGGATTTCTCTCTTCATCCTTATCACATTCATACCTATCATTTTTAGGAAATTTTTTTGACCCCACCCGCCCCTTTTTGGTTCCCTCGTTATCATGGCCCATACCCATAGCCAAGACTTGGAAGCTCACGTCAATACCTTGCAATCTAATTTCACAGAGGCCCAACAAGAAGTGAGACAACTCAGTGCCAATATTTCCACCATCAATAAAAACATGAATTCCTCCATCGCCGCCTCAATCGAGGAAATCAAACAAGACCTCAAACAAGACATTACTACCCATATTGAATCTATCGCTATAATTATTTGTACCAATCTGCATATCCCTACAGATCCTCCCTTATCTGACCCACCTTTGCATACTGAAGCTAAAACTTCCTCCCATTCCCATAATTTTCAGCCCCATCACTTTCAGCGTGATCTACGCCTTCTGCGTGTGGATGTGACCAAATTTGATGGCTCGGATCCCTCTAGATGGGTAACTCAAATGGAACATTATTTCTCTTTGTACGACATTACAGATGAGTGGACAAACTCCGGTATGGTGTTCTCCATCTAGATCAAGAATGTTGGCAATGGTGGCAATGGAGAAAAACTGCCCACCAAGGGTATGTTGCTTGGACACACTTTATGGCAGAGATTTATGAACTCTTTGACACTGACACCAACCATTTAGGGCATTTGAAAAAGTTGAAACAATCTAGCACAATGGAAGACTTTATAGCTTCTTTTGAGCAACTGACTTTTCATACAAAGGGCATGTCTGATGCTTTTTTCTGAGAATGTTTTATCAGTGGCCTCAAGGATGAGATTCGTGCCCATGTCCTCATGGCTCGGCATCATATTTGGGTGGAGTATACTAAAAAAGATAAGGAAGCACAACAATTTGTCTCTTCTCAAAACCGAAAACCCTCCTTTATTCCTCGCACTAAACCAATAAATCCCACTCCTCCTTCTACTCCACTAAAGATACAAAAATTGACCAGGGCCAAAATGGCTGAATGCCAACTCAAAGGCTTTTGTTATAATTGTGATGACAAATATTTTCCTAGACACAAGTGTAAGAAACAAAATATTTTTATGGCCATCTCAGAGGATGTTTCGGAAGAGGATGTTGAAGCTCCCCTTGTGTCTGTGTCACCTGAACCCACTGATATAACCCCTCCCTCAAACCCTCCCAAAGTAGAACCGATCATTTCCCTAAATGCTCTCATTGGCTTCTCTGCTCACCAAACCCTCAAGCTAATTGGTTACATCAAGCATAGGAAGGTCATCATTCTTGTTGATAGTGGAAGCACCCATAATTTTATTCATCGCCGCATTGCCCAAGAAACTAATTGCTATATCCGCGTAGTCAATAATTTCCAAATCATGATTTCCAATGGAAAGTACATGAAATGTGGAGGGCATTTTGAAAATGCACGTCTCCAAATTGGTGACTACCACCTAAAATCTCATATGTTTTCTATCGACATGGGCGGTTGTGACATTGTGTTGGGTGCAGACTGGCTAAGGAATTTGGATCCCATTCTCATGGATTTTAAGGAATTAACCATGCAATTCGACCAGGAGGGCCTACAATATAAGTTCCAAGGAATCAACGTAGGTTCCCTTGAGATCATTATTTCCCATCGCATGGAAAATATACTCAAAAAAGTTCATTCTGGCGTTATTTCCCAACTCCATGCCATACAAGCAACCGAGACACCCTTTGTGCCACAAGACCTCCAATCCATCCTCTCTAAACATCAAGTGATTTTTTCCACTCCCCAAGGATTGCCTCCTTCTCGTGGTGTTCATGATCATTCCATTCCCCTTGTCTCAGGAAGCCTTCCTCCCAATATCCGTCCCCATCGTCACCCCTTTTCCCCCAAAAATGAAATTGAGAAAATGGTTCAAGAACTGCTCAACGCAGGTGTTATCTGCCATAGAACGAGCCCCTACTCTTCTCCTGTGTTTATGGTCCTTAAGAAAGAAGGTTCTTGGCACATGTGTCTTGACTTCTGCGCCCTCAACAAACTCACCTTTAAAGAAAAATTTCCCATTCCTGTCATTGATGACCTCTTCGATGAATTGAGTGGTGCGCTGTTCTTTACTAAACTTGATCTTCATTCTGGATACCACTAGATCCGTATAAAAGAGGAAGACATTCCTAAGAATGCCTTTAGAACTCATGAGGGCCACTATGATTTTTTGGTCATGCCCTTTGGCTTGTGTAATGCTCCCTCCACTTTCTAAAGCCTCATGAATCGGGTCTTCCATCCTTTTCTCCATCATTTTTTCATAGTTTTCTTTGATGATATCCCCATCTATAGAAAAACCTGGACATACCATCTTTCTCATGTGGATCGAGTTCTCCATCTACTCTCTCAGCACCAACTTTTCCCGAAACAATCTAAATGTGCTTTTGGCGCCTCAGAATACGAGTACTTGGGTCATCTTGTTCGAAAGGATGATGTCAGGATATATCCTAAAAAGATTGAAGCTATGCAAGACTGGCCTCACCCAAAGACTCTCAAAATCTTGCATGGATTTTTGGGCTTAACAGGTTATTATTGCAAGTTTGTTAAGAATTATGGAAAGATTGCGACACCTCTCACTGCACTCCTTAAAAATAATTCTTTCACTTGGACTCTAGCAGTTGCTCAGGATTTTCAAACCTTGAAGATGGCCATGTGCACCACTCCAGTCTTGACCCTTCCTCATTTCACATAGACCTTTGTCCTGGAATGTGATGCTTCAGGGAAATGAATTGGCACTATCCTTATGCAAGAGGGTCAACCTTTGTTCTTTACCAACAAACAACTGTCTGAGAGAAATTTGGGAAAATAAATCTATGAAAAGGAAATGTTGG
>ML777952.1:2218480-2229737 GCA_009831015.1 Picea engelmannii
CACACACACACACACATATATGTATATGTATATGTACATATACATATACGTATGTGTGTGTGTGTGTGATTCAAAAAAATTAAATACAAAATAAAATTAAACCTAAAGCTTAAAATAGCTTAAACTAAGCTCTAAATTTTAAAATTGAAACATTTTAAAATAAATTAAACTAAACTATAAAATAAAACTATTTAAGCAAATAAAACCCAAATTAAAATGGAAAAAATGTTTTATAGGTATAAACTGTAATTTAGCTAACTACTAATTTAAACTAATTATAAATAAAATTTTTATTTTTTATTTAAATTTATATAATGTTACAACACAAGTGTTTATTTAAATTTATATAAGATCTAATTCTAATAACTCTGATTATAGTTGATCCATAATGCATCTTTATATAATTTTTCATTTATTTTGGTACTTTCTATGTTGAAAAATTGGATGAATTGACTTGCAAGTCCCATTTCAGTGGTAGGTCATAGTTTGGAGATTTGGGGTCTAGAACCTTCCAAATATGGTTTGATGAATCAGATAAAAATTTTGTGAGCATATCTCACAACCCCTCAAATTTATTCTACACACTAAGATATTTCCAATGGTTTGAAAATATCCTCAATTAAAACTCATATGCATCTGGATAGTTGAGTCTAAAATCCTCCCAACTCTGCTCACTCAACATCTTAACCATTTCCCCTTGTATTCTCATATAAACCTTGTGACTAAATAAAAAAAAAAATTAATGTTATAATAAAATATAGAATAAAATACATTGTTATGTTATTTTTTTTCCTTGGAAAAAAGCATAATTTCATTTATAGAAAATAAAATTACATTCTGTAGATACATGTCAAAATATGTATTTCTCTTTTTGCATAAAGCAATGCCATATCAGTCTTTTTTCATAGTACAAAAATTCCTCCCGACGAGGCCCGTGGGTGAAAAATAGTGCCATCCCACCTTCAGAAAACCATGTGATCACTAGCTAGGGTCCCACTTACATAAAAAAAACCAATATGTCGAAACAACTAGCAAGAGTACTAGCCAAAATATCTCTGAACAATAAGAAAAAAATTTCAAAATAGTCTTTTGAAAGATGTAGCAGTCAAACATTGTACACAGGAGAACCGAATGGAATCAAAACTATCCAACCGAGCAATTAATCAACAAGTATATCTGATCTGTATAAATAAAAGAAGTGTGAATATAATTTGTCTTGGTGCCATAATTTGATTCCTGTATAGTCCAGGAGCCAAAATGTAACTCGATGCCAGATTTTGACAGAGCATATGCATCAACATTTCGTTCTCTATAGAAATGTTAAATAGAAAAAGAGTCAAAACTATTTAAAATCCTTTCAATTTCTTCAATTAAAGGAACCAATAAAAAAGTGTGACATCTTTGTAGCTTCCTGGTCCAGTTCACTACATTCAAGGAGTCACCATAAATTTGAAGTGAAGTTACCCCATTTTCTATTGCAAAGAGAATAAGTAGTTTTAAGGCCATAAGTTCAACGTAATTGTTTGATCCAGATCCAAGTACCACTTGTAACTTAAAGAAGTGGGAATATGATAAGAAAAGGACCGGACCTCCCCCACATGCTAGTCCATTGTTCTGGGATGCTCCATCAAAAAAATACCAAGGAACATTTTTGTCCACTTGTTCTTCATGTACAATTATCATTGGAGGGGAATCCTTAGCTTGGGGGAAATGTTCCAGGATAATTATACCTTGTGTTGTTGTACACTCTAGTGAGGCTATCTTATTCTGAAAGATCGATGCATTTATTTCGAACCATACTCCCCAACATACAATAAAGGTAAAGATCTTATTTTCTTTTTATTGGTATCTAAAGGCCAAGATCTCCATGCCTCTTCCATGAAAATCCCCCTCCAAGAGAAGTTTAATTCTAAGAAGGAGGAGAAACATTTCCAGACCTGTTGCGTAAAAGGGAAAGAGAGAAAGAGATGGCCCGCTAATTCCTCATCATTTTTGCATAGAGAGAACCAACCTAGTCCTTCGATCATCCTTTTCTTCATACGATCCCAAGTTGGGATTTTATTTTCTAATAAGCACCACATAAAAATGCGAATTTTTAAAGGGAAATTAGACTTCCACAAGCCTTTCTACCACAATTTGTCTCTCTAAGTAACAATTCTAGGTTTACATGAATGTACCCCTTCTTTGGTGTGTATGTTCCATGCTCCACATGTATCTAGACTAGTTCACCCTCCCTGTATGTGAACCTGACATGTGTAGTTTTCAAAGCCAAGCGATAGTTTGACCAAATTTTCATTTGTTGTTCTCCCAACCCCACCTAAGCAACACTTAGCCAACGTTGATTCCAAATTGAGGAAGTTTCTGGATTTTCTATCTGATTTAGATGGAAAAATCCCCTTTCCTAAATTTGTTGTATAATATCTTTCAGCAAGAGATGATTTTGACCACTTCCTGCCCAGGGATCCGAGCCAATTCTGAATTTGGCTCCATTACTGATCTTCCATGCCAGTCCTTCTCTTATCACCAAGAAACAATTTACCACTTATTTCTAGATGATTGAGCAGTTTGTCAAAATTTTGGAAGTTTTTCGTACCCATCCTTCCATTGTATCTAGCTTACTATACTTATGGGAGACTACCTCACTCCACATATTTTTTTCACAGTTAACCTCCAAACTGATTTTGTAGCTATGGATTTTTCAAACATGAAAATGTTCTTTAAGCCCCAACCTCCCAACATATTTGGTGAAACCAACCTTTTCCAACTTACCTAGGGAGTCACATTTTTGTCTCCACTTCCAGACTAGAGAAAGTTAAGATAAAATTTATGGACTTTTTCCAGCACCCCTTTAGGGATCCAAGACAAAGACATCTAATAAACCAGAATGGCTTCCAACATCGATTTCACTAAAGTTAACCTTCCTTCCCTAAAAATCCATCTGAAACTCCAGACCTTGAGTCTTTTTTCAAGTTTCCCAATGAGCCAGTCCCAATCCACTTTCCTATAGCAGTTAGGTTTGAGGTGAAAACCCAGATATTTAATTCCTTTGTCAAAGTCTATCATCTCAAAAGGAAACAAAGACTTATACAACTCCATCTCTTCAATAGAGAGATCACTGGAAGATATGGAATACTCATGTATGTTGATCTGTATTCTTGTATCTATACTAAACATAGTTATTATTTCAGATAGGGTATCAACATCCGACTGCTTCCCACTGTAGAAAATCAAAACATCATCAACAAACATGAGATGCGTGAGGTAGATATTTTTCCAAATCTGGATGCCAGAAAAAATTCCTTGGGATTTCACCTAGGATAATGCTCTGTTGAGGCCTTCTGCTACCAATAGAAATAGTAGGGGTGAAAGGGGGAACCCCTTCCTCATTCCTCATTCAGACCAAAAAAAAGGAGAGGTCGCACCATTAATGAGTACAACAAAGGAGACCGAAGAGATGCAACCCATAATCTAGGTTACGAAGGGGACTTCAAATCCCAGATGAGTGAGGATAAATCTGATATAGAGCCAACTTAATCGGTCATAGGCCTTGGAGAGATTAATATTTAGGATGACCCCTTTGTGTAGACCCTCTTGAGACACCCCTATCGCTTCATGGATTTTCATTCCCTCCAAGAAACCAAATTGTTTTTTTGAGATTTTTTTCGAAAGGAGGTCTTTTAGTCTTCGAGCTATAACTTTAGCCACCACCTTGTATATGCTGTTACAAATTGATATAGGCTTGAACTCATCCAAGGAGAGAGGTTTGTCCAATTTTGGGATGAGGTATATAAAAGTTGAATATCTTCCATGATTCTTCCACCACAACTAGAATATCTTGACCAGTAAACTCATAGACCTCGAGAAATAAATCCACCATCCAACCATCAGAGCCCATAATTTTGTCCTTTTGAAAACTGTGCAAGACCGTCTTTAGCTCTTCCTTAGTCAGTTCCTTAAATAAATATTTATTGGATTCTTCATCTACGAATATTGGAAAATGACTTGCAATTCTTACTATTTGACCAATTGAAGCCCTCTCATCAGACTTGTACAGATTATGAAAATGATCCACACTTAGGTCCCTAGCCTTCTGAATCGTAAATGGATTATGGGGCTTGTTCTGACTCCAAAATATCCAGCTCATCCATTTTCCTTTTATTGGATTCCCATTCAATATTGAGCTTTTTGACTATTTTAAGGTTCTGGTAGAACTATAATGAAGCCAACTCACTTGATTCATGATAAAAAGCCTCCAATTTTATTTTACCAGTTTGATGAAACCCTCGTCTTTCATACTTTCAGAATTGAATTTGAATGGGATGGGAGGTTTTTGAAGGCCTCGTACAACTTCCAAGAAAATTGAAAAATGGTCAAATTATCCCCCATTTACAACCCATTGATGAAATTAAAAAGGGCCATCCAAAAAGAATTCAGAAACTAAGAAGCGATCAATTATTTTTTCTATTTTCTCTTCTCCAATTTGCATATTTCTCCAGGTTGGTCTTAGTTTTACAGGTTCAACATCTATCAACTTATTGACCCTCAACAGGTTTGTGAAAAATTCTGAAAGTGGGTCTAGCCAAGCTTTGGGGCCCTAGACCTCTGCTTCTCCTAGTGAGAAATTTAGATCGCCTACGAGTATAAAAGGACTGGAGTGGACGAAATACTTGCTCATAAAGATTTCCTAGAAGGGGGCTCATTCTAAGTAGGGCCCATAAACATTTACAGTGGAAAAGGAAGAGGCCAAACTTTTCGAGTAGAACTCTGCTCCCAGTCTAGACTCACATTCCCAAAAATTAATGAGTTTTAGATTATGTTTGTTCCACCCAGTTTCTAGTCCACCCGAACTTCCTTTCGCGTCAGACCCAATAAAACTCCAATACTTTATAACACCTTCCAGACAAATTGTGATATGTTCTTCCTCCCCTAAAGTTTCTTGTAAAAAAATAATATTAGGTCGATTGGCTTCTACCAACCTTTTTAAGGCCGAGCTTTTGGACGGGCTCGCCAAACCCCTACAATTGAAAGAGACAACTTTCATGGGTCCACCCCTTCTGGGGTTGGCATTGATCTAAGTTCCCTTGTAATGGATAGTTTTCTTCCATCCACCATGTCTACCAACGATTTTTTCTGAGATTTAAGGAGAAAGGATTTTGATCCCTTCTTGGACGACCAGAAGGGAGCATCGAGTTGTCACCGAGGCTTACATGCCCATTACTAACCCCACTCAAGTTAGATATTAGGTGATTTATGAGATGGTACCTAAAAATTTACTCTTCATGATCCAGAGAGGATTTAAGGGATGAGGGGGATGAAAGGACCGAATTAGAGACTTCAAGTAGGGAGCAATGTGCGAGCAAGGGGAAGGGAGAAGTGAAAGGGGGGGACTAAGAAAAATCTGCATGGAAATTTAAATACCTTAGATACCAATCCCTAGAGAAATCATTTGATTGAAAGGAAGTTAAAAAATTGAAAGGAGAGTAGGGAAAATAAGAAGGCATACCTAAAAAGCCGCTCAAATCTTGGAGCTTAGGGTGGCCAGTATGATCGACCAAGGGAGGAAAGAGTCTTCCCAGAGCTTCCTGAGCTGGCACAATCTCCCATTCCAAATTTTATGCACCCCCAGTCACCGAGGCTTCTGACTCGAGTTTCGGGGGGTTTATATCCTTTGGCTCCAAATCCATAGCTTTCTCCGAAGAGGAACTCTCTTCCGAGCCCGAAGTCAGCTTCTAAAAATATTGATCGTTTCTTTGCATCCTCCAACCCTTAAAGGGGAGCATTCACTTTTTTTCTATATTCCCAAGAAGGTGACGACGGTGAAAATGGAAAGGCACCCCTTCATAATCTAAATTTTGGATGAAAGACCTATTACCTGTGAAAATCTCCAAATCTGCATCCAAGCCCCTATGCAGGTTGATGGATACCATAATCCATTCCATACTATGAGCACCTGTCTCTTTGTATGACCAATCAATATCCAAAAACTTACCCAAAAGATTTCCCAATACCTTGAATAATTTTTCATTTGAAAACTCAAGCGACAACCACGAGAGCCTAACCCATATAGGAATAAAATTCACCCTTTATATTTCAACATTGAAAAGGGATGACTAGTTTTTTAGCATCATAGGCGAGGAATCAACAAACCAAGACTTTTGGAGGATATTTTTGACATCAGAGGTTGAAAATAAATTAAATTAAAACCAACCTCGCGATATTGTACCTGCCACCGGAGGGGATGAGAGTAGTGAGCACCAGTTTGCTGAGGTCCATTCCTGTAAAAATATTTTTCCTAGTCGTCGTCCATGAACCCTACCAACCAGGGTTAGTTCTGCGAATGATTTATCTTCAGGAAGAAGGACATCTACTCCCCTGACTAGCTTTTGTGTTATCATAGATGACTTCACACCTTTGTATTTGATATCATTAGAATTTGAGAAGGAATTTGAGACTCCTTGTCCTTTTCTACTGTCCTATGAAACTAGATGAGGAGTCGAGACCGGAACAAGTTCATCCCCCTTAGGGTTTCCAAACCCTTCAAGAAAGGAGGAGTTCACCGTGAAATCATGAAAGAAAAAATCCCGGGGCAGATAAGGGGAACCCCCAAAAGGACCCAAAGACAAACCATAAGAAGAAGAAATGTCCCGAGTCAATATTGGGAAAGGATGCTGAAAGAAAAATGACTCAAAGGATGGGCTATGTTCTTCATTGTTACGTCCACTAGGTCATGAGGTATGATTGGAGTGCAGAACACCGAACAGGGGAAGAGACGAGATCATGTCTATTTGAAAAGGAAACTGAGTATGAATCCATGGCTGAGACTCCGATTCAACATAGTTCAACTCAATTTCTCCTGAGATAGGTCCAAACCCCATTCCAACGTTTGAACCAAAACCCAGGGATGAGATTGGTGCCAGCTGGTCTGGAAGAGTCAGTGAGGGGTGGAAAGAGACCAGAGGCCCTTATAAAGGAGAGATGTCATTCGAATGATAGGGTGGATAAACTGTAGGGATGCGATCTTCCAAAAACCTACTTCCAGCTGGAAGGTTCCACATTTGGGCTTCTTCCACGGGGTCCATGGAATATTCCAGCTCCTCATCATATATTCCCATATCCACAGGAGAAATAACTGCCTGTCCACTGAGGAACCATAAACGATACTTCCAACCCTAGCACAAGGGGAAAGGATACCATATTTTGAAAAAACACACAAGGGATGAAAACATAAACGCGAAGATGAAGTAGGGAAAGAGAGAAAAAATGGGGGGGGACACGTGTGAGGCGTCAGGCCTGAGGCTCGAGAACCAAAATCCCTGCGGTCATGTGAGGAGATTTAGATAGACCCCGGAACCACAAATTCTAATTTCATGATGAAAGATATTTTACTACCCTTTGAGATACATTATTATGTTATATAGAAACAATTAATTTTTTAATCATAACATAAATAAGAAATAACTCAATAGACTTACTTTTTAAATTCATCACACATTTCCTCCATTGATAATTCACTTGACCATACACGTGATAATATAGCTATGAAAATTTTCTCATCCTTCACTCCTTGCATCGTTCTCCAAGGCGTTATAGTCATATCATTTGGCAAGTTTTTTATTTTAGGACTTGTCTTACTTGTTCTACCTACTAAAGGTTTAAAATTCCTAACCTTATTATTTTTTGTACCAATATTTTCCCATAGGTTGAAGATCTCATCTACCAAATCCCATATCTCTCCAGTTTTAAATCCCAATTGGAAATAACTATCCATATCTCTGAATGCATCACTTCCTTTGTAATTTTTACTTTTACATTTTCCTCATCAATTGGGAAGCCTATTTCCATACAACGTTCCTTCCTTAACTTTGTATCAACGTTTGATCTATCCCCACCACATATTACAAAAAACTCATTATGGATAAATCWCACCCTCTAAATSAAATTCAAGGACATCATGTACTCATTATATGTGTTATGATCCCATGCCAATAAATTTGCTTCTCCACCTGTTAAACCAACATAAATTACACATCTGACTGTCTCAGAAAGACGATTATTGGGATACTCTTGCATCAATTCTCTTCTAGCCTCTGCAGAATGATTTCCTCCAATCACATAATATTTATACTCAAAACATTTTGACCTATCAAATGCATCCTTGGTAGGAACTTCCATTGGGTCAACAAGAACTAAGTAGTAAACCATATGTGCATATGGATTGTGCCTAATCAGTGCTTTCACGTTGTGGATATGCAACTGATGTGGTTTTCTAATTTGGTATTTTTCTTGGCCCTTTGTGAGTTTATAAAGCTTCTTCACATTCAACTGAAATGTATGGCCCTCATCAACCAAATTGTTCCTCCTTAGTCGATCTCGAATGGTATTTTGCATTGTTTTGATAATACCATCTTCTAGTTGAGCACTTGGTGTAATTATTTCTCTACTACCTTTAGGACTTCCATCATGATATTCAGAGGTAACTATAAATTCTTCTTCATCAACAACCTTTGCTTTCCTCTTTTTACGATTTAAATGAGTTTCATCTAACTCAACAATCTCTTCATAATCACTAGGAATGAAATCATCATTGGGAATACTCGTTTGCGCTTATGTTGTTTGAGGAACAATGGTAACCTCATTGACATTAATATCAACAAAATCTTTGTCTCGAGTTTCCATATCTTCAAATGTAACCCTTTTATCCTTTCTAGAATGATGACTTTTATTTCTTCTTTGTTGTTCTTCTCTGTCTTCTCTTGCAACTTCAACTTCTATTACTCTTTGCTTCTTTTCCCTTATTTCTTGTGCCTTATCGATATGAAAGGAACTGATGACTTCCATGATATTTCTCTTCATATAATAAATTCCCACTAACATCTCTGAAAGTTGCCTAGAAAAATCCTGTAAAAATATAATACATCATTTCCCTTGTTAAATAAGATTTAACAATTATCATGAAACTTATAATAATACATGCTAAAAAAATAAGAATAAGCAAACTTACATTTCCCATCTCAATGTTTGTCGCCATCATTGCACATAATTCTGTGAAATTTTCTTCCCTTTTATAATTGCTCATTTTCAAACAATATCTAATCTTGAGATATGTCTTTGATTGTTTCATGAGTGCATAAACAATATATGTTCATGGAAACAAACATATATCTCATAACATGCCAAGTGACTCATAGTTTGCTTGGACATGTTCAAATTCAACACAATATAAAATTATTTGTTGTCCATTGGCGACTTGTTTTACTTTAAGATACCAAGCATGCTCCATTCTACTCTCACCATTGACAATTTTCCACTCTCTAACATTCTTCATTGCTCTTGTGACCTCAGTTGCTCGGCTAGCATTTTGTTGCCTAGCATTCATGGAGGTCCTAACTGGGATTTTGGATGCCATTACTGCAGGTCTCTATCTGAATATATTCACATAGATTTTCTTTCCTTCCATTTGTCCTATATAAAAAATAAAAAAACACAAATTATTTAAGGAAAAAATAAAATATATGTTTTTCATGAAAAAAAACTAAAGTTAAATTTAAATGATCTAAAAATTTCTTTTTCTAAGACACAAAATTAAAAACACACACACAAAAAAATTCTAAGGCAAAAATCATATACAAAAAATCAAAACCCAAAACACTTAAAAAAAAACAAAAACAAAAAACCACATTAAAAAACAAAAACAAAAATATTACACATATGAAAAAAATTAAAAGAAAAAAAAGACAATTAAAAATAAAAAATACATTTAGATAAAAATAAATAAACAACCCCGGATGGGGTGCCACACGGAGAGGGAAGGACACACGGATTAGAGCTAGGTGGTGCCATAAATGCTGGCCACCAACTCCCATCTCCTTGCCATTAAAGATGGGAGTGAACCCATGCAACCCTTACCAAACGACGAAGCCTCTCATGCGAGCGAGGAGGATGGATGATCAGAGCATTAAGACCACATCCTTAATGGCCAAATATATTACCTTCGTCCTTATCAACTGCCTTGGAGGATTTGTGATGCATTTGAAGATTGCAGAGCCGAAGGATGAACCTTCGAGGTGCAGGAACAGAGACACCCCTTCAGCCGGTATTCCAACAATAGCTTTGCTTCTAAGCATGCAAAGAGCAAGGGGGAGGCCTCACAGAGGCGCCTCATGGTATACAACCGACTCATGTAGGAAGCAACAAAAGAAATTTGAAAAAGAATTGGCTCTAGCTAGCAGGAGAAGAACCAGGAAGTCTAGAAGAACTGGAATGCCTCCCATGGCGTATGTCGAGGAGATTGCTCTAGATGAATCCATCCATAATTACTCATAGAATCTCCTATTCATGGTCTCGAACAACTGGGATCCCCCCACCTGTTTCAGAAAGGATGCCATAACCCCTGCTCCAAGAATAACACATGGTCCCAGGGATACTCCAGCTGAGGAATTTACATCTTTCTTCGTGGAGGAAGAGTTACAGGAAGGCATAGAAGGAAACATCCATATCACAACTGACAAACCTCCTGAGGAAATGGCGCAGTAGAAGAGGCAGCAAGAGCACCAGGGTGGCAATGTAAAAGAAAGCAAGGATGAGGCCGACACATGGAAGAAAGCTCCCCTCTCCTCTACTCCACAAGACTTGCAGGACTAGCCACCACTTCTTCACCCGGAGCACCTGGAATTAATCTTCGACGTATGCAGCATGGTGGACGACTAGATTTTTAGGGCCATCTGCATCAACCAACGCCTAGATATGATTTACGCCACTTACTCCAGCACTTCCTCAAGACAACAATGCCCTACATGCACACAGGTCTACACAATTCCAGTCAGACGTGGAAAGAATGGAGACGATTATGAGAACACCGGTTAAAAGGTTTTTTTGCATGCTCATAGTTAGAAACTTTTTTCTTTTGTTGCAAACTAGAGCTATAGCTCAATTAGCTTATAACAATGCTATCGATAGAGTAGTAAAGAACATACTTAATCTAAAGATGGCCATGCATCCTGGTTTCCTTCGGGCAGGATGACAACCTGGAATTTTGAGTTTGGAAAGTGGCATGGAATGGCCAGCTGTCTCGGTTTCCTCTCCAGGTGGGACAGTTGGCACTCCAACAGAACTCTGTAATTTTGCAATTTTAATATAACAGGACCTGCCTTTTTTACTTCAAAAAATAAATAAATAAACATTTTTTTTTTATAAAAATATAAAACTTTAAAAATCAAAATTTAAATTTATAAAAAAATCTATATTGAAAACTAAAAAT
>ML777952.1:2231657-2254974 GCA_009831015.1 Picea engelmannii
GCTTGCACTCCCCACTGCCAGACTGCCCTGTATTGCAAGGCGCCACTATTGGCGTCAGTTCCGCCAGAGTCGGTTCCTCCTCTACAATGCAAGCCGGGTACAGTTGCTCAGTGCTACCCTCCAACATGACAGTATCCATGCTGCTACGACCAATTTCCTTTTCGACAATGGTGGAGAGCAGAGCCTTCTCTTCGGCGCGGACCTTCTTCCTCAACAGAGAGGTAGCCTTGACCAGAGCACGTTCGAGCTGCTCTCTGCGCTGTCGCTGCTCCTTGCGAGCATACCAAGCAGAACCACGGYGAGGCGTTCCTCGTTTCCTCGRCATGTTGCAGAGCGCTCTCYAGGAAATACACACAGGCTGGGACGAGGGCGGAGGCCAATTGTGAACGCAGGCACCAACATCAATTCTCCACAGAAGGATGGTATACCAGGGCTCAAGGAGCACGAAGCTATACCAACACCTCCAAACGCAGAGCAGAGCCGAGCCCGAAGCAAGAAAAAACCAATAATCAGACTGCAAATACCCATGACCTCCCTTAACATTGCGCTTGCCAAGCGCGTTAATGCTCGCTCGCGGGAGAAGTCCTTCCATCGCAGAGTTGTTATGGCTGTCCTGCATCCGTAATGCAGGTGTTAAGTGGACTGCCTCCAGCAATTAAACCTCGGCTTAATGCTAAGCCATTTGGCACGTCTACGCCACCTGTCACCCCATACGGGGCTGTTGAAGGTAAAATATTAAAGAGGAAGTTTTAGGGAAAAATATTTGGGGAAAATTGGGAGGGAAAATTCGGGGGGGAATTTTTGGGAAAATTTGGAGGGAAAATGTTTTGGGGAAATTTTGGAAGGGAAATTTTGGAGTGAAAATTTTGGAGGGAAATTTTCATTCCACAAGATATAAGAATGTCATTGGGAGGGTGGACATTTGCACCATTCTATGTTTCTAGTGAGCAATGATGGCTTCATCAGATAGATATGATTTTATTTCTGGAGCATCAACATCTTGTTCACATGCCTCCTCTTTTGAGACTGACAAATGCGGTGGGAATAATTCTAATATAAATGAGGAGTCATATGTTTCACCTAGTGAGAAGTTTGATCATAGTGCAAGCAATGATATTGAGCATATTGATCAGGAAAGTCCTAATTCTAAATACTTTGAAGGCACCAATGATGAAGGGGAGGAATATGGTGAAAAGGATGATGAATATTTTTCTCCAAGTGAGGATTTTGAAGGTACCAATGGGGATTATGAAGAGTTTCATCCAAGTGAGGATTTTTAAGGAAGTAAAGAAGATGATGAATATTTTCCTCCAAGTGAGGATTTTCAAGGGAGTAAAGAGAATGATGAAGATTTTCCTCCAAGTGAGGATTTTGCAGGTACCGATGAGTATAATTAAAATTTATCCAAGTGAGGATTATCAAGGTAGTAGAGAGGATGATGAATATTTTCCTCCAAGTGAGGATTTTGAAGGTACTGAAGAGGAAGATGAAAAATTTCCTCCTAGTGAGGATTTGCAAAGAACTAATAAGGATAATAGAGATTTTCCTCCAAGTGAGGATTTTGAAGGTACAAATGACGAAGAAGAAGATATTCCTCCAAGTGAGGAGTTTGAAGGGACTAATGAGCATGATGAATATTTTCCTCCAAGTGAGGATTTTGAAAGGACTGATGATAATGGTGAAGATTTTCCTCCAAGTGAGGATTTTCAAGGGACTAATGAGGATGATGAAAATTTTCCTCCAAGTGAGGCTTTTGAAGGTACTAACATGGATGGTGAAAGTATTGTTCTAGCAGGAGAAATTAAAGGTTGCAATGAAGATGATGAAGAGTTTCCTCCAAGTGATGATTTCCAAGGTACTAATGAGAATGTTGAAGATTGTCCTCAAGGTTAGCATTTTGAAGGCAATAATGAGGATGATGTAGAATTTCCCTTGACAAGTGGGGATTTCAAAAGTAGTGAATATGATTATGCCGACGGTGGACACTTTCTTGCAAGTGATTGTGTTGTTTATGATGATCTTGATATTCCTCTTCTCAATGAGATTATCAATGAAGATGATGATGGACCTAGGAATGTACATAATGTTCTAAATCATTTAGGTGCAACAAATCAAGGTGATCAATAATCTCTTGTTCGGTCTCCTCACAATGTTATGTATGATTATAGTGAGAATGATATTCCTCCTAGTGATGATGTTGAAATAGTGGAGATATTGCAAAGAAATAATGTGTCCAGGATGAGGACTTGACCTTTTTATATCAATCCAAATCATTCAAGTTATAAAAGGTCCAGGAAATAATTTCTCACTAAATCATTTTCCATCTATGATTTGATTTCTAGTGATTGTTGTCAAAATAACGATTTGAAAAGTATAGACTACATGTATTCCTTGGAGAAAAGGAAGAATTATTTGTCAATGAATAAGAGCATGCACAAACCATATTTAGTGGGGTGCATGATATCTACGAAGACAAGATATGATTGTTGCATTGTTGATATGATATCTTTGTCTATCAAGGATCCAAACAAGATTTGAAAAAAAACCTACATTTTATTCGAAGGTACATCATGGACGAGAGATTGTCCCATTAACAAACACTGCATTGTCATGGATGTGAGACTTCTTTTCCAAACCTGGAGAGTCTATGCCGGATAGAGAGACAATACATATTCTATATAATTTCTCAAGGAGTGAAATCTACAGGTTATACAAAGAATATGTTGAAAGTGTTGACATAAATCATAATTTTATTTCATATGCATATTTTACAAGAGTATGGAAGAGACAATTCAACAATGTCCATATTCCTAAGAATTCAAGGATGGGGATTTGCAGTATATGTGCTTCTCTTAAAGAAATAAGAGATAATTCTGAAGGAGTAGAAAGAGGTATATATTTACAATTTTTTTTTTGTTTAAATTCGATAGTTATCAACTATGAAAACATATTATCAATATTTTCATTTTGTGTCATGTGCAGATTCTATAGTCAAAGCACTTCAAGAACACATGAATCAACAATCAAGTGAAAGACAAAAGTTGTAAAAACATAGAAAAAAGTGTTATGATGCTCCAGATAAATATATGGGTATGATAATTGATGGCATGGACTAGAAAAAAACACTTTTGCCACATTTTGTTTGTACACCAAAAATATTACAGGAAGATAATTTCATTCAGTTTCACTTGGTTGGTTGTATAGTTTTTAATGGAACAATGTGTCCAATGGTTTTCTTCACAACTCCAAATATTAATAATGATGCAAATCTGACCATCACCACAATTAATCATGTGCTCAATCACTGGTCTGGTAATCTCCCTCAAGTGCTATATCCGCAGTTGGACAACACTAGTCATGAAAACAAAAATCAAATTGTGTTTGGATATCTTAGCATGCTTGTTGAACTGGGAATATTTCAAAAGGTTAAAGTTGGTTTCCTTCTTGTTGGACACACTCATGATCATATTGATCAAATGTTCAATCATTTTTCAGTAACATTGAAGAGGAAAAATGTTTGAATCCTACCATCATTAATTGAATGTATTAAGAAATCATACATTCCAGAGCCTATTTTTCACATATTAGAAGAAATTGTTGACATGCGAAGATTTATCCAGGGATCACATGGTGAAGAAAAGTGTATTGAGTAGATTAATGAAATTAGCTTCCAAAATCAATTTTGCTTGAAAAAAGTTGATGGGAAAACACTTATATGGGGAAAGAAGTATTCAACTACTGTAGAATGGGGGCCTTCATTAGGTTTGACATTTTTGAAGTTCATTCTAGATCATCCAATATTTGCATCAAAGTTAATTTTATTACAATCAATTGTTGAAATCCATAATGCATGAAGGTGTAATAGAGATGTAGATTATTCTGAATGCTTGGAGGAAATAAAAAATTCCATTAAAGATACATATGAGTACTTTGATATTTCTAATTCTGTTTTGTGGGATTCTTTTTTCAATGATCAAAGTGACATAATTTCAAACTCAACAAATGAAGATACATATTTGAAGACTCCATTTATTTGGATACAAAATAGGTCAAATGAATCTGAAGAAAGAAACATTGTTGAACAACAAGAATCTCAAGTTTCTATTGAGTTTTCAAAGGTAGAGGAAAGAGAAATGTATATTGGTTCTAGAATATCACGTGCACAACATGAAGCCATGGAATATCTTTATAGGGGTTCAATACAAGATATTAAGGAGGGTTGCATGATTACAGTCTTAGCGATTGAAGATCCACATGGTTATCCATTCTGGATTGAAAAGGTTATAAGGATTGATAAAGAAAATGAATATGTTATAGCAGTTGAAGTGCATTGGTATGCAACAAGTACACACCCATTCAATGGTGTGTACAAGAAAAAGATGGTGGTTGAGAAAAAAAACAATAGAAAGAGAAAAAGAAAGGGTCAAAATATAACTCGTTGTTGCAACGACCTCTTAAAATTAGAGGATGTTGACATACTTGTCTATGACTTCAATTTGACAAAGAGAGGAACTCTTCACTCCAGGACCATAGGGATTATCAAGAGGTTGATGCCACAAGAAATAACTGTAAGATGGGATTCTGGTGAACCTAGTCGTAGATCAAAGAGGCTTTTGACATATGAAATGTTGGGCATAGATGCAGACTCATATGGTGCACTCATTGATAATAGAGAAGAATATGGATCATCCTACATATTCATCCAGTCATTCATCTAAAGACAATGTAGATTCTGATGGTGTGTCAGAATCCATGGATGAATTTGATTAAGTGTATGAAACATTTTATGTATTTTTGATCAATATGATGTTTGTATGGTAACAAGAAATGAGTATTCTCAGTTACATATGATCTTACATGAAGTTATGAATCATTTCTATGTTTTAAATTATATGTTTTGATTATGGAGAATATATAACCAAATTTCTTATCTCTTGTATTTTGAATATGGACAATGTATGAAATAATTTATCTTTCATTAAATGTAATTTGTATAGACTTGTTTATTTAAAATAAAATATTTCGAAGTTATGTTGAATGTTGACATCTGAAATGGTAATATTTTCATCCCATTATGTATTATCTTGTGGTTGGAGTGATAAACTAACCTTAAAAAAGTAAACATTTAAGGGTTGATTTTACGATTTGGTTCATAACAATGATAATTTTTTACACTGGTTTAAAAAATGTGTTAATTTTTAGGTTTTGGTTGCAATGGTACTTGCTGCACTAGGATAAGGTTTCAAAAGAGGTATAATTTTAATGTTTAGAAAAAAAACAAACATTTTTCCGTTGGTAGCACCATTCTTTGATTTAGGTGTTGATTTAAAGGTTTTTCTGAGCAACTATACACATGTTTTAGGCCATGCTTGAAAACAAGTTGTAATTTTAACCTCAAACAAAAAGGGTTCTACCGATAGCACCACTTTTTGATTTGAGGGTTAATTTTGTGGTTTTTTATGAAAACATATGGGTTTTAAGGGATAGAGTTCTCGTTTCGAGGTCACAGTTCTCGTTAAGTTGGTAATGTTGTTGGGTGTTTTCTTATAAGATCATTGGAATTTCTCAATAGTCCCAAGACCATTCGAATTATCACATCCATTGGAAGATTTTAGACCATTAGAATTCTCACATCCATTGGTATATTTCAGACCATTGGAATCCCCACATCAATTGGCATCCAATGGAAGATTTGAGACCGTTGGCATTCTCACATATGTTGGCATCCATTGGTTTCTTTGTAACTTGGTCTTAATTTTGTTAAAATTGTAGGAATGTATATTAAGTGAAGATAATGATTTTATCCATAGAAGGTTTTTTGATACTCTATATGAGGATGGTTCCATTTTGACAACTCCTGAAAGTGGATTTGGAAGCATTCAAAACATGGAAGTCGATACTCAACTGATTATAAGACCACCGAGTACAAAAGATCATTTTCTTATTAATAATTATCATTGATATGCACTAATATTCATGTTATATAAGATTATGTTGATTGATATGCATGCCATAAATTGCAGGTGTCTCAATTGACATTGTAACATGAGTTAAACAACCCACTACTCAGTACATCAAACATGTAGCCATTGAGAAAAAATAAATATTTAAGTTTTTGAAGTCGTTTTGTTTACAAAAATGCATTTTCTTGTCTCAATTGTTGGTGTGGTTCTCAATGGAAAAGAAAACTATCCATAATGGTCAATAAATATTGAGCATACTCTAATCTTAAATGATATTTGGGATGCAATTTGTGATGGAGATATTTCACCTACCAAACCTACAATAAATAAAGAGATTCCCATATGGACCAATAAATATAAGAAATCATATTCCTTGATTGTTTTTTTTGTAGATAAAGAGGTGATTCGTCGCATCAATTCCATCAAAAAATGTTTGGGTGCATTGAAGAATTTGAAACATTTCTATGATTCACAATTAGAATTAGAGCTAATTCCATTGCAGTTGAATCTTTTCAACCTAGAGTTGAAGGATAATGATCCCATGGATTTAGCAGCCAAAATTAAATACATCATGCATGGCATTTATGTTGGTAGTGTGGCGATAGACATTTCTCTCACAACCTTCATCAAGGCCCTCTACCCCACATATTCTCACTATCTCGAATCACTTCAAGCTAGTGCACAATTGAAGTCCCTTGTTTTTTACTCTTTAATGGAGAAAATTGTAAAATGTGAGAAATATTTCAAGAGGATGAAAGTTCATCCCATTGCAGAGACTATGTGCCTTGCTAAAAAAGGGAAGAATCAATCACATGATTCTTCTAGAGGTGAATGTAGTAAGAGAGGTTGTGGCAATATATTTTTTAGAGGTAGAGGTTAGTTTAGGCATAATCAAGGTGAGAGATCTGATCTTCAGATCTTCATTGTGTTCATTATGGAAATAATCGACATGAAGAAAATACATGTAGAATTTGATGGGAGAATATCAAAGAATATCAAGAACAAAATGAATAAAAAGGTAAATCTTCTGAATATACTCATTTTTTTGTTTCTCAATGCAATATTGGCATAAATGAAGTTTTGTTCAAAAAATCATTTGATTCTTCGAGAGATTCCTAGTTGCTTGGAACTGGTGCTACTTGCCACATGAATTTTCAGAAAGAATTCTTTGAAGAATTGAATAAAAATGTAGAGGGTTCAATATAATTTGTAGATAGATCTAGTCTCAAACCTATGAGAATTGGTACCATCAGACTCAAATTGCCTAGATTATCGAATTTTCTTTTACATGATGTTCTTTGTCTTCCCAAGTTATGGAGGAACTTGTTGTCTCTTGTCCACGTTTGACAACAAGGCCATTCTATTCAAATGTTTTATGGATAAGTTAAAATAAGGAGGTATTCTGAAAACATGGTTTTCATGATAACATGGGAGGATGATAGATTTTTGAAGTTGAAATGGACATCTACACGAGCACACAATTTTGCATACCTCTCTCACCATGATGAAGGTACATTGTCATGCAATCCCTTGTGGAATGTTATATTTGGGCACATCAACTGTGATAGTCTTCGTATGTTGAAGAAAAATGTTGTTTCTAGTTTTCCTACCATTCTAAAGAATTTGAAGCAATGTGATGCATATATCATTGGTAAACACAACAATCAACCTTTTCATGATTCCACTTTGAGAGCATGCATAAAGCTAGAGTTTTACACTCTGATTTGTGTGGGCCCATGCTTGTTGCATATGATTTTGGTAATAAATATATCATGAATTTTATTGATGATTGCACTAAGATGTGTTGGGTTTATTTGTTAAAACATAAATATCAACCATTTGAAACATTTAAAAATTTTCATGTATGGGTTGAAAATTAAGCACAATTTCATATTGACACTCTTTGTACTAATAATGGATGGGAAATAGTTCTAATAAGTTTGAAATCTATCTTCACCAACATGGAATAAAGCATCAAACCATTGTTTCGTAAAATCCTTAGTAGAATGGTGTAGCAAAAATAATGGACATGACACTCTTGAATATGGTACATTCAATGCTATTTTTCAAGAATGTGAAGTTGTTGTAGTTCTATGTGCAATGTATGTGAGAAAACAAATTCATCTCATGCTATTAGGAACAAGAATCCTTATGAAATGTGGTATGATCAAATTCCTTTAGCAAGGCATCTCAAGTTTTTTGGTTACACCTGCTGCTATGCCTTAATTCCTAAGGAGAAAAGAAACAAACTAGGGGCAAGGAGTCCAAAGTGAATCTTCTTGGGGTACTCAATTACCACCAAGGCATATCATATTTATGATGAAGTAAAAAAAAATTCATTCTTTCTAGAGATGTGTTTTTTTTTTAATCCAATCAGAATGACAAGACTGTTTATCGGTAACTTGATCATCTAGATATATTCACCCCTGTAAAGACATATCATGAATTTGATAATAAGATTCCTCATCTTGAAAGGGGGATCCCTATCTTGGATCAATCTCTATAATATCCTTCTGAAGTGCCATATTCCTTCTCACGTAGAAGATCCATACACGTCATCATAACAAGAGGCTCAATTGTATGATGTGATTGAGAGGATTGAAAGGATGAACCTTGATTGGAATGCAAAACCATCTCAATTATTGGAGCAACCTGGACCATCACAAAAATGTCCAAAGTGGATCATAAAGAGACTTGAAAGTGTTCACCCTGATGAGGTTGGAAGGACAAGAACAAGAAGTCTAGTAAGACAAGATGATGGAGGTGATGTAGATAATTTAGATTCAAATGTTGCCAATGATATGGATTTTTCATATGATTGTGAATTGAATTTATCTACTAACTTTGACCATGATGAGTGGAAAGAAGATATGTAGAAGGAGCATGATTATCTCATCAAGAATGGGACATGGAAGTTGGTGGATCCTCCATTTGGAACCAAACCAATTGGCCACAAGTGGGTATACCAAAACAAGTACAAATCAGATGGCCACTTGACAAGTATAAGGTGAGTCTTTTGGTGAAAGGATATGCATAGAAAAAAGGCATATATTATGAGGAGACTTTTTCCCCCATAACAAAATGGGCTACCATACATGCATTGTTGGCTTTAGAAACACAAGATGGGTGGAAAATTCATCACATGGATGTGAAGAAATCCTTTTTGAATGGTGATTTGAAAGAGAATGTCTACATGTCTCAATTAGAAGGATTTACTATGAAGGGTCAAGAACATAAGGTATGCAAGCTCATCAAGTCTTTGTATGTCCTAAAGAAAGCACCTCGCGCATGGTATGCAAATCTAATTGAGCATATTTTGAAGCTCAATTTCAAGCATTTTAATCTTGATGATGTAACATCCCCACTATAATCCCCAATTTAATTAATGCTTAATGTAGATATAATGTGTGGCTACAACCAAATCGATGTATATGCGATTGTATTTATAATTTTTAATAATAAAATGTGATGTCATCTACTCAAGGGACATGGACATATATGGGGGATGAATTAATACACAAGAGAGGGGAGGGTATATGAGAATGTCTAAGAGAGGGGTCCAAGGGGGAAATACCCATGTCTATTAATTCCACCCACATTCCTGAATTTTATTATCATTTGTATTAAAATCTATTTTCTGATTGAGTGTCCCCAAAGCCAATCATTGAATGTGTGTAAGAGGGTGGGTGTGAGAAGTCACATCCCATAGTTATTGGGAGCATGGAGGTTGAGTACAATTAGCTTGGGTAAGTGTGTGAGCCGAGCAAGCAAACCAAAGGAGAGGGAATTCATATGGGCAACTACAAAAGTTTTGGACAATCAATGTTCTTGCATGAACAACGAGGAGAGAGAAAACAAGAGAGCTTGGAGTTGAAGCATCCATGGAGGGATAATTATAGAGAATGTAGGAGCATATTTGGAGCATACTTAGAGATGAAGACTGAAGAGCCAGGTTTTTAGTCCTGAAGAGTGAACTCCTGTGTGAGTTGTACCTTAACAACAAGTGTTTACTATTATTTGTTGGTATTTTTCCTAGGAGTGAGATCCCTTGAGTTCCCAGTAGAGAGATTTCTGGTTACCTATGCTAGAGAGACCCTGATAAATGAATGGGACACCCAAGGGATTGAGATCAGTGAAGGGGTACATTCCTTGGGTTTGGAAGGTGGAGATGAAGAGAGCTGGTGAAACATAGGGATAGTTGTAGGAGAATACCAGTGGGTTGTGAGTTTAGGAGTTGTGAGTGGACAATGAGAGACCACCCTCTTTTGTGGATTGATAGCCTCATATTGGGAGTGACTTGTTGTTGAGATTTGGAAGAACAAGTCTATGGTTGGGTGGAACATCTATCCCAAGCAGTTGGTTGCACAATTGTTTATAAAAGATAAGTGTTTTATCTTGTTTCTGTTTATATTATGATTTTATTCATTGTGCATTAACTATGTAATTGAGAATGATTTATATGCTAATGTAATAAGCTATTTACTGCATTCATGTGTGATTTTAGTATTTTATAGAAGCATCTAGTTCATGATACCAGATAATGGATACATCTATGTGTGTGAATCGTAGCTGTTAAGATACAAGAAATTAGTTAGCAACACATTTTAATTTTTATGAGTATTTTGCACGTAATGGATCTCAACTAGGTTGGGGAATGTTACATTATGGTATCAGATCCCTCATGTTCAAACATCGGGCTTGTATGGGCCAAGAATGAGTGCGAATAGAGTAATCCTGATCCAAAAATACACTAACTTAATTTGCAATTATTAAACGTGAATTAACTTAACTCAATTAAGAATCTTAATGAAAAATTAAGAATTGCGGAATTGAAGAAAGAATAGCAGAAATAATAAAGAAGAGACAAATACGAGGTTGTTAACGAAGTTCACCCCTCCTGGGCTATGTCTCTGAGTCTGCTTCCAATGAGTGATTTCTCTATTAATGATGCTAAAATGCTCAAATTACATCAAATGCCTCCCAACCTGCATACAATGTTGTCTCTAACTCTTCTACAATACTCTGGCTCAAAGGAAAAATACCTTCTACAACTAGTCTACCAAAACTAGGCCTAAAACCCACTTCTCCAATGTATTTTATGCAGGAAATACCTCTGCATATACAAAACACCATATCAATTCTTTTACAATTCAAAAACTTGTTGGCAATGGTAAAATGTCTTTGTTTAAATAACAAAGCTTCGATGGTTCAATCCCATATCCGATCCAATTTTTATGGGCTATGGAATATTTGATTAACCAAAATTAATATGGTACTTTACACCATATAATATATGGTCTGACAAATCGAAATATTGTAATAACTAAACAACATATTTAAATAACCATATATAATAAATATATGGTATATTATATGAAATTTCGGATTGTTTCCATGCCATATATGGCATATAACTTAACGCAATTATACCATAGTTAGTAGATCAAATCCCGACCATCATGCATATTAATATATGGTTGGGATAATATATGGGTGGAGGTCGTGGGGTCAACCCCACGGACCTACCCCTCTGTTGGATTATTGTTATAACACAAGTTAAATATAAAATTTTTGTTAACCATATCAAATCCTGTCGATAGCCAAGTTGGTAAGGCCATTGATTTGTTGCCACACTGGTAAGAGGTTCAATTCTCTTCAATGATGGTTCTGTAAGGATAAGGCCTTTTTAGCCTGATTGGGGGTGCCATGTGGCACATTATGATTGTACCATGTGTCACCTTATGATTTGACCACTTGGATGCACAGTCAACATATGGTCACTTGCCACATCATCAACACACAATCACTTGCCATGTCAACACACAGTCAACACCACCTCAATGCCACGTCAATTTGTCGTACTGCCACCTATCCTGCCGTGCCAACCTGCCATATTTCCACATCATCATCTGTACATCCCATTCAAAATTCCACATCATCATCTGTACAATGACACAACAACATCTGTACTACCACGTGCCAACTATCCAACCTCTTTGCCTATTTGACCAAAACTTCAGAACACCATAACTTTCTCATACGACATCTGTTTGAGCCTGTTCAAGTTGTGTTGGAAATATCTCATTTTGTTATTCAACATGTAGTCCTTTTCATCAACATTTAAGAATATTAAAATTTCCAGTCAAAAATATACCTAGATCAAATCCGTTGTTGCAGATTTTGGTCTATGTGAAATTGGGAAAAAATAGTGAAAATTAGAGAGAAATCCCCAAATTCGTGACCAAAATCCAAGTCTAAATGAATCAGTATTGTCTAAGAGAGGTTCAATGGAGTAAATCTACAAAGTTGCAGAGTTAAAATTTGACTTGGAAGGTCCAAATTTGGGTTTTAATGGAAGTTATAGCATTGGGCAGAGTTTGAAGAATCAACGATCGAGATCATGTTCTATCTTAAGATCAACGAACTAGATTCATTTTGATAAATTTAAAAATTTATAAGGATTTTGGAGGTTTCCACGGTCTGGTAGATCAATGACCATGATTTTTTTTCGGTCATTTGGAAAATGGATCAAATCAATGGTATGGATTCATTTTCGAATGTTAGGAGGTTGGAGTCGATCAATGATCAAGATTCGATTTCATAGGTTTGTGAAGTGGAGTAGATCAACAATCTGTATTAGTTTTCAAAGGTTGGAAAAGGGGAGATGATTGACGATCAATATCATCTTATCTTGGAGATCGATGGTCCAAATTCATCGGAGATTTGATAAAAAAAAATTAAGTGTTGGAGTTGGCCAAAGGAAAACACCAACGACTGATGGTCGGGTCGACCGGATTGGCGAAGTGTTTTTGTTGCCAACGAAATTCATTGAAGGTTGACGAACGATGGTTGGGTCGGCTATATTGGAAAAGTGTTTTGGATGCGAATGGAAATCATCGATGGCCGATGGTCGGGTGTCGACCGTTTCGGCGAGGTGTTCAGGTCATCCAAGAGAAATGACCGATGGTCGATGGATAAAAGAAGGTGATGAAATGTCATGTCATGCCAACATCCACATGTCATACCACACCAGCTCTATTCCATGTTACAGTATATGTGACATGCCACGTCAACATCCACGGGTCATGCCCCCTCAACATCCAAGGGTCATGCCACGTCAACAATTTCCAAGTCAGGCAACAGGGATGGCCGATGGCTGATGATCAGGTCAAACGAACTGGGGAAGTGTTTATTTAACCAAAAAGGATGGACAATAGTTGGGTAAACCAATTTAATAAGGTATTTCTATATTTTTCCAAGAGAAATGACCAATGGTGGATGGTCGATGATCAGGTGTCGGGGAGATTCATGAACAAGTTTGGTTTGGCAATGAGAATAGTCAATCGACCGATCATCGATGGAGCTCGGGTAAACAAATCATATGTCAATGGATTTGAGATCAATGACTCAGATTTAAAGGGTTGTTATAATAATAAACAATAATTTTTATATGAAAATTTCTGAATTTTTCATATTTTTGAAGCTCATGAACTTGCGGGGCAATTTTGAGGCCCTAAACGACATTTTTAGGCAATTGAAACCCATGCGAACATAGTGTATGAAGGTACACTATGTATCTAGAACTTAAATAAAATAAT
Organism: Picea engelmannii; assembly: GCA_009831015.1. Lineage (NCBI taxonomy): Eukaryota > Viridiplantae > Streptophyta > Pinopsida > Pinales > Pinaceae > Picea > Picea engelmannii. The sequence continues at coordinate 2,245,219 of ML777952.1, forward strand.
ACAGAGAGAGTTATCCAATGAGCTACTCTAGGAACAAATAAAAGCTCGTATGAGAAAGTTACAACTAAAATAGTCATGGTAAATTTTCGGCACCAAATTACTTCTAGTGGGAATAAATCCTTTCTCAAAAGTCCACTTGGGGCTCATAAGTAGTCTATGGAAATATTTTGAACCATAAAATATAGCCACAGAGCCATATTTGGAAGCTAGGTATGTAAAAATGTGTAGGAAGAGAAAGAAGTCACCTGTAGCATATAGGGATAAAATGGGAAAAAAAAAAAAACTTCTCTCGATCATAACTTTCAGCTCGGAGCTTGGATTTGAGAAAACAAATAGTTTTTGGAAAGGTATTGAGGAGGATAAAAAAAAATTCCACCCATAATTTTGAATTGGGAACTAAAATTTCTTAGAAAGTAATAAAGAAATTTTTGTAGCAGTAAATGAGTGGAAATTGCAACGTGTGAATGTTGTAACTTTTTGCTCAAAACTCAGAATGAAGCTTGAGTACAACCCTTGGAAAATTGTTTCAAAGAGGAATGCATATAAGGAATCATATTTTGAATTGGTGCATTGTATTATTCATAAATTGATGAGAAGAATAATCTATATTCTAAATAAAAAATGTTTTATGTTATGCATGTTCTAACAATAATTACTACATGCACATTTCTTACAGAATTAGAGGTACAGAAAAACAACTTTGGCTCCTATATGAGGACTGGAGTTATGGAATATTCTTAGGGATATTATAGACATGAGGAAGAAATAAGAGGTCTACATTTCAGCATGGGAAATGTTGAGATAGATTCTAATGGAAGAAGAGGCAGGCAAGAGCCTGTAACTATGAGAAGCCTGCATAGGGAAGTGTAGAGCTATAGAGATGATAATGAAAGGATGATGAAGGACCACAAAGAAATACTCTATATTCTGAATATGTTGCATAAGCAAGTCAACAAAGTCCTTGGAATCAAGGAAGAAGCAAGTTATAGACAAGTTTTCGCATCCAGATCCCATAACAAAAGGGATGATCATGAGAATGACATGCTGTCAAGAAGCTTGAGAAGGCACTATCATTCTCCAAATAAATCCACTAGAATAACTAATGCAAGTTTAGGGCCAGGGAGAGGATCAAGTGTTTCTCCTGTTCGGAGGTAGAGGAGAAGGCCTAGGGCATACATCTTACAAGATTAACTCAGGACAATTAAGCCACCGACTTTAAATGGTGAGCACAGAAAAGGAGAAGAGGTTGAGGCCTGGTTGTTGGAAATGAAAAAATATTTCTAGTTGCATGATTACCCCTCAAGGGTAGAAGCTATAATTGAAACCTACCACTTGGAAGGAAAGGAATCCATGTGGTGGGATCAACTTAAGCAAGCCAAACACATTGATGAGAATATGATCTTATGGAGGCAGTTCAAAGGATATTTCCAAGATAAAAATTTTTCTGAGCATTATTATGAAATAAAGATGAAAGAGTTCTTTGAACTCAAGTTGGGAAGCATGACAATGGAGGAATATGAGAAAAGGTTCTTTGAATTGTTGAAGTATGTTGACTTCATAAAGGATGAAAAAATCAAAATTCAAATATTTCTAAGTAGGTTACTCTCCTTATATAGTGACAAGATACAATATGATAACCCCAAAACTTTGGAAGAATCCACAAGGATATCAAAGATTCTTTATGATTAGAGTAGGGGGAGGCCAGTTTTCCAAAAATATTGGAATGACAAGATGAAAGGGAAAAAGGATCAAAGGTAGAAAGGTTTTAAACCACCCTTTTTCAAGAACAACTCTCAAGAAAATCAACAAGGTCATTCAACCCAAAATGAGCACCAAATTGAAAATTCATTTGGGAAAAGACCAAGGAAACAACCTATATAATGTTGGGGATGTGAGGGAAATCACTTATATAGGGACTACCCTAAAAAAGGTGAAAGAATGAGGACTATCCAAACATTCTGGAGGATGAAACAATGTAAGACATGGGAGGAAACATGCCAAGGATTTATGCAATGTGCATCCTTGGACAACAAGAAAGCATAATATCAATACCCCATGATTGAAGTGGAAGGAAAGATTGATAATAATCCCAGAACAATTTTAATTGAATCTGGGGCCAGCCATAGTTACATAATGATAATATTGTTGAAAGTTTTCACTTACAAAGGAGTAAGCATAGGAAATCTTGGTTAGTTTAGTTAGCCATAGGGGATACAAGGAAAATCAATGAGTTGGTTAAAGATTGTCCAATAGACATGAATGGACTTAGCACAAAGGTAGATGTGAACATCATTCCATTGGGTTCATATGATTGTCTAATTGGCATGGATTGGTTGGAAAAACACCATGTTGTACTGGAATGTTACAACAAGACAATCACATGTCTTGATGAATAAGGGAAGCAAAGAAATATTCAAGGCATTCCAAGAGTTGTAGTTGTTAGGGAGATTTCAACTATGCAGTTAAAAAAGAGTTTCAGGAAGGGATGCCATATTTTTGTAGCCCATATGGAAGAGGCAACCAAAGATAAAGTGGAAAGCATTGAAGACCATCTGGTATTGAGGGATTTTGAAGATATTTTTAGGGAGATCCTAGGATTTCCACCAAAGAGAGACATTGATTTATGTATTGATTTGGTTTCAGGAGCTACCCCAATGTCCAAGATACCATACAAAATGGGCACACCATAATTGTAAGAGTTGTACATGAAACTTGAAGAACTTTTAAATACACCCAAGCATGTCATATTGGGGTGCCCCATTTCTTTTTGTGAAGAAGAAATATGGAACCTTAAGGCCGTGTATTTATTTTAGACAATTGAATAAGGTCACCATAAAGAACAAATATCCTTTGTCAATGATTAGTGACTTGTTTGATCAACTGAAAGGTGAAAGAATATTTTCCAAGATTGACTTGATATCATGCTATCATCAAGTGAGGATAAAGGAACAAGACATCAATAATACAACATTCAAAACATGATACGTGCATTATGAATTCACGATAGTGCCATTTGGGCTATCAAATGCACCAATTGTTTTCATGTGCCTGATGAATGGAGTGTCCAGGAAATACCTAGACAAGTTTTTGATTTTGTTCTTAGATGATATACTCATATACTCTAAGTCAGAAGAGGAACATGAGAAACATTTAAGAATAGTGTTGCAAGTTTTAAGATATCATAAATTATATGCTAAGCTAAGTATGTGCATCTTTTATTAAAAGAATATTCATTACTTGGGGCATATCATTTTAGTTGATGGGATAGCAGTGGATCCTGAGAAAATAGAGGCCATTAGAGGATGACCAACACCAAGAAATGTCACAGAGGTCAGATCATTCATTGTTTTTTCCAGTTATTACCGAAGATTCATAAAAGGGTTCCCAAATATTGCAAGTCCAATCACTTCATTGAAAAAGAAGGGAGTCAAATTTGAGTGGACTTCCAAGTGGGAAGAAAGCTTTCAACAACTAAAGGACATTTTGACAAGTGTGCCAATATTGAATATTTTTTATTCATGAGGATATCCACATGGAAAATTCCTACTTTGTATTGGAGATACTTCACACACACCTAGGATTTATTTTTCCTAAGGTTTTCCCTATGTTTATTAGTCATTATTCAGTCTCCTATAGTTTAGGGAGAATATTCCTTTTCCTACCTTCTAGGAGAATATTCTCTTCAGCTCACACTTCAGTTTGATTAGTTGAGTGGAGTCTTAATGTCACATTGGTGTCATCACCATGAAACATTGGGATGATCACCTGATAATGCACATTGTCCTTGGGATTATCACCAAACTAGCGCATTACTCATGATTCCCTGATCTCCTCCTCAATTCACTCTATTTCAGTCAGTTAACTGAAGATTGAGAGACTATTTAACTGAGACTAGGTGGTTGTTAACTCCTGTAATTTACGGTGTGTTTCTATATCACTCTAGACCACCACTATGGTGCATTGGCTTCTCCTCTAGTGTGCATTAGTTGAGTTATATAGAGTATATCATGTGTAAATTATCATTCATTCATTTGGTTAATGCAAATTATTTGATTCTTACTCTCTTGTTTCCATCTTTTCTTTTTTCTCTGCAAATTGTGTATGTATTCTTGCTAGCTAGATCTTATATGTGCAGGTTCATCCACATTTACACTTTGCACACCATGGGATAAATCATTAAAAAGTTTGATAATAGGTGGCAAAGAATAATTAATGCTCATGAATGAATTAATTAAATTATAAAAATGATTAATACTTAAAATGAGTATGAGAAACTCATGCATTAGTCATTTACAATGGAAAAATGATTAATGCTTGAAAAAATATGAATTTCTAGGAAAAATATGCACCAGATTCTTTTTGCAAGTACCAAATATTGAAGACAACGAAAAAATGGAATTTCCAAAAGAATTAATTCTTACACCATACAATTTCTTTGCATGAAAGGAAAAGATGATAGTAGATTTTTGAAGAAGAGGATTATACATGTTAACCATGGGCATAGAGACTGACCCACATCATCCATAGAAAAATCCAACTATCTGAATTGAATGGATGAAGCATTTGGAACTATTTGTAGTCTCATTTCTCATGAACTCCTCTTTCACATATCCTCCTGTAAAACCCCCAATGAAGCCTGGACCACCATGGAAGGGACTTTTGGAAAACATGACGAGATGAGGGGACACATTCTCGAGGTGGAATTAATCACTTTGGATCAAAACATTCAACAATCTCCAATATTTCTTTACCAAATATAAGGATTTGTTGTCGCAACTTAAGGCTTGTGAGGTTGATAAATCTAAGGAGGAGAAAAAAATGGTTTGAACCATTCTCCCCAAACTTGGTATGGAATAATCAGTTTTTGTATCCACATTTCATTTAGTTAGGCTCACCTCTAGAGCCACCTAGAATATTCCCTCACTTGAGGTGTTTATTGAATCTTTGACACAATAACATAACAAGCTTATCAACATGGGAAAAATAAAAGGCCTAAAGGCACATGCAATTGTTGTACAAGATGGTAGAAATAATCCAAATAAAAAATCTAAAGACAAATACAAAATGAAATAACATGAAAATCCAAATAAGGAAGGGTACTCAAAACCATTCAACGATGCCTTTGGATCCAAAGGTGGAAAGGGAAGAAAATGGGATAAATTCACTTATTTCCATAAAGGATTCCATTCAGAATTCGCATGTATGCAGAAATAGATAGATCAAATGTCCCAAATACTTAAACAAAACAACCTTGGATATCGGATCCCCGAGGGTGCCAAGAAGAAGAATCCAGAAGATCAAAATCCCAAGAAAGGTAATTCTAGACATGCTTTGACTGCCATCAACTCCTCTCCCAATTATTGGATTGTCGATTCAGGAGCATCACACCACATGGTAGCCACAAAAGAAGTCTACTCTTCATTGGGAACATGGAAAGGTCATCCTATTATGACGGGGCACAACTCTCAGGTCAAGGTCACTAGCAAAGGAAGAATTGAACTCACAAACGCGAGCTTTGAGAATGTGCTACACGTTCCTAGAATTTCTGTCAATCTTCTCTCTGTGTATCATATGACAAAATCTGGCACCAGAAAGAGACTAATATTCACACATGATGCAGTGGATATATATGACATGCAAACCAATTCCAAGGTTGCTACTGGTGAGGTAAATCATCAATCTAGACTCTACACATTTTCTGAATTTATTGAACTAGATTTTGCATTACTGCTTACCCATGCTGATGAAATTAGTAGAATATGGAAAAAACGGTTTGGGCATTTAAATTTTAGATATATGAAATATATTAGCAAGCAGGGAATGGTTGATGTTCTACCTGACATCCACTTTTCCAAAGGAATTTGTGAGGGATGTGTTCTTAGAAAACACCCTCAAGAGAAATTCGACAAATGAAAGACTCAGAAGGCTTCCTTTCCTTTGGATTTGATCCATAGTGAGCTCATGGGACCTTTTATGCGTCCATCAATCAATAAATAAAGGCACACACACATTTTTGTTGATGATTTCTCATGCTTCACATGGATTTTCTTTCTCAGGAAAAAATCATAGGTCTTTCAACACCTCAAAGATTTCAAATCCCTTGTTGAGACATAGTTAGGAAATAAGATCAAAGTCCTCCAAACAGATAATGGGGGAGAGTATGTCAACCAAGAGATACAATTTTTTTTTCATGAGGCAGGGATTCAATTGCAGCACACAGTTCCTTATACTCCGCATCAAAACAAAGTTGATGAGCGGAACAATAGATCTCTGAAAGAGATGACATCTTGCATGCTAGATGCAAAGTCACTTCCATAGATATTATGGGCTAAAGAACTTAATTGTGCAACCTACATCCAAAATATATCTCCCCATATATATGTCAAGGATAAGACCCCCTGCGAGGCTTGGAGTGGCCTCAAACCAGAAGTGACCCACTTTCATATTATTGGTTCTCATGAATGGGCCAGGATTCCCTCTGAGAAGAGAAAGGCACTTGATCCATAGAGCACATAGTGTATCTTTTTTGGATACTCCGATAGTGTGAAGGGATACAGACTCATTGATATTTCCTCAGACTGATTCATCATTGAGCGTAGTGTCCAATTCAAGGAAAGTATCTCGCATGTACCTCAACAACCATATGCAGACACTTTTGTTCTTCCACCTGTCAGAGATGACAAGCACGCAAATGGTGACTCTTATTTAGATGAGATTTTTGATTCATAGGATTCAAATGATTCATATACATAGTCAGTACAGTCAGATGCAGATTCAATGCATTTAGATACAGATGCAAATCCAGAGTCGATGCCCAAGTGGGCCAATACCACTCTTCAAGATGCAGGAGATATTGTTGGAGATCCAATGGATACTAGGAGGACTTGATATAATTTTGAGGAGCCACCTCTTGCACTCACTGCCACTGAACCAATGTTACCCAAACATATTTTCTTGGTTCAGTATTCAGATCCACAGTCCTATGGCAAGGATGCTGGGAATCCACCATATAGCAGGAGTACAACTCCCTCCTAGAGAACTAGACTTGGGATTTGGTTCCCTGTCTTGTAAGAAGGAAACTTGTCAGGTGTAGATGGATCTATAGGACCAAGAGTGCATCAGATGGACAAGTTAGCAGATACAAATCCAAGCTAGTTGCCAAAGGCTTTCAGCAGGTGCACGAAATTGATTATGATGATACCTTCACTCCAGTAGCAAAGATGGATTCCATACATTTGGCACTTTCCATTGCGACAACCAAGGGATGGGAAGTCCATCAGATGGACGTGAAAAATGCATTTATTCATGGAGATCTCTTTGAGGAGATCTACATGGAGCATCCCCAAGGCTTCATGTAGGATTCATCTTTGGTATTTCAACTAAATAAGTCTCTTTATGGCCTCAAGCAGGCCCCGAGGGCATGGTATGACAAGATGGACTCCTACCCGCTGTCATATAACTTTTTACGTTGTAAGTTAGGCCCAAATGTTTACATGCTCAGGATGATTGATTCACTTCTACTCCTAGTTATGTACATTGATGATTTGTTGATCACTGGTTGATCGAATTCAACGATTGTTTTAGTAAAGAGGATTCTACATGACAAGTTCTTGATGACGGATATGGGTATGCTACATTTATTCCTTGGAATCAAGATCAGTCAGGATGCATCGGGTATCAAAATGTCTCAGGCCAAGTATGCACGAGATCTCCTCAAGAGATTTCACATGAAAGACTACAAGTTTGCCCTGACTCCCTTCCTATCAGGAGTCAAACTTGAAGATGGCGGGGACACTCCACTGGTGGACAACACATTGTACAAACAACTAGTGAGGAGCTTGTTGTATCTCACACACTCCAAACCACACCTCTCCTGTGTAGTTGGAGCAGTCTCCAGGTTCATGAAAGAGCCTCATGAGATACATTGGAAGGCTGAAAAGTGTATCCTTCAATACGTACAAGGTACCATCACCTTTGGGATTCACTATGTAGAAGACTCTACATTGGACCTCATCAGGTTCATTGATTCTGACTGGATTGGTGATAGCATTGATCACAAGTCCACATCTAGTTACTCACTTAGTCTGGGTTCCAGGCCCATATATTGGTTGAGCAAGAAGTAGGATTCTATTGCTCTATCTTCAGACGAGGAAGAGTACAAATGGTTAGTTAACATAACCATTTAGGATATGTGGCTACAACATTTTCTCACTGAGTTGGGCATTCAGTTTCATTGACCGATTGTCAGCTGGTGTGACAACCAGAGCACTCTGAATTTGTGTAGAGATCTAGTTTAGAGGACGCAGATGAAGCACATCGATATCCACATGCACTACAATCAGGACTTGGTACATGAGGGGATCATTGCCCTGCAGTTATGTCCTTCAACAGAACAAACTGCAAACATCTTCACCAAGATCTTCACTGAGAAGAAGTTCCATTCTTTGCACAATCGTCTTGGAGTGAAGGACATAGTTGCCTAACAACTATCAGTTCTTATTTTTACATACATTGTACTTTGAGGGGGGGGGAGGGGGGAGGGGGTTTCCCTCTTTCCTCTTTTATTTCAGTGTATCTTTTGTTTTCAGGTACCTAACATGGCCTCGTTGTCGGGACCCATTCTTTATTTTCACCATAGTGATGTTCATGGGGGTGTTGGAGATACTTCACACACACCTAGGATTTCATTTTCCTAAGGTTTTCCCTATATTTATTAGTCATTATTTAGTTTCCTATAGTTTAGGGAGAATATTCTTTTTCCTACATTCTAGGACAATATTTTCTTCAGTTCACACTTTAGTTTGATCAGTTGAGTGGAGTCTTAATGCCACATTGGATTCATCACCATGCAACATTGGGATCATCACCTTCTAATGCACATTGTCCTTATCATTATCACAATACTATCACATTACTCATGATTCCCTGATCTCCTCCTCACTTCACTCTATTTCAGTCAGTTAACTGAAGACTGAGAGAAAAGTTAACTCAGACTAGGTGGCAGTTAGCTCCCATAACTACCGGTGTGTGTCCATATCAATCTAGACCACCACTATGGCGCATTGACTTCTCCTCCAGTGTGCATTAGTTGAGTTATACATAGTATAGCATATGTAAATAATCATTCATTCATTTGGTTAATGAAAATTATTTGATTCTCACTCTCTTGTTTCCATCTTTTCTCTTTTCTCTGGAAACTGTGTATGTATTCTTTCTAGCTAGATATTATATGTGTAGGTTCATCCACATTTACACTTTGCACACCATGAGATAAATCATTAAAAAGTTTGATAATATGTGGAAAAGAATAATTAATGCTCATGAATGAATGAATTAAATTATAAAAATGATTAATAATTAAAATGAGTATGAGAAGCTCATGTATTAGTCATTCACACTGGAAAAATGATTAATGCTTGAAGTGAGTTTGAGAATCTCACGTATTATTCATTTAATTGTAAAAATGAGAAATTAGTTTTATGTAAGAATCCAACTCACAAATTAGTTTCCTAATTTTAAGGGGGAATTAGTTTCCTAGTCTTAAGGAGGAATTTAAGGGTCTCATGAGTTGGTTTGGACTCTTCCTCACTTTATTACAAGTGGTTTCCTATTCTCAAGGAGGAAGTTAAGAGTCTCATGAGTTGGTTGAGTTACTTTCTCATTTTTATCCTTGAGTGGTTATGAGATCCTAAATTTGTGGATCTTGTCTCCTTGGATTATGGAGACTAAGGAAACTATTTAAACTCCTTATTGGAA
>ML777952.1:2268343-2288452 GCA_009831015.1 Picea engelmannii
TTTTGTTTGTATTATGAGTTTATTCATTGTGCATTAACTCTATAATTGAGAATGATTTATATTATGCTATAATAAGCTATTTACTGCATTCATGTGTGATTTTAGTATGATGTAGATTCATCTAGTTCATGATATCATATAATGGATAAATATGTGTGTGAAAATTGTAGTTGTTAAGATACAAAAAATTAGTTAGCAACAAATTTTAATTTTTATGAGTATTCTGCATGTAATGGACCTTAGTTGGGCTAGGGAACGTTACCGATGATGTAACTTTTCATTTCAAGAAATTTGGAAAAATTGTTGTATATCTTATGGTGTATGTAGATGATATTTTGATAATAGGTAGCATTGAAGCACATGTTGCATCCATAAAGAAAGAATTGAAGAAGGGTTTTGAGATGATAGACACAGGACATCTTCACTGCTACTTGGTTATTGAAGTAACTCAAAATCCAAGGTATATATTCATTTCCCCAAATAGGTACATTGGAGAGTTTTTGAATAAATTTGTCATGAATAATTTTAATATTCTCTCTACTCCAATGGAGCAAAATTTGAAGCTAACATCAAAAGAAAGGAATATATTTGAGGATGCAACTAAATATAGATAAATTATGGGGAGTCTTATCTATCTTACCAGTACTAACTATATATTTCATTTGTAGCTAGGATTATTTATAGGTTCATTAAAAAACCTTGTGAAGGGCATTAATGTGTTGCAAAGAGAGTTCTAAGGTACTTGAAGGAAACTCAATACTTTGGGCTAAAAAAATATAAGGTGGAGGACTTCATATTAGTTGGATATAGAGATTTATACTTTGATGGGGATAAGGAGAATGAAGTGTCTACTTCAGGACACCTCATGAGTCTTGGACCAAAAACTATCTCTTTTAGATCACACAAAAATATTGTCCCAACAGATTCCCTTACAGATGCAAAATATGTGGTTGTTAGAAAGGAAACAAAGGATATTGTCTAGCGCAGGAAGATACTAGAGGATTTATAGGAGAAATAGGTGAATTCTAATCCAATTTTGATTGAAAAAACTTACACAATCAAGTTGGCTCAAATTGCTAGATTCCATGATTGAACAAAGAACATCAACATGGAGTACCATTTGATTTGATATCATGTAGAGGTCAATTGATCCAGATTTATGGGCAGAATGAAAGGAATAATAGGTTGAAGACAATAACACAGTGATATAAAGAACACCTACAAATATCTAGTGAACAATAACTTCTATTCAATAAATAAAATAGGTTGAAGTTGTAAAACTGCAAAACTGGAAACAACTTGCTCGAATGGTGGTAGATATCTCTAAGAAGAGATGTGGCTTGCTACGTGCATCTGTCTGAGCATAATGATTACAATGATGCTCCAAAGGTATTTTTAACATTATTTATGAATGGAAAAACCATATACATCCAAAAACCTAACCCTAGGAGATGAAATAGCAAACGTTATGTGGTCCCTGATGGGTAAGTTGGTACCTCAAATTCCCGGGGTCGTAAATTTTTCATACAACCTCCGTTTTAGGCACGCGATAGCCTGACGGAAAGGTATTTTAGAAAACTATACATTATGCCATCAAAATATGACTCTGTCTACAGTTTGACTATGTCAAGCCAAAAAAACATTGTTTAGGGCCCTAAAACGACTCTAGAAGTACAAAAAGATGTACAGACATGAACACTTCCAAAATAAGCCAGTTGGATTAGGTGGGAGGCCACCAATATCCACCTGGAAACTGTGTAGGGATTCAGACAAACCCATAAGTGTAGAACCCAAAATTACAAAGAATTACAAAAGAATGTGTTGAACTTAAAATTGTCAAGAGGATCCAATTGGAATAGGTGGTGACCACCAATATCCACCTGGATCAATCCTCCCCCCTTAAGAAGTAATGGTATCCATTGCATTGAGTTCCCCCATCAACTGAGGAAAATTATGTTGAATTTGGCCTCGAGTGATCCACTTGCCTTGGTGTAGGAGATGCCCTACCTTGACAACTCGATAAAGCTGGATCCTCTGCTGGTGAGTGCCCTTGACTTGTGTGTCCACTATCTGATCAGTGGATGTCTGTTCCATGCAGTCAGGGTTGATCTTTGTTGATGTCAACTGTTTTGTGATCTCTGAGGTGTCCAATAATGGTGGAAAATATGGTCAAAGGAGGTCCACATTGAACACTAGGTGAAATCCAAGGAAGGGTGGAGCGTTGAGCTCAAAAGAATTTCTACCCACAACCTTGGTGATAGTGTAAGTCCCATAGAGAAGTGGGAAGAGATTCTGAAGGGGCCCTGTAAGGTTCTCTTTTTGCAAATGTAACTAGACCTTGTCTCCCACCTGAAATTGGTGCAATACCCGGTGTTAATCATGGTGTTGCTTGTACTTAGCATTGGATTTCTGAAAAATCTCTTGGACATGTTGGCGGATGTGCTAAATCCGCTCAATGAATCTGGTAGATTTGTCATCCTCAGACTGAACATGGGAAGATTCTTCCTATGTGGTTGCAAGAGGTAGTGCAACATCAATGGGAACCAAGGGTTGTAATCCAAACCCTACCTGAAATGGTCTATGGCCCGTGGAGCTATGGAGAGCCATGTTGTAGCTATGTTGAACATAAGGAAGACTCTCATCCCATGTACGCAAATGCTTAGATTTGTAAATGTGCTAGATGTGCAAAATCATCCAATTGATGACCTCTGTCAGGACATTGGTTTTGGGGTGGAAAGCAATGGATTTAGTGAGCTTGGTGTCCAATAGTGACCAAAGACTTAGCCAAAATGTGTTGAGGAACCTGCTGTCCCAATATGAGGTGATGGTCTATGGTATCCCAAAATGGATCCGCACCTGTTCGAAGAAGAGATTGGAAGTATTTGTCGTTGTGATGCTCTTCTTGCAGGTTTTTATAATGGCCATCTTCGAAAATCGATCAACCACCACAAATACACAATCATTGTCGTTCTTGGTGGACGAAAGTCTAGACATGTAATCCATCGATATTGATTCCCAAGGCCTCTCAAGAGTAGGAAGAGGGGTGTATAAGACTTGATTCTTGATGGTTGTCTTGGAAATGACACAAAAAGTGCAAGATCTGATATACTTGTTGATGTCTTGTCAAAGTTTTGGCCAATAAAATTGTTTCTGTAGAATGAGCACAATTTTCTCCATGCCAAAATGTCTTGTCATCCGGCTGTAGTGAGCCTCCCAGATCAGATTTGCATGCTCTCTTGTGGGAACACAAAGGTGGCCTAGATGGCATAAAAATCCATCCTGGATGTGAAAATCGGTGACATTCGCTCCCATACCCAAGAGATGATAAGTGGTGGTGAAGTCAAGGTCGAAATGATAAAGTTGGGGCCACTTAGATGCCTCATGCCCACAAGAATGGAGCACTGTGGTGAGTGCAACAACATGAGGGTGACTGAGGCAGTAAATGACACGATTTGTGCTCCCTATTTTATACTTGATGTTGATATGTAACTGCTATAAGTATCTGGACCACTTTGTATGGGAGTCGTTTTGCAACTTCCCCTGTGTCTGTATGAACTGTAGAGGTTTGCAATCAGTGTGGATGATTGTCTCCTTTCCTAGAATGTAATGTTTCCATTGATGACATGATTTCACAATGGAATACATTTATTTTTCATAGGTGGGTTATTTCTAGAAAATATCTGAGAGTGTCTCACTATGGTATGCTACTGGATGACCATGCTGAGTGAGAACTCCGTCGACAACATAGTCGGAGGAATCTATCTCAATCTCAAACGGTTTTTGTAGATCAGGTAAGGAGAGTAATGGAGTTGAGCACAAGTGATGATTCATATCATCAATTTCTTGTTGTTTTGCTTGCCCCCATGCGAACTTTGACTTACCATTGCACTTGGTTACTTGGTTAAGGGCCCATGCAATATGGGATAATCCCAACACAAACCTTCAGTAGAAGTTGGCAAGTCCCAAGAACCTATGAAGCTCTTTGAGTGTGGTCCGAGCTGGCCAATCATGAATGACTTGGATTTTAGCTGGATCCACATGTACCCCATGATCATCAACAATGTATCCCAAGTATTGGACCTTGTTCATGCCAAAGGAACATTTTTTCAAGTTGGCATATAGCTTGTGTTGCCGCAGAGTGCCTAAAACGTGATGAATATGTTGCATGTGCTCTTCCCAAGTTCTATTGAATATGAGGATGTCATCCAGATATACCACCACACAAGAGTTGGTGAAGGGTCTCAATACATCATTCATCAATCTCATGAAAGTTTTTGGTGCATTTGTTAAGCCAAAGGGCATGACCAACGATTTGAAGAGACCTTATTTAGATTTAAAAGTTGTCTTCCATACATCAGTTGGTTCGATGGGAACCTGGTGGTAGCCATACTTTAGGCCAATTTTGCTAAAGAAATTTCCCCCCTTGAGTTGGTCAAGAAGGTCATCAATTCGGGGAATTGGGTATCGGTTCCTGACTGTGATTTTGTTTAGTACTTTGTATTCAATGTAGATCTGCCAGGCCCCATCTTTCTTTTGCACCAACAAAATTGGGCTTTCACAAGGGGAGGAGTTGGGTCAGATGTTCCCCTTTTGATGCATCTCTTGTATATGGCGCTTTATTTCGTCATTTTCCATTAGTGAGCGATGATAGACTGGTCCATTAGGAAGCATGACACTGTGGTTTAGATCAATTGGATGCTTGACTTCACAGTGCGTCGGTACCCCAATGGGTGAGGAGAATATGTATATGTACTCTTCCATGATGTCGTCCACTTGCTTTTGTTGCAAAGAGAGGCTCTGTGTAGAGGTCACGGATGTGGCGGTGACCTTCAACTTACTGCGAGCACAGATCACAAAGAAGATGAACTTCCCGGTCTGTGAAATGACCTTACTGCATTCCTTAGCAGAGATTAAAGAAATAGAGGTAGGCGACGCTACCTATGGTATCCTATACAATTGTCCACCCAAAGTAATAATAACACTGCAGGGTCTAGACTCATACACATCATGTCGCTTCCACAAATATGGATGGCCTAAAAGAACGTCACAAACTTCAAGGGGAGAAATATAACATAATACCTCATCTTTGAAGTGCTTGATGTTGTAGGGAAAATGACACTGTTGGCTGACATGGAGATCTCGTCCTTGGGGAAGCTAGATGATGGTGTAGGGATGCGGGTGTGATTTTATCGGCAGGTCCAACCCCTTGAAAACCTCCACTAAAATCAATTTGTTCTGACTATCACTATCAACAATGAAATGCAACAGAGTTCCCTTTACCCACATATATGAGTGAAAGAGGCATTCCCCTTCCTCTGGTTCTTCTGGTTCACTTGGTTGAAATTTGGTGGTAGCGACAGTGGCACTAGGTTCGGAATCGATGATCTGCTTCCCAATATCTGGACTTGATTCAGAGTTAGAATCTGCCTTTGACTCAGAAGATTTCATCTCGGCCACCAGTGACTTCTTGGAGTGACATTCTTCGGTGTTGTGCCAAGGGATTTTATGGTATTCACACCATTTTCCCATGTCCTTATTTGACTTCTCATTACCCTTCTTGGGTTGCATCTTGGACTAGTTTTCCTGAGAGAGACCATCTTTGCTCTCTCCCTTGTTTTGTGGGTTGGAGCTACCTTTTCCCTGCTTCGACTGTGAGGAGTTTTCAAATCCAAACTTTCACCTCTTCTGCTTAAATTTCTGCTCGATCTTGACAACATATCTATAAGCCGCACCTAATGATGTGATGTCAAAAAAATTCATTTATGTTTGGATCTATCTATGTATACAACCATGGTATTTGAGCACCAGATGTTGTTCAGAGTCTTTGATACCCAATTTGGTGCTCAGGGTATGGAAAATATTGGTGAAATATGGTACTCTCTGGTCCCTTTGTTGAAGCAGTGTGGTCCATCTTGTGTATTGGTTCTCGTAGCTTCCAATGGGGTAGTACTATTATTTAATAGCATCCTTGAAGGAATCCTATGTGGGGGAGACCAAAAATATTGTAGATTTATCTATGTACCTTTGCTCAAAGTAAGTATCCCACCAGTCCTTAACATGGGGGACGACCTTGAGGAGTGCAAAAGTAATCTTTTCCCTATCGGAAAAATTGTGGACCGAAAAATACCCTTCAAGCAAAGTCAACCATTTATCTACAACATTCACATCTATCAGTCCTTCAATTAATGGAATATCAAAATTTACTTGTACCTTGAAGGGGGTTGCATGGATACTTGATGAAGATGTGTCTCTCGTGGGAAACCGTCGAAGGATATGTGCAAATTTGTCCATCATTTCATTTCTTTTTCATGCAAGCGCTTCCTCGAGCTACATTTTAAAAGGATCTTCTACTCCATCGTCTTTCTTCTCATCCCCCATGGGTTGTTGTTGGGTTGTTGTCGG
Organism: Picea engelmannii; assembly: GCA_009831015.1. Taxonomy (NCBI): domain Eukaryota; kingdom Viridiplantae; phylum Streptophyta; class Pinopsida; order Pinales; family Pinaceae; genus Picea; species Picea engelmannii. The sequence continues at coordinate 2,274,746 of ML777952.1, forward strand.
GTTCAGTGTGGCCGATCTTGCAAAGGCTCGACTGGTTCGAGTCCCAACTTCTTATACCCAGATCTTGTTGGGGACATGCACGAAGAAAAATAAATGAAAAGCAGACTGCTCAGATACCACTGATCCAGATTTATGGGCAGAACAAAAGGAATAAAAAACTGAATACAATAACACAGAGATACAAATAACAAAAACATATATCTAGTGAACAATAACTTCTATTGAATAAATAAAATAGGCTGAAATTGTAAAACTGCAGAACTGGAAACAACTTGCTCAAATGGTGGTAGCTATCTTTGAGAAGAGATGTGGCTTGTTGCATGCATCTGTCTGAGAAGAATAATTACAATGAGGCTCCAGAGGCGTTTTTAACATTACTCATGAATGCCCAAACCCTAGACATCCAAAAACATAACCCTAGGAGATGAAACACCAAAAGTTATGTGGGCATCGATGGGTAAGTTGGTACCTCAACTTCCCGAGGTCGTGAATTTTGCATATGACCTTCATTTTAGGCACGTGATATCCCGTTGGAAAGGTCTTTTCGAGAACTACAATTATGTCATCAAATTCTAACTTTGTCTGTAGTTTGACTGTGGCAGGCCAAAAAAAATTGTTTAGGTCCCCAAAACGGCCCTGGAAGTACACAAAGATGTATTGACATGAAAACTTCCAAAATAAGACAGTTGGATTAGGTGGGAGGCCACTGATATCCACTTGGAAACTATGTAGGGCTTGAGACAACCTTGTAAGTGTGGAACCCACAATTACAAAGAATTACATAAGAATGTGCTGAACTTAAAACTGTCAAGAGGAGCCAGTTGGAATAGGTGGGTGGCCACCAATATCCACCTGGATCATCAATACCATTCAACTGATAGATTGTTCTGCAAGTGATAAAATTGCAAACATCTTCACCAAATCACTTGGAAGATAAACGTTTGAAAATTTCAGAAATATTCTTGGACTCACAAACACCCATTCAAATTAAGGGGGGGGGAATGTTAAATACATAATCCTAGGGATTGTTGTATTGTAAATATTGTAATTGAGAAATGTGAAGAGTCATAGGTGAATAGGAGCATTCATTGGACCTATGAAACCAAAGGTCATATCAACGTATTTATATATGTCTCACATTAATACAAATTCAATATGTGGAATTATTCAAAGTCTATCCTGTCATTTGTAGGTTAAACATAAGTTAAAAAAAAAAAACTATTCACCCTATAGCTATAAACACACGAGTGCATAGGGATACAGGGTGAACCACAATAGGGTAAAATACAAATAAAAAATATCAAAACAAATTTTCATTTCAACTTCCATTTAGTGCTTCACATCCATACAAGCATAAAAAATTCATATCCCCCAACAATTGCCTCATTTTCTAGTGCTATTCAATTGCTAGATTTCTTGATTCCTTTCCTTACACAATGGATTTGTAATAATTCTACATGGGTACTAGATTTCCATTTTTTTTGAGTGGAAAACATGCTTCCTCAACCAATAAGATACCAAGTGAATTGATTATTGTCCCCGTAATTTACATTTTCAGTGGTTTAAAATTTAAAATTATGCTTTGATTGTTTTCTCAATTTTTTGAGGAATAAGGTGTTTTCTCGCCTATTTCAAGTTGAACAGACAATTCATTGATTCGAATCACTTTGAACACCATTGCAAAATTTTCTAGAATTCAAACACCTCAAGAACTTAACATACTTTAGCTAAATTAGAAGTCCAAATTCTATTGTCTATTTGTTTCTCTTTCTCCATATCTACATACCACCTATAGGCCACGGTTCAATGATAATATTTATCTCCAAGGGCTAATGTATTCATAGTAACCCCACAATATGACTCAAATTTCTTCTTTGGCACCATCCTTAACTTTTGTTCTTTACAAAAATAGTTGCAAACAATATACTACCAATTAGTGATTACATTCTTAATTTCATTCCATCAATCTTGAAGTACAAACATGATGACCATAAAGTGAAATCCTTTATGGATGATATTGTATTGAATACAAGGTGCCACATGTTGATGAAATTAAGTGCAGCACAAGAAAAACTTAAATGCACGGCATGAAATAATGGAAAGTTCAAAAAAAATGGAGGCGGCGGCTATGGGTGATGCAGGGAAATGGAATGTAGAATGTAGTGGATTGAAATTGGAAATGAAAAAATATTTTGTATTCCAGATCAGGAAGGAAATGTGGAAGTGCAAGGAATGGAGATGTGTGATGGGATGGGGAAGTAAGACTCTTTCATTCCTCATTGCATGTGAAATTTGGAAATGCAATATTTTTTTTTTCCACATTGCAAGTTAAAATTTGATTTTTGAGTTTTCACACTTAGTAAAATTTAAAGTTTTGTTGGTAAGGCCTACTTCAAAAACAACAAGGATACTCGGTTAAAAGGAGAGACCAATGAAAATCAAGATTGACAGAGAAAATTATTAACAAAATCTAGGTTCAAATCCTAGTATCCAAAACTAGTTAGTTTTCATTTTATCAGTACATACTATTGTTTTATTTTAGATCTAAGTAATTTGGTATGAAGGATTCATGGTCAATTTATTGTTTGCATATGCAACCTTGCAAATTTTACTCAAGGTTTTTCTCTTTCTATATTCATATGCTCATGTTTTGAAGGAAAAAACTAGTACACTATTACACATATAAAATAATTACAAAACCAATTTATATATTATTTCTCTTTCTATTTTGTTAATATTTCACAATTTTCCTTTTATGGGTGTAACCTAAGAAAATCCCTTGCAATTTGCAAGATACATAGGTTCAAATCCAATCACCCATCATTTATCAATTTCATAATATTATTGCATTTCAAATCTGAATATTATTTTTACATTTTGTTCGCAAATTTTTACTTATAGGGAGAACATGGATAGAAACCCATGTATGGTAAGTGAGCAATGAATAATTTACACTCCCTCTCTTTTCTTTTTTCTTATTATTATTGCATTTATCAATTTCATAATATTATTACATTTCAAATTTGAATATTGTTTTTACATTTTGTTCCCAAATTTTACTTACAGGGAGAACATGGATAGAAACCCATGTATGGTAAGTGAGCAATGAATAATTTACAATCCCTCTCTTTTATTTATTATTATTATTATTGCAAACAAGGAAAGGAATAATTTACACAAATTATAAGTTGGACTTCTTTGGAGTATAGTAAAAAAACAATGGTTTTGATTATGTTCTATTTTTTTATTTCCTTTTATTTAAATAGATTTTGGGTTCAAGTCATTTTTCACTTGGGAAGGCCCATAGGCCCTATTATCCCCCCATTCCTAGGGGTAACCGGAAAAATGATATCGACCATGATGATGATCAACATGTCCACACATGGCAGCCCATCAACCCCCCTTATTCACCTTTACAACTACAGGTCAACGAAATCTCATCAAATCCAAGCAACCCAGAGTATGGGAGATGGTAATCCATCATCACCATGAGGTATGTTAGTCCTTATTTCATGCAAGGTGTTGTGCTTAATTTTCTAGGCATGTATATGGGGATATTTGGTTGAAGTTGGATAATGGATCATTGGTTTGGGAAATTTTGTCAGTTGTCTTGTTTCACCTTGGTGGTCAACTTCTATGCCCTAGTCTCATGATGTCACTACCCAGGGAAAAGGGGTAGTATTGGGGGGACCTCACAAGGGTAACGCTTCATTCTCTTCCATACTTAACACTTCCCTTCCTCGAGCTTCTCATAGTGTACTAAACTTCAGTAATGGGCCATGGTCCATTCTCTCATGAGAAGAGGGGCTGAAAGCCTAGAGGCTGATTGAAAATACTAATAAAAGAATAAGAAAATGATGCTAAAGAAAGAAATGAATGATAGGAAAGGAATAAAAAAATCTAGTCTAAACTTGAGCTCTACCCTTTCAATGTTCACCCCGGTCCCAAAAAATAGCAATGTTATAGCTTGAAACCTTACAAAAGGGAACTTGCAAATATAATAAATCAGACTAGTAAGATGGCTAAATAAAGGGGTACAGGAAAAAATAACACCTAAGAATGAGGTAACTTAAGAGCAAGTGAAACAGTCTCCATAAAGGTGCTCATAGAAATGGATTAAATGACACCATAAGCCATGAAGTAAGCCCTAAAACTACATCACCTTCATAGTTACTCTTGAAGGGTTTCTTTATTTCCAGCTTCCCTTGGGACCTATTCCTCTCACTAGGTTATTTTATTTTCTATCTCGATGGCACACCTAATAGGGATGGATAAAGGCCCTCCCATACTTAAACTTAGCAACTCACATGGGGTCCTGGGTTGGTGTGATGCTTGAAGGGGATACTAAGGTGAATTGTCTTACACAGATTATATCTTAAGCTACAACTTACTTTGCATGCTTTGAGGACTAGTGTTTCTTATGAACCTTGGCTAACCATGTTTTATGCTTTGATTTTTCTTGGATGTCCCTACCATGGTTATTTGAGGGATATCCTGAGCTTGTACCCAAAACATTGTGTCTTTATAGTAGGACTCTGGCATGTGTGATGGTGAGTAGTGGGTCATCCAATGGCTCACCACCCTTAGACATCAACTCTCACACCCTTGAAACCCTAAATGATGGACATATAGGCTTGGTAGGAGTATATTCGTTCATGATGGCACACATATGGGGTGGAATCCCATAGGATGGGTAAAGTACCCTAGATATTATATTTCACCAGGATCAGGGACATTGTAGCAGTAGACATTTAGAGACATGGTAGAGACAAGATGCATCTCCCTAGGGCCTGGATGAAACACCTATGTCTTGAACGCTAGCCCTATTTTGGAGATGATGTCACCTTCTAGGGTATGATGCAACTAGGGTTTGGTGACTTCTTGGGGTACTGATGATGCATGCCATGAAGTTTGGTGAGGAGAGACATCATTTGCTCCCACGCTTCTTCAAATTGATGTCAAATGGAATTTTGGGGCCTCGTTCTTTCCCAACATGGATTCACGTCTCACACATGTGGGATATTATGATGTATTTTGCATTTATTACACTTTGTAGATGTTGAATGAGGGGTTGACCCCATTAAAATTGAACATTTGTTATTCTATGTGGATAAATGAGGAGTGCTAGCCTCATATAAGAAGGCTAGCACTACCTCTTTTCATTTCATCATCGTTCCCTCACCATTTGTGAGGTGCTACTTATGAAATTTTCTCCCTTTTTGGGGTTACTAGTCTCTATATCTCATGTGTTATGCTTGAAAAGGATCTCTTGGGGATTTTTGGATGATTTTGATCTTTGATCTAGTTGAAACTACAAGAAGGGAGAAACAATATCTAGTGCCCAAATGTGCTTGCACCCTATATATCCTTCTCTTCAAGATCTAAAACATAAGGCCCAAATGTGCTTGCACCTTGGATCTTGGTTTCAAGTAGATCAACATTCAAGCTTGGATGTATTGGAGACTCCATAGCCCTAGAAAGGCACTAATCCTAAAAGAACTTCTTGTGGTGAATTGATTGACAAAACCTCTCTCTCAAAAATATCAAGTATTCTACAAACTGCACTACCTCTAACCTTAGAAAACTCACTATATTACTTGCCTCTTTTATAAAAAAATTCTACAACCATCTAAATTTACACTAAATTGTTGCATACACTCATCTAAAGGTGGCTTAAATCACTGATAAATTTCCTCTAACAATTGGATAATATTCTATTGGTTATATGATTGATTTTCATGGTCAATTGTGGCATTTCCAATCACTTTATATTGATGTTGTTGAAAAATACTTATTTCTATTACAAAACTAGATAACTGATGCAAGTTGCAACAACCATAGCTAACTAACTTGTCTAGTGTCTTAAAGAGGTCATTATTGCATCATTTGGCTTGGAATTTGTTATATATATGATGTAAAGTGTTCTTGTTCCGGTAGGTATAACAAACTACATAACAATCTCTTTCCTTCATTGACCTAGACCAAAAAATCAGTGATCAAGATAGGGGGTGGTAGGCTTGGCTACACAACTTTATATTTGATCCCTTGAGATCACCAAGGAAGCCTCTCTTGTGGTGGACCTCTTCCATCACTAAAACGAGTGAAGATCCTACCATGGTGATAGTGGTAGTTTGTTCCATTGTTATGCAATATTTGGGGATCTTGTGGTGGTATTTACATAAGTAAAAATCATGCGATAACATTTTGGTGCTATTTTCGGGGAGGATTAAGTCATTCCCCTCACAAAAAAATCTTTGGTAAACTTCTCCCAAATCCCTTATCTTACAAGTTTACCCGACAATTCCACTGAGGGTAGTTTCCTAACCTTCCATTGATGATCCTCTTGGAGGAATCATCCGGAGAATCCATTGATGACAACCCGTACCAGGTGTCATTATAAAAATCATCCCATTTCCCCCATGGATCCTCTTATATGGGCATCCAAAAATATTTTCAAGCCCTTGGACATAAGTAGAATCCATGGTTTTCCCCATGACAAGCTTAAGGGTGCTATCTATTTGCTATCTAAATTATCTGGTGATGATGATACCAAATCCGACTATCACCTGAGTATTTTCTATGATGAGTATGGGGAACATGAGGTAAAACCCCAAAACTTAGATGTGATCATGAGGCTTTTATCTCTCTAATTGGTAGGAGAATATAGGGAATGGTATGACAATATCCCAAGCAAGAGTATAAAAATTTATGAAGACTTTGAGAATGATTTCATAAGGATATGGGGTGATAGAAAGGATTAATCTTTCCTTTTCTCCCAATTTGACAAAATACATAAATATGAAAAAGAGTCTATATGAGAATTCAACACCAGATTTGATGCCTTGGTTGAAGAGTTTCGTCTCAACATCATACTTACAAAAGGAATTACTTTTTTGAAGAACAAGTTCCCTGAAACCCTCAAGGAGGCACAATATTTTGCATCCCAAAAAGAAACCAATTTGAGTTCGTACAAGTTTGAAGTCCCTCCCATGAAAAATTCTCTTATGTAAAAGATTGCAGAACTTGTGTTGTCCCATAATATCCTCATGAATTGTTGGTTACTAATTAAATTGTTGGTTACTAATTACTATTTCTACTCTATCATCTGAGTTATTGAACCAAGGTTCATGTCTTTTGGGTTTCCAACAAAATCCTCTAAAACTATCGGCCCTCCTGGTAAATAAGAAGGCAACACAACACACAGAATGCGCTGCGCAGTCTCACTTGAGATAGCTTTAAATGGGTGGCTGTAAGACTCATGTGTTTACAACCCAGGATTGAGTGCAAGATATATGATCTGTATTCTGGACCATTTGTTATAACTTGTGATTGCAACCTACTATTATTCACGACTTATTCCCTCAATATCACAACAATATTTAAACAAGCAATGTAACAACTCATTCATTCATTAAGCATAACAAATAACTACTGAAAAGACGACAAAGATATGCATGCATTCATCCCATTACACAGATGTTACAGTGGTTCACCCCCTCCCAGGATACGTCCACAAATATTTGTCTCTTGGCTCTTTTATTATGGTAGTTCTTCATATCTGGCATCGCGCGCTTACAATGATCCTCAGATGGGTAAGATCTATATGAGGCGAACTAGTTCACACCAGTCTCCTTAGCCTGTGATCTAATCCTCAGATATTCCTTCTCTCCACTCCTCTAGCTCAACAAATTACAAAATAGTTCATAATCATATTACATATCCCATCAACTCGTACATATCTATGATGGAACAATACAAAACCGAAATAACAAGAAGGAAACCCCTATGATACCTACGTATCTATATTTATATATTTCGGTCTCTTCAGTCGTTTACAAGATATTTACAAAACCCTAACCCTACCGACGCTAAGTCTTCCTCCCATGCATGTGTGTTGTTCTTCCTTCTAGATGTCGCTTTCCTTGTGCACACCTTCTTGCATGCACGCATGATGTGTTTTCCTACAACTGTTACTTCTATTTTTGCACGCTTTATTTCCCCACGATCATCCTTCTTTCCAGTTCATCCTACTGCCAACATGCCTCCAACACTGACATGTGGCTCGCCCCGAGCCACCTAATCCTTATGAGCTTCCTCAATCTCCTAGGTGATCGTCTGGAACTTTTCCTTGAGCTCTGTTGTTTGTGTTAGTGCATGCGCAGTCTTATCCTTGATTGTGTCCACTACCTGGAATGCCACTTCGTCGCTCAAAAATCCTGCACATTCTACCTAGGTCTGTGCTATATGTGTCTTATCTTCCTCTGCCTATGTCAGTACTTCTGCTACCTGCTACTGTAATGGCTCCATTTGAGCCTGACGCTCCTATTTCTGGGTTTGCACAGAGATTATCTCTGCCTGTAATTTATTAATCTCTTGTGTCCCTTTGACATGCTCTGGGATTGGTATGGTATTTTTCTTCTGCTTGAGCTCTTGGATCGCTGAATTGATCCTTTCGTCTTCATTGTCCCACCATTGGACATGTGGATCTTCCTCCAACCTTGTCCAAAGCTACGTTTATTTATTAAACAAGTCAACTATTGTGCTAGCCTGCTGCTCTATCTCCTACAGCTACGTTGTTGCTTCCTTCTTCCTTTGCTACTTCATTGCCAATGGAGTGGTGGGTATGAGTTGTTCTCATAGATTCTCGATCTCCTTATGATATTTCTCGATGGCCTGCGTAAGTTGATCAATATTTTCTGCTACTGGAAGTTCATTCCCTTGCGCGGTGTTTGGAAGTTTCTAAAAAATTCCTCCTACTCTTCGTTCCAGTTCGTTCATGCATTCTTTTTCCTCCTAAGTTTCGAACTTGGCCTGCTCACAAAAATTTTCCAGCGCCTCCCACTTCTTTATTGCTTGTTGTAATTCGACTAAGTTTCTATGTGCGCGAGACTATACCTTATGGTCAAAGATAACCTACAAATTGTGTAGTGCCCTTGATGGCATCCGTGTCAATACCAATTGGATGTGCTTTAAATCCTTCAAGGGTGTCTGCCCCATGATTTCATCCATGCACATCATTCTAGGTGTGATGTAGAACGTTGTGTTTGCATGTGGTAGTGAGTGTATTGGATCTCATTCTTCTACTTCCACTCTTTCTTTGGTCTGTGCTCCTGCTACTACTTGATATTTTTACTTCCCTGAATTTCTTAAGGAACTATCCCATTTATGCTAGCTCTTTTTGAAGTTTGTCCCTGTGATGTGCTGCATGGTCAAAGTCCTCGACTAGAAAATCCTGGACCATTCTAGCGATCATGTCCCCATCGTCCTCCGTGATCATGTATTTTGGCAGTGCTCGTTGTGCCTTTGACTTATTTCACGTGCCTCCTCCCTGCGTGGCTGGTATTTTATTTCCCCCTGGTTCCTGTGTGTTTGGATTTGAGGCGGTCTCCTACGCTCCCTTAGTCTGTTTCTATTGTTCCTTAGTCGACTATGTATTCTCCTTCTTCCCCTTTTGGGTTCCTATCTTCTTTGGTCCTTGGTCTATCTTTGTTGGCTTGCCTTGGCCCGTACTTGGTCACTTAGGCACTTGGATTTCCAGAGGCTAAGTTTCCCCTTGCTCTGCCTCTCCTTCTGCTATTTTTTCCAGCACTTCCTGGGTGATGGCTGGAATCTTCCATTTCTCAGGCCATTCTCTGATGACCATATCAATATCACCCTCTGTGATGTAGTAGCACATATGTAGCCATTGTTTATCCAGATCCTTCCTTGCCTATATCCACATTGCTTGTCATGTGGCCTGGAAATTGGCGATGTCCGCATATCACGCGACAACCTTGGGTGTTATTCTCCATGATCGACTGATGGCTTCCTGTATGTCTCGTAGGTATGCTTCAAATATGATCCCATTATGCCTCTTATGCCTGCCATTTGACCCTGTTTTCTGCAATAGATACCTTGCTCCCACTGGCTTTGGTCTGGTACAAAAAACTACATAGCCTGGTTCTCGCCATCCCATGAAGGCTATTAAAGTAATCAACCATGAGTAGTGGAACTTTGTGCCTAGGTCCTGGGCATCCTTATAGTCCTCTAGGAATAAATTCAATAAGTATGGCGCCCAACTCATGGAGGTGCCTTCTTCACACTGGGCTGCAACTGTAATGACTCCAATTGGTACTTCCTCCATGTGGCATTTTCTTAGCAACTTGCAGGATAAGATTTTTTCTCCCAATTGTGTGGCTGCAATGTTAATCCATTTGATGATGATGCCTCTCGTCCCCCTGGTGATGCCATACTTCTTCTTCATTTCTTCCTCCAACACTTTCTCCTTGGATTTTTTGTCCAGAACCAACGCAGGATCCATACCTCGAATTGGTAAGCCTGTTATTTGCACAATAAGATCAACAATTATGGGGACAGGTTTGTCCAGCCATATGTCCCCTCCATGTGTGACTTCTAACAACTAATTGATGCATGCTATTACATTCTGGCCTCTGCCAAAATGTGGTAGGCTCAACAGACCTAGGATTCATGTTTTCTCCAGCCCAGTTGCCCACTGGTATGGCTGGTTAATCATTTCTCCAAGATGAGTTGTGCCTATGGTCTATATAAAGACCCTCTGTGCAATTTTCGGGAACTTGGCTTTGTCTACTACATCATGGTCTAAGTATTTGAGCTTCCCAAAGTGACTTAGTGGCTATGTTCCTACCTGTACCCCAGCTGGTATGCGTGGTAGAACAATTTCTACTGCAATTTTCTTGCAGGGTGAACTTGGCATCTGTATCTTGTCCTTTTGCTGCGGTGGCTGGCTCAAATTTCTAGTGGCTTTTGGTTGTCCCTCTGTATGCCATTCTGGTTGTTGGAACACTTGTATTTTTTTGAATAATATGGTCATCAAAGGTCGGAGCTGCATTTTTCTAATTATTGAGACGATACACCTAAGCCTAAAAAGTTGGATTTCGTGATTTCGTGTATATCATGGTTATACATATCTGAACCCTCGATATCCTAACACACGAAGTGGCGAAGTTGGATTAAATTTAATCACAGATTTTTAACCTTTAAACACATATTATCACCTTTGATACATCATGCTCTCACGTTTTGGGAGTCACACCTCGAATGCCCTTCGAAGGTCCAACACGCAAAGTTGCAAGATCAGTTTAAATTAAAACTGGTTAATAGCAAGAATAATGACTTTTAAGCCATATTTAATCTTCATCGCAATTTCGTGACTTGACAGTTGTTACCCCAGAAACAACACATTTGTAACTCCGATCCTCGAAGTCGGGATTTTCGTTAATTAATCATGGTTAATTAAAAGATTAAGTCAAATCACAATTAATCAACCAAATCGCAATATCGCGAATTCGGGGTTCGCAGATTCAACGACTAGGAGTAAAATCATCAGATATTGCAAACTCCGAAAAAGGGATTAAGGACTAAATGAACTTAATAAAAGGTTGAACTGGATTAATTAACACCTTAAACGACCTTCAACCCATACAACCTACGGACCAATTTTTAAACGTTGTCACGATCCTCTCTAATCGCAAATTATCAAACATTTATGGCATTTATTAAGAATTTTAGTGAGGTGACTGATGGTAGGATCCCATTTTATTTCTAAATATTTCTATTAAATGATTTAAATGTTCTTTTAGAAAGGACTCGCACAGACTTAAGTGCTCAAAGAGAAAATAATTCAGTCATTATCTTAGATTTCTTTCTAATTTGCGCACAACCAAGTTCACCAAGATAACCTCTGTCTGTGTTTTGATTTTCTGTGACAGGGGATCCAATTGTAAGGTTCTATATCATGGCTCCGTGAAAAGCATCCAAGACAGCTGTTGAGAATCTAGGGCAAGGTTCAGATATCATTTTTGATACCTCACCTAGAAGTATCAATACTGTCAAAACATGGACATATGTCTTCGACATTCTACAATCCGAGATGATAAATTGTCCAGATGATTCTAGCAATAACGAGAAATACAACTTGTCCACCAAATACAAAATCGTCACTCAGTCGGAGATGCCCAAGATAGCAGCAAGGCCACGACTTTTTCCCTATTATGATATGATCAGATGGGTGCTAGACCATGTAGACATCCCAACTAGGATGATTTTCAACAAGCAGAAGGTGGCAATTGGGACATTCATACCAGAGAATTTAAAGGAAATGTATAAATTGTCTCCCACACCAAACCTTACTCACAATGCCATATTCTTGGAGGGTTTCAAAAACAAAGAATGCGAGCAGTTTGGGAAAATCTTATCCGATCTGATCAAAGACTGGGTTTCACATACCACGAAATTCAGAGCCAATACTACTGGAATTTATTCAATCTCATCTTTGGTGCCACAATTCATGTATATAGTTATGATGGTTTGTAGACTGTATGGGAAGGAGGACACCTCTCACTTCTTTCTCCCATGGGTACCACTTATTCATAGAGTAGTGGAGGGATTCTCTTTCGACTGGGCCAAAATGTTGTCAGACAGTCTGTCCAGTCGAATTACAGAACATCGAGCACAAAAGGAGAGTGGGAAAGTGTCCTCATTCTTCATGTCTTCTTACATCATGGACGTTATTTGATTCATGAAACTTTTCCCGTTAATGAGCTGGAGCTAGACTCCAACTAATGCAGAGCCTATTCATGTCTACCACTCAAAACTCTAGGAATATAAAGCCAAAGAATTCACCTATGGTATTTTCAGCTGGGTAATGGTACCAATGCATGTCTCTATCTTCGGCCATCCACCTCCCAAGATTTCAGATAACATCATGGCCAACCTGAGCAGCGTGGAAGATTGGTATATAGAAGCATACTTTTTGTATATTAGGGTTTTTGGCACCTCTGTCCCCCCATATGATTTGCCGCTATTCTTACCAGACAAGCTAGTATGTCGCAAGATCGCTAGGCAAACAGTGCTCGATGGGATAATCAAGGAGCTCAAAGGAGTATCGAAGAAGGTATGGCCACCCTTCCCCATTCACATTGGTACATATTCTTTATTGGATTTTGGCCATACCAACGTAGACACTACGACCTTGGAGGAAATGAAATTGGTAGACATTGAACTTAAGAAACACGACCCTAATAAGGTTGTGGGTAATCACTTGGCGAGTTGTGGGCTAAAGAGATACGAACATGAAGACTCAACTCATGATGAAGTCTTCTGATGTGTGAGGTCCTACTCAGAATTTTTAAGCCGGGTTCAAGCTCTGTTGCCCGACGATATGGTCAATTTTTATAAATTCCAAGAGCACAGGAGAAGTTGCCTCCCCAAAAATTTATAGGGTAGAGACTCACAACCTCCGGGTACACAACAAGCAGAAGATAGAAGTTCAACGGGTGCGAACCCTAGAAAACAAGAGACTCGGGACGAGATAGAGAAAAATAAGATCTCGAATCAGGAAGAAGAGATCCCCAACCAAGAAGAAGGAAACCCAGAGATAGTTACCAAGGAAATCGACAGCCCCATTGCGTCTGTCACTCCCTTACAATTAACAAAGGGGAACCCTGTTATAGAGTGGATATTCAAGGAGGACTTGACACCTATCTCTGTAGAAGAGTTTACTCCTAATGAATTCTTCTTCAATAAGAAAAGGAAGGTTGTGGTAAAGAAAGAAACATACCAAAGAGCGGGCACAGTAGCTAAAAAATACAAAATCCTAGCAGATGGAGAAGCCTTGGAAGAGGAAGAATTTGTCGATGAGATAGAAGGAACATTGGGGGATTATGCAATAGCCAACCAATATTCAGT
>ML777952.1:2289809-2325910 GCA_009831015.1 Picea engelmannii
TTATATAATCTAAAGGTGAAACTGCAACCAACACTTTATAAAAACTATGTTCCTTTATGATTGTCCCCGTGGCATGACAACCCAACATAGAACCCGATCTCTCAGATCAAACTAGCCTCACTTTAAACCTTTTTGATACCATTCTAAAAACTGCTACTACCCAAGCTGAACATGAACGTTCATGGGTAGCCATTGAACGAGATATGAACATTTAGGAATATTTAGAACCTAGACCCAAACAACTATGAAACCAGCCTTAGCTTCTTTTCCCAGTTTTTTTCTCCATTTACATCTTTCACACTTTTTTGGATGCGAAGACTCGGTACTTTATAGCCTTAAGTACAGATTTTGGAACAACATCTTTTTGGCGCCGCTGCCGGGGACAAAGATACGAAATCATTTTCCCCGGGAAAACAACATTTGCAAGTTTCTACTTTTTGATAGTGAACAAAAAGTGAACACCTTATAAAGGCTAAGTTTTTATTATTCACTTGGAGACTCCACGTTAAGTAAGCTGGCATCTGGTCAAAGGAACACTAGACAAAATCTAGATGGTAAACAGACCATGCCTATTCTCGATCCTAAAAAAATACTAAAATCAAGAGGTTCCCTTAAGCGAACTACTGTGGTCTACCAGCTTAGACACACACACCTAAGGCCAAGATCCAACTCAAAGCAGTGACTTTACAAGGAGCTCTCATCGAAACCCTCTCTAAATAAATGAAGATAGTAGAGGTCAAGACCCTAAGCCCAAATTTATCTTTCCCGAAAATTAAATTTGAAACTCATACGACTACCCCCTACGTAAATGAAGGTGAAAATACCTCGGTAAAGCTTGCATCGATTGATAGCCCCATAAATATGCAGTTAGATTTCCTGACCCCGCTAAGTCTCGAAGAGTATATCATATACTTGGATTCCACACTTGCGGGTTCCCCCGTTTACATCTCTTGCAAGTCAAAGGAACCAAGCCCACATATCCCATTTCCACCTTTTTCATTCTTCTCATCTCCCGAAGAAGCTAAAGATTCACTACACATCTTCCAAAATACTCTGTACAACGTACCAGTTTCCTCTCCTAGAGTATCTATGGTTGCATTAGGAGGAGGAGTGGGAGGCCAAGGGCCCCTCCCGCCACCCAGGATTTTCGCTAAAGTAACTACCAGATATGCTCCTCTGGTCCTCTCGGTACCCATGCATGACCTGCCTGAAAACTACATGAAAAACCTACCTAAGTTTACAGGGGAAGGAGACCTAACCACAGTCAAGCATATAAATTTCTTTGACCAATTCGCTGACATCCTAGGTCTCGAACATGAAGATGTGTATTCACGGTTGTTTGTCCAAAATTTCGAAGGACAAGTGAGAACCTGGTTCCGAAGTCTACCCGTAGGTTCGATATTATCCTATGATGCTCTAGAAGATTCTTTTCTTAGGAAATGGGGCGAAAGGAAGGGACATTTATACTATCTGACTGAGTTCAGATATTTGAAGAAAAAAAGTTTAGAAACCATTATGGAATTCATTCAAATATTTAACAAATTATATAGTAAGATCCCAGTCGAGGTTAAACCATCCCAACCTGCAACCAAGGTAACCTTTGCGAGAGCCATCCAACCCGATTTCACACTTTTATTAAGAGAAAGGAGAGGGGTCGACCTAACCCGAATGCAAGATGACGCTATGGAGATTGAGTCAAACATGATGGCTTCTGGTAAACTAAAAACAAAAATAGAAATAGGAAACAGAGAGACCAAACATTTTAAAGAATAAGTAGGACCTTCAGGATCAGGGAGGTCCTCAGATGATAAAATAGATGATATGGCTAGGATAATAAAGTAGCTATCAAATAAAATTTCGAGGATGGAGCTAGATAGATAGAGAAGAAATCCCAATCCTCAAACTCAACAAAGATATATTAAAAATGAAGACCAAAAAATTCAAACTCCTTTAAAAAATGAAATTTTTATAGGAGGAAATGACTTGAAAGAGTTTGAGGATCTAGGAGAAGACATTAAAAATATAGGCGACGATTGTGTACAACCTCATCTAACCAAGGAAGATTATGAGAGGTCTCTGAAAACATAACAACCGTCAAATAAAGATAACAACATAAATAATGCAGGTGATTCTGCCTATCAAGGGATGGATGATACTATAATGGCCGAGTTCCAACACAAGTACAATCTGAGGCCTAAAAATAAATCTGTGTCAACTACTCAACCAAAGAAAATCCTGCCAAGAGGTGAAACATATGAGCCCGTTCCGAAAGACACCGAGATACCGAATACCAAAATAAAGGAGGCTGAGGCCCAAGATGGGAAAATTAAGGTAGCCGGAACACAGAAATTGGAAACAAAACTAACTAAAAATAAAGAAACACAAACAAATAAGTTAGAAAGGAAGGAAACCGAATCTTCAACTAAAGAAACAAATAAACTCGTGGAGGGTTTCATCCTGGAAAATGAGATAAACAAGATAAAGATACCAATACCCCTGGTCGAATTGGCAAAGAATCCTGTGTACCGAAAGCAAATAACCAAAATGATAAATTTTTCAGATTTAGAAAGTCAGTCTGACATGATAAATTTGGAAGATGATAAGCCTAATATAACTTTCGGCCCACATTTCGAAAGCGCCAGGGATATCATCACCCCTTTCTATATCACACTGAACGTGCAAGATCGTCTGCTGCATAATTGCATGCTATACTCTGGAGCCTCACATAACGTGATGCCCAAGTCTATTATGGACAGACTAGGCCTCGAAATCACCAGGCCATACAGAGACCTGTATTCTTTTGATTCAAGGAGAGTTAAGTGTGTGGGCATGATCAAAGATCTAGTGGTAACTCTTGCATAGGTTCTAGTAAAAAAAGTTCTAATGGATGTAGTTATCGTCGATATACCTCTGAAGTATGGTTTTCTCTTATCTAGGTCTTGGGGAGCCAAGCTTGGGGGATCTCTTCAATTAGACATGACCTATGCCACGATTACTATTTTTGGCGGACAGTTCACTTAGCTATACAGAGAGACAGTTAGCATATACAGTAATTGATCCACATAATCCTAATAATTATCCTATTTATGTCGCCGATCAAGACCTGGGTAATTGTATTTTATCTTTTGATGATGGTGAAAATAATTGTATAGAAGAAAATTTTATAGAGGAAAATAAAGAAAAAAAGATAGATGAAAATGTGTATAACTCTAGGATTTGGAAAATGTTCTTTGATGACACTTCTTCATGTGAAGGAGCAAGTGCAGGAGTAATTTTTGTAGCACTCAAAAATGAATTTGTTATCCCTTTTTCTTACAAACTGCAGTGGGACATAAACTACATAAATAATGTATGTGAGTACGAAGCCCTAGTCTTGGGACCAGAAGCTGCCAGGAAGATGAACATAAAGAACTTGGAAGTCTATGGATATGCGGAGTTGATTGTGAAGAAGATAAATCGGTAGTACCAGGAAAAACACCCGAGATTAAGATCTTACAGATATTGTGCTTGGGATCTAATAGAAATTTTTTTCTCATCGGTAAATGTTCATTACATTCCACGTATAGAAAACCTAAAAGTCGATTCATTAGCCAAAGCAGCCTCAAATTTCGCACCTCCTACATATTTCAAACTAAAGTATCATATAGAAGTGAGGCACAAACCCTCCATACCGAATAATATACAAAACTGGCAGGTCTTCGAAGATGACAGACATATTAGAAAATTCCTTGAAATGGTGGATGATTTCGCTAAAACTCTCATTGACCAAGAAAACCAAAACGACCATACTTGGATCATGCAATAAGGGGAGGGTCCTCAAGATTTCTAAGGAAATATCACGAATCATTGCTTGTTAGTTTTAAAAAACAATCAGTTTCTGAAAGGACTAATCCCTCTAGAAAGATTGTTTGACCAAAATGACATGCCCCTAAAATCTACTTTACAACCTCAACTAGAAGAAGTTGAATATTGTGACATAGGGACCAAAGAGGAACCTAGAATAGTAAAGATATCAAAGTATCTTCCCCTTGAGATGAAAGGTAAGTATGCAGATTTACTCCAGCAGTATAAAGACGTGTTCGCTTGGTCTTACGATGAGATGAGAACTTATGACACAATCATGATCAAACAAAAAATACCTTTGAAGCCCGGTGTTAAACCTTTCAGAAAGAAACTTAGGCGAACCAATCCCATTTTATTACCCATGGTCAAAAAGGAAGTTAAAAATATTTTGGACGCAAAAATAATTGTGCCACTGAGATAATATGTCTGGATAGCTAACCTGGTCCTAGTTAGGAAGAAGAGTGGAGAGATCAGACTGTGTGTAGATTTAGAAATCTAAATAAATCTTCCCTCAAAGACAATTATCTGCTTCCCAAAATGGATCACATTTTGGAGAAGGTGGTTGGGGAAAATAGAATGTCAATGATCGACGGGTTTTCGGGTTATAATCAGATCATTGTTAGTGAGCACGATAAAGAGAAAACATCCTTCACCACCCCTTGGGGCACATTTATGTATGACAAAAGGCCTTTTGGGTTAATGAATGCAAGTGCTACCTTCCAGCGTGCTATGGATATCGCTTTCATCGATGAGAGATATAAATTCATGGTCATTTACCTTGATGATCTGACTGGTTTTATGAATTCGATGAGGATCATCTGATACACCTTAAACAAACGTTCGAGAAATGCCAAAAAATTGGTTTGTCCTTAAACCCTAAGAAGTCTCACTTTGTGATGCAAGAAGGTAAACTCCTGGGCCATATTGTGTCTCGAGACATAATTAAAATCGATCCTAAAAGGGTTGAAGCTGTAGACACTATAAATATCCCTAGAAATGTAAAATAAATTCAATCATTTTTAGGAAAAACAAATTTTTTGAGGAGATTTATCTCAAATTTTGCTGAAATCGTAAAACTGATCACAGATATACTGAAGAAGAACAACGAAGTCAAATGGACGGCATAATCCAAAGCGTCATTTTCACATATCAATAAATTTATAAGTGAAGCACCTGTGTTGGCCAACCTTGATTATCTAAAAGAGTTTCTGATTTTCTCATTTTCCTCCGAACACACGATTGCGACAATACTCCTCCAAAAGAACGAAGAAGGTTTTGAGAAACCGATAGAATTGTTCAGTAAGAGCCTTAGAGATGCAGAATTGAGATATGATATAATGGAAAAGAAAGAATACACTATGGTAAAGGCACTAAAGTATTTCAGAACCTACGTGTTACACTCCAAGGTAATTGCAAATGTGCCCACCAGTTTTGTAAAAGATATATTGGTGCAACCCGATAGTGACAGGAAGAGGGGTCGGTGGCTCACTAAAATTCAAGAATTTGATCTAGAGGTCAAACCAATGAAGCTCGTAAAAGGACAGGGCTTGACTAATCTCTTAGCTAAATCAAATTTCAAAGAACTCGGGATAAATAACCTGCAAGAATACAAAGGATGTGTGGACATAGATGAATTTGATGACCAAATAGCTCCAACCAGAATCAAAGAGAAGTTCGCCTCATTTGGTTGGTATAAATACATAGTATCATACCTTCTGACCCTAAATTTCCTGAGTGATTTATCTCCATCTAAAGCCAGGACACTGAAATTGCATTTCGTAAAGTATTGTATATCCGAAAGCCAATTGTTTTGGAAAGACCCTCTAGGTTTCCTATTGGTTTGTTTGGTAGAATCAGAAAAATAAAAGGTCATAAACAAATTTCACGAAGGAGTATGCAGAGGACATAACGCATGGAGAGAAACAACTTATAAAATCCCGAGGGAAGGATATTACTGGCCTAAACTATTTTCAGATGTCAATATCAAAGTCAGAGCCTGCAAATCTTGCCAATTGTTTGCAGGCAAGCAGAAGCTCCCAACATTACCTTTGGTTTCGGTTAAAATGGAAGCCCCATTTCAACAATGGGGGTTGGATATTATAGGTGAAATTAACCCACACTCCAGCTCTCAACATAGATGGATCCTAACTGCTACCGATTATTTCACCAAATGGGTGGAAGCTATTCCGACTAGAAAAGCGACAGATTCAGTGGTGATAGATTTTCTGGAAGAAAACATACTGTCTAGATTCGGCTGTCCCAGAAAAATAGTTACAGACAATGCCCAAGCATTCAAATCTATGGCGATGGTTAGATTTTTCCAAAAATACAATATTATACTGGGCCATTCTACAACATACTACCCCCAAGGCAATGGGCTCGCTGAATTATCGAATAAAAGCTTAATTACCATAATTTAGAAAGTGTTGAACGAAAACAAAAAATCTTGGCATGTGCATTTGAAGTACGCCTTGTGGGCAATTTGGATAGGCACCAAGAAATCGATTGACACTTCTCCTTTTCAAATGGTATACGGGACCGACATAGTGCTACCCATAAATCTAGCCCTACTTGTGATGAAACTTTGGTAGGATGAAAAAGAAGAACCAAATCACATCACAAGAAGAATAAATCAGTTGATCGAAGTTCAGCAGAACAGAATGGAGGTAGATGAAAGACTTCAGAAGTATCAATACAATATGAAAGAACTGTTCGATCATAAGGCTAAAGACATGGAATTCCTCCCTAGCGATTTAGTTTTTAAATGGGATGCTAGAAGGGAAGACTCAACTAAACATGGCAAATTTGACCATATCTAGTATGGCCCATTCAAAGTCACAACTTCTGAAGGGAAGAACTCATTTCTATTAGAAAATTTGGATGGTAAAACCCTTAACGCCCCTGTCAATGGGAGTTATCTTAAGCACTATATGCAATAAATTATTTCCAAAATCCCATTGTATATACCGGTTTGTGTTTATGTTTTTACAACTTTTCGGTAAGTTTTATTTTCTTTTTCATTGCAAATAAAATAGGTGAGTGATACGAAATTTTCAATACTTTGAATTCCATAGATTTTAAAATCCTGACGCTCTTTGTGTTGCTTTCTTATAGGATTCCGATTTACAGCCCAAACATCATAAAGAGGAAAACAAATGGTCATGTATTGGGAAACTGATTCGTCCAAAACAGGCGATAATCGATAATTTACTAAGATGAGAATGAAATGGTAAGGCAAAGATACAAATTCCCTAAATATTTAGATTGCAAATGAAGGTCACCTAAGTGAAATAATGGGCTCATGAGTATGAACTTTTTCACTCTGGATTATCAAAAGAGTAATTTTTTACTGTGGATTCTAAGAAGTTCCCTGGATAAGATAAAAATAATCAAAATAAAACAGAAGAAGTGAAGCGTCCTAAATAAGAAAAATGTTCCAGGAGTCAGGATTGCGTTATAACACCTATTCTTACAAAATATTAAATCTTCTTTGTCGCTCTATCCTGAATCTTTGATTCTTTCCCCTTGAATCTTGATATCTTCCCATGGTTTTTAGAGAAGGAAAAGAGGTTGCACTTTAGCTCTGAAAGCCGACAATTTTTTTTTTCCGAATGCCAGCAAAAAGGGTGGTGAGTTCTTGAGAACCCTCAGCTCTCATTGAACTTAAATATGCTTAGGCTAATCCTAACTCCCTTGGTTTTTTCAACAGTTCTTGACGATTAGTCTTACTCAAAAGAAGGCCCCTGGAAATAAACTCTCCCCTAAAGATTTCCTGCCAACTAAGATGTTTAGAAGGCCAAAGGAAAACTGATCCAGAGTGATCAAAGTGAGTTAACATACCTCAGCTACAAAATTATACACAGATATTACCCCTAGTATACTTTATACTAATTGATTTCCCCCACTTCATGGAAAAGGAAAATATAAGACAGATGGTGAAAGGAAATTCAAAAAAAAATGATTTCCCCCATCTAGTCCGAAAAGAGATGATGAAAGAAAATTCATAAAATGATTTCCCTCATCTCAGCATTTAAATGCAAATTTACAGCATGAAGTGGTGAAAGGAAATTCAATAAAGGGAATCAGACAAATTCACCGGGGTACTGAACAGGCTCGCTGGCAGTGAAGCAATGTCTAAAATATCTGTAAGGTTGTTACACATGAATTGTACCATGCTATGGTAATTAGTTTTCTTTGAAAACCTGATTTACATCCCAGGTGCACATAGGACTCCCTAATTAAAAACATTGAAGCTACTTCACCTTGATGCAAGCAAAATCAACATAACCTGTTCAAATTTCCAAGGTCGTTTGGATCATCTTGAGCAGACCCGATTTCAGTTTTAGGGAAGAGGAAATCTTCGAATGGACCAAACTTGAGATAATAAAGTGATTAAGTTTCGAAAGCTTTTAGAGGTAAGGATGAAACCCCCTTTTTTTCCTCTGTATCCTCTTTTCGAATGAGTTTCGCAGAAGCCGACTAATGACTCCATTTACCCAATAAAGGCACTTGGTTTGTTGTTCTTTGCATCCCGCAAGGAGACGAGATCCCTAGTTGGAGCCTATGTTGGAACACTTGTATTTTTGCGAATAATATGGTCATCAAAGGTCGGAGCCACCTTTTTCTAAGTATTGAGATGATACACCTAAGCCTAAAAAGTCAGATTTCGTGATTTCGTATATATCATGGTTATACACATCTGAACCCTCGATATCCCAACACGCGAAGTGACGAAGTTGACTTAAGTTTAATCATAGTTTTTTAACCTTTAAACACAGATTATCACCTTTGATACATCGTGCTCTCATGTTTCGGGAGTTACACCTCGAACACCCTTCGAAGGTCCAACACGCGAAGTTGCGAGATTAGTTTAAATTAAAACTGGTTAATATCAAGAATAATGATTTTTAAGCCATATTTAATCTTCATCGCGATTTCATGACTCAACGGTTGTTACCCCAGAAACAACACATTTGTAACACTAATCCCCGAAGTCATGATTTTTGTTAATTAATCATGGTTAATTAAAATCTAAGTCAAATCACAATTAATCAACCAAATCGCAATATCGTGAATTCGGGGTTCGCAGATTCAACGACTAGGAGTAAAATCATCCGATACTGTGAACTCCGAAAAAGGGATTAAGGACTAAACACACTTAATAAAAGGTTGAACTTTATTAATTAACACCTTAAACGACCTTCAACCCATACTGCCTACGGACCGAGTTTTAAACATTGTCGCGTTCCTCCCGAATCACGAATTATCAAAAATTTATGGCATTTATTAAGAATTTTAGTGAGGTGACTGATGGTAGGTGTTGGAGCCGCCTTTGTTTTTTAGCCCATTTTGAATTTCATGTCTTAATGCTTGAAATTGAAAGATGGTTTTCGTATTTTCCTTGAAATCTCTGAAGTCTCATCACGCGAGCAACGATGGTTATCATACTCTCAAGGCGAGTTCTACTTTTCTTTCAAATAATGTTCCCCCTTTTTTACCTCAGGATTTTGTATGTCGGATGCTATAGATCACATAGTTCACAAGTCCTGAACAATGAAACGATGAAATCATTTTAAAATTTTACCCAGGTCAGTAACGAGAGTAAAATTTTCCTAAATTACGGTTAAGCATCATCGGGTTTTCGCATCTCAGCGTTTACTAAATACAAAAGTATTACTTTCATAACCTCGATAGCCGAAACCATGAATTTCTTGTTTTAGTAACTCGCGTTAAGGTTAAAGGTAAACACTTAGCCATGGTTAAGTTCTGTCGGAAATTCGCTACTCGGTGTATCTTCTTTTAAAAATATTTACTGTCAAAGCCCCGAGTCGCGAAGTCGCGATAAATATATAAACATAATTAATTAAATGCTTAATCCAATTTTATCCTCCCTTTTAATTAAAACACATCATTGTGATCTCGCGGTTTCGCAACTCGGCATACAAACTTCCCGGAAGTTATACCTTCGAAGCTCCAAGTCGCGAAATTGCGATATAAATAATCACGTAATTAATTAAGCGCCTAATCACAATTACGTTTTTATTAACCAAAGTCAATCATCGCAATTTCGGGTGTTAGAGGTTCAAAGGGTTAAAGCAAAAATTCCCAATGCAGCGAGTACCAAAAGATTATTAACTTTGGTAAAACCTGATTAATTGAGCTAAGCCAGTATTTCTCGTGATTTGATGCATGCACAGTTTACGAGGCAGTCTTAATTCATCCTTACGCCAACTGACATTTTGAACCACCAAAATTTATGGCATTGATTAGAAACAAGGCGAATCGACAAGTAAAGATTGGGTTTTTATTGCTAAATTTATATTAAGTGTGATTTGATCAATCTGTTCTTAAAAAGTACTGAGTTTTCGAATATATAGAGTTGTTATTCATTATAAAAAATTCATTTCTATATTACGCAGAGCACACTTTTCTTAGCGAACTAATTTATGTATGTATACATATTTTTATCGCATAAGAGATAAAGTAGGATCTCCCATCATGGCCCCGCGAAAAGCGTCTAAATCTAACGTTGAGGTTTTGGGACAAGGTTCAGAAAACGTCGCCGATACTTCACCTCGAAATGTTGACTCTGTCCCGAACTGGTCGTTTGTTTCTGATGTTCTACAGGCCGAATTAGTGGATTATTCTGATGATTCCAGTGATAATGAAAAATATGATATAACCACCAAATATAAGATCGTAGTCCAATCTGGAATGCATAAAGTAGCAGCCAGGCCACGACTGCTCCCTTACTATGATATGGTCCGGTGGGCGTTATATCATGTGGACATACCAACCAAAACCATCATCAATGAGTAGAAGGTCACCATCGGGACTTTCAGACCCGAATAACTGTAGGCTATGTACAAGTTGCCTACCGTGTCAAACCTTACATACAATGTTGAATTCTTGGAGAAGTTAAAATAGAAGGAATGTGTGCAATATGACAAGACTATGTCCAGCTTAATTAGAGATTGGGTTTCACACCTTGCGAAGTTCAGGGCAGACAGTAATGGTATATATTCAATAGCTTCCTTGGAACCACAGTTCAAGTATATAGCTATGATGACCTCACATTTATTTCTTCAATGGGTGCCTCTAATACATCAAGTTGTCGAAGGCTGTTCCTTCGAATGGGTGAAAATGTTGTCTGATAGCTTGACCAGTCAAGTTACAGAGTATCGGGTGCAGAAAGACAGCGGAAAGATTGCTTCATTTTTTATGTCCGCATACATTATGGACGTCGTGTGTTTTATAACACCCTTTCCCTTAATGAGGTGGAGTTGGACTCCATCAGAGGCCGAGCCCATCCACGTCTATCATTCAAAATTGTGGGAAAACAAAGCGATAGATTTCATATATAAAATCTTTAATTGGGTAATGGTACCACTGCATGTCACTATTTTCGGCCACCTACCACCCAGGATCTCAGATAATATAGTGATGAATTTGAGAAGTATAGCTGACTGGTATGTAGAAGCTGAATTCTCATATCTCAGAGCTTTTGGGGCTTCTATTCCCTCTCATGCATTACCATTATTCATACCTGACAAGCTGGCTTGTCATGAGGTTGCTAGACAAACAGTAATCGATGGCATAAACAAGGAGCTTAAGGGATATTCAAAGAAGGTATGGCCACCTTTTCCTGTTCATTTAAATTCATATTCTTTATTAGATTTCAGGCATGCTAAAGCTGAGGCAACAACCCTGGAAGACCTAAAATTGGTTCTTATTGAATTCAAGAAGCATGATCCACAAAGGGTCGTAAGTAATCATTTGGCCAGTTGCGGACTCAAGAGGTTTGAACACGAAAATTTGCCCTTGGATGACATTTTCCAAGGCGCAAGATCTTATGCCAAGATTTTAGCTCAGATACAAACCCTAGCACCTGAAGAGAGGGCCAATGTTTTGAAATTCCAAGAACATCGACGCAGTTGTCTTCCTGCAGTATTGCGGGGTGAGAATCCGAGTACAGAGGAGGTGAAACAAAAAGATGCCGAAGGCTCCAAAGATGTGACACCCAGTCAAGAAAAACACCAGGATGGGGAAGAGAAAACTAAGAGTCCAAAAGAAGAGATAAAGACTCCTGCCCACCGAAAAAGTAGACTCCGGTTACTACTCTGGGGAAACCAACTAAGAAAATCGGAGATCCCATCGCATCCATTACTCCCTTGCAGTCATCTCAGGGAAACATTGACGCAGTGTGGATTTTAAATGAAGAATTGAGACCTATAAGGATGGAAGAGCTCCCTCCAAATGAGTTCTTCTTTGATAAGAAGAGAAAGGCTGTGGTAAAGAGAGAATTCTATCAGGAAGGGGAATCGACAGCCAAGAAATACAAAGTATTGACTGATGGGAAAGACAAGAAGAGTGAACAGTTCGCGATAGAAATAGCTAGGACATTAGGGGCATATGACACAATGAATCAATTTTCAGTCGGGGTTTTGAAAAACCAGCTGAAACGAAAAAATCGCCTCATCAAAACCCTAGAACCCAGACTAGCCACAACAGAGGAGGCTGCCAAGGACCAGGCGAGTGTAGGGTTAGAACAAGTAAGGTTGGCTGATAAAAGTGAGATAGAGATGCTCAAGACTAAGCTCGAACAAGAAGAGTTGGTGGTTCGGAATGTTTAGATACAAGTGGGCCAGCAAAAAGACTTGATCGAACAGCTACATGCTAGAGTGGAAATTGCCGAAAGTAAAGTTATAAATATCAAGATGTTCCAGTCCCAGGCGATGGAGATTCAGAGCAAAGTTTCTACGACCTAGCGAAATTTACTCGCCAAGGTAGAAGTGATTTGGGACAACTGCTTACTTGTTAATCAAGTTTTGGAAAATTTATCTGTCAGAGAAAGAGAAGCTGGAGCAGTTCAGGTCGCTTTTCAAGAGGTTGTAATAGCTACAAACAATAGGGAATCGGGAAGTACTCCCGGGTTTTCCATTTTGGAGTAGACCATAGGAAATATTTTATTAAAAGAATGGGAGAACAGTATCTCAGAAGGTAAGTTGCAAGACAAAAGGGTAACAAAATCCTTAGAAGATGCTTTTGGTTCTATAGATGGTAATATGTTAGGCATTGATAGCGAAGGTAATGCCGAAGCATTGAGTCAAATGAATATAGAGAAAATCTCACTTGATTTAAATGAAAAAGAGGAAAGAGATTCAGTCGAGATCTCACAAGTAACTATGGCCGACATAGTTCAAATAGATAAATGTATGATTAAACCAAGTGTACAATTGTGCGCTATCGACATCATAGACAGACAGATGGAAGAAAGGTTACCGCAATTAGCCCGAGATTGTTACTCTTTTGAAGCTAATTGTCAAGCAGAATCGTTGAGGCTGATATCTCGGTTGGTGGAAAGGTGTGTCACTTGTACCGAGCATGCATGAGGACAAGCTTCTGGCACCAAATAAAGACAGAGATGAAGAAATGGAACAATTTCTCTCCTCCTTATCATAACTGAAATATTTGCAACGATTGAGATTCCATCTTCTGTAAAACTGTATAAATATACCATAGAAAGAAAGAAAAAAGGCTGGACCTTTTTGTGTAGATTGTAATAGAGGTTTTTCATTTTGAGAGTTAATATAAAGCAAATCCGAAGATTCTCAATTCCTTCATGACTGTGTTATGAGTTTGTTTCCTTGTATCTCATATTTCGTTTCATTTCATATTTGTATCTGATGAATGCTTCGCTATAATTTAGTACAATCTCTACTATAGTGAATGAATTTTGGTTTTCTATATTGTTTACTGTTTTTCCTCTATACCAACTATCAGCAGGTATAAGACCAGTCAACACTTTCAGAATTCTATATATATTTTATGCTTCATCGGGTTATTTCTTTACATTTTTCTTCTTCTGTTTATACGTGAGATTCTCCCTTGATAGGAGCCTTACTCGATAGACAACTTAATTTTTTCTCCCACCTCATACATTTTTATTAAAATATAACTCAGTTACGGGAAAGGGACTTTGGTTTGCACCCCTTTTACACTCCTGAAACCATAAACTCTCTCTTATACGACCGAATTGAGACAACACTTAAATTCCCCCTGGGATTTTCTTATCTTTATGTTCCTCCATGACTGTCCCTATAACAAGACAACCTAATATTGAACCCGGGTTATCAGATCAAACACATATTGCCTTAAACCTTTTTGATACTATTCTTAAAACAACCACTACTCAGGTTGAACTCGAACGTTCATGGGCAGCAATTGAACGAGATATAAACATCTAGGAACAGTTGGAAGCTAGACAATGCCAACACAGAAATCATCCCTAGTTTCCCTTGCTAAAGGTTGACGTTTCTTCCTTCTCTACCCTTTACTCACCTTTGGATGCCTAGACATTGTACTTCTAAGCCTTAAGTATAGACTCTGGAACAACAGTAGGATCCTGTTTTATTTCTAAATATTTCTATTAAATGATTTAAACATTCTGTCAGCAAGGACTCGCACAGACTTAAGTGATCAAAGTGAAAATGTTTTAGTCATTATCTTAGATTCCTTTCTAATTTGCATAGAGACAAGTTCACCAAGATAGCCTCTATCTGTGTTTTCATTTTCTATGATAGGGGATCCAATTACAAGGTTCTATATCATGGCTCTGTGAAAAGCGTCCAAGGAAGTTGTCGAGAGTCCAGGGCAAGGTTCAAATATCGTTTATGATATCTTGCCTAGAAGTATCAATACTGTCAAAACATGGACGTATGTCTCCGACATTCAGCAATCCAAGCTGATAAATTGTCCAGATGATTCCAGCGATAACGAGAAAGACAACTTGTCCACCAAATACAAAATCGTCGTTCAGTCGGAGATGAACAAGATAGCAGGAAGGCCACAACTTTTTCCCTATTATGATATGATCATATGGGCACTGGACCATGTAGACATCCCGACTAGGACAATTTTCAATGAGTAGAAGGTGGCAATTGGGACATTTAGACCATAGCATTTACAGGAAATGTATAAATTGTCTCCCACACCAAACCTTACTCACAATGTCAGATTCTTGGAGGGTTTCAAAAAGAAGGAATGTGAGCAGTTTGGGAAAAGCTTATCCGATCTAATCAAAGAATGGGTTTCACACCCCACGAAATTAAGAGCCGATACTAATGGAATTTATTCAATCTCGTCATTGGTGCCACAATTAATGTATATAGAAATGATGGTTTGTAGACTGTATGGGAAGGAGGACACCTCTCACTTCTTTCTCCCATGGGTACCACTTATTCACATAGTAGCAGAGGGATTCTCTTTTGACTGGGCCAAAATGTTGTCAGACAGTCTGGCTAGTCGAATTACAGAATATCGAGCACAAAAGGTGAGTGGGAAAGCATCCTCATTCTTCATGTCTGCTTACATCATGGACACTATTTTCTTCATGAAACATTTCCCATTAATGAGTTGGATCTAGACTCCAACTAATGCAGAGCCTATTCATGTCTACCACTCGAATCTCTGGGAAGATAAAGCCAAAGAATTCGCCTACGATATTTTCAATTGGGTAATGGTACCAATGCATGTTTCTATATTCAGCCATCCACCTCCCAGGATTTCAGATAACATCACGGCCAACCTGAGCAGCGTGGAAGATTGGTATATAGAAGCAGAATTTTCGTATATTAGGGTTTTTGGCACCTCTGTCCCCCCATATGCTCTGCCACTATTCTTACCATAAAAGATAGTATATCGCGAGATCGCCAGGCAAACTGTGCTCAGTGGGATATGCAAGGATCTCAAAGGAGTATTGAAGAAGGTATGACCACCTTTCCCCATTCACATTGGTACATATTCTTTATTGGATTTTGGCCATGCCAAAGCGGAGGCTATGACCTTGGAGGAAATGAAATTGGTAGACATCGAGTTTAAGAAACATGACCCTAATAAGGTTGTGAGTAATCACTTGGTGAGCTATGGGTTGAAGAGATACAGACACAAAGACTCACCTCATGATGAAATCTTTTGAGGTGCGAGGTCCTACTAAGAAGTTTTAAGCCAGGTTCAAGCTCTTCTACCCGACGATATGGTCGATTTTTATAAATTCCAAGAGCACAAGAGAAGTTTCCTCCCCAAAGTTTTACAGGGCAAAGACTCACAACCTCCGGGTACACAACAAGCAGAAGATAAAAGTTCAATGGGCGTGAACCCTAGAAAACAAGAGACTCAGGACAAGACAGAGAAAACTAAGATCTCGAATTAGGAAGAAGAGATCCCCAACCAAGAAGAAGGAAACCCAAAGATAGTTACCAAGGAAATTGACAACCCCATTGCGTCCGTCACTCCCTTACAATTTACAAAGGGGAACCTTGATACAGAGTGGATATTCAAGGAGGACCTGACACCTATGTTTGTAGAAGAATTGCCTCCTAATGAATTCTTCTTCAGTAAGAAAAGGAAGGCCGTGGTAAAGGAAGAAACATACCAAAGAGCGGGCGTAGTAGCTAAAAAATACAGAATCCTAGCAGATGGAGAAGACTTGGAAGAGGAAGAATTAATTGATGAGATAGTAGGAACATTGGGGGCTTACGCAATAGCCAACCAATATTCAGTCGGAACTTTGAAGGCACGGTTGAAACAAAAGAACCTATTGATCAACAAATTGGAGGCTCAGTTAGCAACGACAAAGGCGAATTCTAGGGATGAAGCAAATAAAGGTTTTGAGCAAGCTAGAGTGACTGATCAACAAGAAATCAAGAGACTTAAATATTACCTTGAGCAGATGCATAAGTCAACACAAATAAGCCAAATGCAGGTAAGTCAACAAGAGGAGAAAATAAAACTGTTGCAGTCTAAATTAATTTCTATTGAAAACCAGGTCATAGACATAACAATATTCCAATCCCAAGCCACGAAAATACGAAATAAGGTAGAAGTATCTCAAAAGGATCTACTTACCAAAGTAGAAACCATACAGAATCATTTTCATATGATAGAACAACCATTAAAGGATATCTCCTCGAGAGAAAGAGAAGTTGGAACAACTCGGGTTGCTTTCCAGGAAGCTGTTATAGCAACAACGAAAAAAGAGGTGGCCATCAGTTCTAGGTTGTCTATCCCAGAGAAAATCGGAGGTAACATCTTACTAAAGGAATGGGAAAATAATATATCAGAGAGCAGAAAAAGAGATAAAGAGGTGAGAGATGTTTGTGAAGAGACATTCGACTTGATAAATAAAAATTTGTTAGATCTCTATAAAGAAAGCAGTGTTGAAACACTGGGAAAAACTAACATAGCCAAACATCTGTTGGATATCAAGGAAAATGGGGAAAAAGGAAAAATTGAACTATCCTAGGTAAGTCATGTCAATATCGCCCAAGTGGATAAACGGTTGATAATACCAAGCTTGCAATTGTGTTCTATCATCATGGAAGACCGACAAGTAGGAAAAAGATTGCCATAATTGGAAAAGAATTGTTACACTTTCGAGGCGAACAGTCAAGCTGAACCTTCCAAGATGATAGCCCAGTTAGTGGAAAAGTGTGTTATTTGTATCGAGCAGGGGAAAGGGCAGACTTATGGAGGAAAATAGTGACAAATGTTGATCCCATCCTATTTTTGGAGCCATAGAACAAGAAAATAAAATTCCCTACCCACATGGAGGAAGACAAGAGACAAGGAAGTGAAACTCTTCATTTTGCATTTGTAACTGAAATTTTTAGAACGATTAGAATTCAAAGCATTTTAAAACTTTGTATAAGTATAATTTTGAAAGGAGGCACAAAGGGGCCTTTTTTTTTCAAGGCCGATTGTACGAGAGAATATTTTCATCAAAATTAATACAAGGTAGATCGAAGACTCCTTTTTCCGTCAAGACTGGGTTATGTGTTTCTTCTGTTATTTCGCTTTTCACATCATTTCTCATATGTGTCTTTAATGAATGCTTAGTTTCAACTTAGTACAACTGCTACTGTGGTGGTCATTTATTGTAGTTATCTAATCGTTTATAGCTTTTCCTCTGTATCGGCTATCAATAGGTACAAGACCTGTGAATTGTTTAGATTTCTATATCATATGCTTCATTAGAGTTTTCTCTTGCTCATTTTCTTCTTCTGTCACAAGGTGAGATTCTTCCCTGATTGATGCCTCACATTGTTCAACATATCTATGTTTTCTCTCGCTTCACACATGGTTTTAAAATTTAACTTAGTTACAAAAAATGACCTTTGGTTTTGTTATGCTATTAATTCGATTTTGGGATTCTTTCTTGTATTATCTAAAGGTGAAACTGCAACCAACACTTTATAAAAACTCTGTTCCTTTATGACTGTCCCTGTGGCATGACAACCCAACATAGAACCTGATCTCTCAGATCAAACCAACCTCACTTTAAACCTTTTCGATACCATTCTGAAACCGCTACTACCCGAGTCGAACTTGAACGTTCATGGGAAGCCATTGAATGGGATATAAACATTCAGGAACAGTTAGAACCTAGACCCAGACAACTCCGAAACCAACCTTAGCTTATTTTACCAGTTGTTTTCTCCATTTAAATATTTCACACTTTTTTGGATGCCAAGACTCGGTACTTTATATCCTTATGTACATACTCTGTAAAAACACCGGCCAAGCCAAGACATCATCTGCGGTCTCCCTTACTCGGTTTTCTGAGATGGACGTTTGAGACTCATTTGGCTCGACTATTGTTGTTGGATTCGACATTGTGCCAGTATCTTTTAGAGTCGCTTCTATATTCTCTGGTTGCACCTCCTTCCGGGTTTCTTCTTCCTGATTCTATAGTTCCTACGTCGTTGTGGCCGTATCTACATTGGTGGCCTCTATTGTTGCCTGCTAAATTTATTCCAGTATCGGTGTGGGTTGTACTGGTATCCTCTCTGGGGATGGGATTTCGTCTATATTGAAGACCTTTGGCGGCTACTGTTCACCTTCTTCGACCTATCCTCGTGACCTGGTTTGAACTCTGGTTTGTTTGGTGGTCTGGATCACTTCTTCTTGCTTGGGCGGTGCTATCATGCTGAGTATCAAATGGCTACTAGACTCGAACAGTCTTTGTGGTCTCCGTGAACTCTCTCTGTTTTCTTTCGCCTTTGTCACTCTCTGTCTTCTCTGTCTTCATGAATAAACTATGGGATCTCGTGTCCATGTGTTGTATGGATTTCCCATGAAGCTTGTCGAGTGCGCTTTCTTGGTTATGGGTTAAATACACCTTAATTTCAGATTCAATGCATCTTCGATGGTTTCATACTTACCATTACTCTTGTTTTCCCGTGTTCTGTTGGTGCGATTAATGTGTCTTCCCATCGGTCCTTGCCTCTCTTTAATTTCACCTAGTGTCATCCTGTCATGTTGCTTTTGTTGCCTTTATTTTTCCCACTTGTTTCCCTTTGTATGTAACTGTTGTTCTTGTCTTTTCTGCATTCATGTTTCTAACTTCATGTGGCATTTCTATCTCTGGCGTATTGCGCCCTTTTTATTTTTGTTTCCTTTTTGATGATTTTTTTTTACTACGCGGTGGGTGGTCGACTGTCCTTGTAAAGCTTCAGTCGGCTCCTGTTGATCATTCCTCTAAGTTCTACACCTGCTAAATATCTTAACTGTAAAGCGCCTCTGTCTATGACAGATATTACTTTGTATGGTCCTAATGAATGCATTCTAAGATTTCTTGGGTGTTGTAACGATTTGTTTTCATACATCAATACTAGATCTCCTTCCTTGAACATTTTCTTCTTGATGTGTCTATCGTGCCAAGATTTGTCTCTTGCTTTCTGCACTTGTTGATGGAATCCTCCTAAGATTCAGTCTTCCTCCATGGTCAATGATTGATTCAGTCTCTCCTGTACTACTCCTCGTTCTGTCATTTGTGTGATAGTTACTATGCACAAGCTGGGTACTAAAAATTCTAATGGAACGACTGCTTCTTGGCCATAAACCAGTTTAAATGGCACGTGCCCTGTCAAATTTTTGCATGTAGTCCTGTATGCCCATAATATTGCTGGTAATTTGAGGTCCCAGTCGTCTCTATTGATGTTACAAATCTTTGTCAGTGCATTCTCCAGAATTTTGTTGAAGGCTTCCACTATGCCATTTTCCTATGGATGATATGGTGTGCTCTTTTGATGATGGAATTCAAACTCATTAGTAATCGCATGGATGGTGTTGTTTATGAAGTGTGTTCCTTGGTCGCTCATCAAAACTCTTGGGCACCCAAATCGAGTGATTACTTGTTCAAACAAAAAGTGTGTTGTTGTTTCTGCACTGCAATCTTTTACTGGCGCGGCTTCCGCCCATCTTGTTCAATATTTTGTTGTTGTGATAATGTACCTAGCCCCTGTTCTTTTTTTCGGTGGGTTGATTGGTCCGAAAAAGTCTATTTCCCACTTGTCAAATGCCTATAATGTTACTTGTGGTCATAAAGGCATCTTGTCCCTTCTGTTGGGTTTGCCTACCCTTTGACAAACATCGCATCTTTGACAATACTCCTTCGAGTCTTTGTGAATCATTGGCAACCATAGTCCTATGCGCAATACCTTCTTTGTGGTAGCTTTACCCGCACAATTCCCTCCTGCGATTCCCTCATGGGCTTCTGATAAGACTCTTGGTCTTTCATGTTCTAACGTGTATCTTCACAAAATGCTATCTGCTCCCATTTTATATAAATTTTTGGCAATCAATTGATAGTCGACAACACAAAATACCAGGTTTTTCTTCTGCGCGGTGCTATAGTCTTGCGGCGCAGTACTTGTACTCACGTACTGAATGATATCTGTGAAGCATTCATCAACAATATGTACTGAGAATAATTGTGCATATGGAAATTTGTCTTCCAAATTCGTAGGTTCTTCTCCGTTTGTGACCCTTGATAGGTGGTCAGGTCCTGCATTCAATTTCCCTGGTTTAACTATTACTTCAAAGTCAGATTCTTGGAATAGTAGTAACCATCGACAGATTCTCCCCCCCAACACTAGCTTGTTGACTAGGTATTTCAGGGCTGAGGGATCTGTGAACATCTTAAATGTTTTTCCCAATAAGTAATCCTTGAACTTCTGCAGTGCATAGACCATGGCTAGGCCTTCTCTTTCTATCGTGTTATAGTTCTGTTACGAGTCTGATAAATTTCTTCTTACGAATGTTATTGGGTGATCCAAGTCTCATGTTCCTGGCTGTGCCAAGATAGCTTTGAGTACTATCGCTGATGCATCTACATACACACGGAATGTCTTTTCCCAGTCTGGAAATATTAATATCAACACGGTAACCATCTTTTCCTTCAAGGTATCCAGACTGTGTTGACACTCATCATTCCATTGAAACTTTGTATCATTTCTTAACATATTTTCCATTGGTGTTGTGATCTGTGCATACCCTTTCATGAATTTCCTTATCCCGTGTGTCCTAACATTGCTCTTAACTAACAGACTGTTTTTGGTGCTGGTAAGTTAACAATGACTGCGATCTTTTCCGGATCTACTAATAAATCTTGTTTTCATACTATGTGGCCCAATAGTATCCGAAACAGTGTTCCAAATATGAATTTATTGTTATTCAGTGATATCTGGAACTGTCTGCATATTTCTAACATCAGCCATAAAACTTCCACATGGTTTTTCAATAGGTTCTAGACTGTCCAATCATCCAGGTATACTTCAAGAAATTGATGGATGAATTCCTTAAACACAACAATGACTACTCTAGAGAATATTGTTGGTGAATTCTTCAGTCCAAATGACATGACTGTGTACTGATAAGATACTCATTCTGTCACAAACGTGGTCTTGTGTCTGTCCTCCTGTGCTATCTTAATCTGATGGTATCCCGAGAATCCATTAGTGAATGAGTAAGATTCATGTCCTCCCATGTTCTCTAACATTTCATCTATGAATGATGTAGGGAATGGGTCATGTAGGCATGCATCATTCAACTTCCTCAAGTTGATGCATATCCTGATCCCTCTTCCTTGTTTCTTGTCCTGTACTACCATCGGGCTTATCCATTCTGACTCCTCAACTGGTTCTATGATTCTAGCTTTGAGCATCCTGTCGATATCATCTTTGAATTTTTGTTTATATATGGGGTTCAGTCTGTAGGGTCGTTGTCTAATAGGTATCACTTCAGGTCTGAGTGGTATCTTCATTTATCCCAATTCTCCGGTTATACCCTTCATCTCTGTGACTGTTGTGGGAAAGAGGTCACTGTATTCACGTAACAACTCTGTGATACTTTCAACTATTTTCTCATCCCAGTAATCTCCAATATTGGCCATTTTGGGCTGCTCAACTGTCTCGATGTTAACTTTATTTACCTTGATTGGTGTGGAAATGACTTCTGATTCGATGGTTGGGCCCTCCACATATCTTTCACCTTATACTTCTTCAAACTGAGGATCGCACAGACTGTCTTCATCTAGTGCTTCCTCCTGTACATGGTAACATGATCTCAATTCCTTAACTGTCTGTTCATTCTGTTGTTGATCTTCTGTGATAAATGTTATTTCTGGTTCTTTGAGGAATATTAGTCCTCTATTCCATTTAAGGGATGCATATATGTTGGGGTTCTCATGCTCAAATGAGAAAGTGACTATGAAATTCTGTCGCAATGCCATAGTTCATTTGCACAATTCCTGGTCTATATACCAATTCGCTGGTATTCCCTCTAGAGTATGTATGAAGTGATGATGCCATTCCTCTGGTGGTGTCATTTTCCACTGTGTTCTACACACCTCCAAGTGTTCCGCTGGTGCTCTGTGTCCTTCATATTTTTGTTGTTTGTTGTTTTTTTGTTCTGCGTCGAACCTTATGCGCAATAACCACTTACATTGGTACCAATCTGTGATTGTCTCTTTGTGTGCGCTCAACCATCTTGTTGGTGTGGCCTTTAGTGCTAAGTCAAGTGATAACAATCTCTGGTTCTCTAACACTATGTCTTCGTACTATTTTAATAATGTTTCCAAATCATTTATTCCATGGAAGCTGGGTGGTTCTCTGATTTTTGTGCCTATCCATCTTACTGTGCGGTCTATTCTTGCACATCTTCGCATGGATACTTTGTGTAGCCTCTGCTGCCAGTTCTCTAAATCAAAATCTGAGTCTATTGCGCATGAAGTAATGCTTCACCAACTGGGTACCCCGTCTCCATTTGGGTTTACATAATCCTCATCACGCGCAGTTGTTTTGTACAACTGGCCAATTTCCTCTAAGTCTAGGCAAGTAGGTTCTACAAACCTCTCCCCTTCTGATGGGTCTAATGGCGCGATGACCCTATATTATCCATACTCAAATATCATTTTCCTGGTCTTCAAATTGATTATGGCCTAGTTTTCAAACACCCAATCTATACCAAGCAATGTCGGGTAAGGTGTTGTGTCGTCCACTATTTCAATGACTTTGAAATCTGCTTTAGTGAGCACTCCGTCAAGATCTACTGCCGCTCCTTTCAGTCTACTTATTGGTAGGACTCTTTGCTGGTTTTCTAGTTTCAATTGAATAGGTGAGTATCCTAATGTGGGCTCTCCCATGCATTTCCATATCTTCTTTGGTAATACATTCACTTCAGATCCTAGATCCAGTATAATGTCTCCCATATTGAAATCCCCAATATTAGCATTCAATCTAAATTCCCTACCTGTTCTTCTTTTTGTGTGTAGGTGATTAACTTTTTTAGGTTCTAGCTTTCCTTCCATCTCGCTGGTACACTTTTCTAGGATGTTTTTCAATATTTTCATATATGATGGATCACTTAATACTTTTACACATGACTGAAAAAAGCCTTTGATTGTACTTACTTGTCCCGTGGGTTGCATTTCATTGGTATGATCCAATGATGGAGGCATCTCATATTATGGTGCTTCCTTGTGTGGCTGGGCAGTTGAATTCAACGTTGTGTCCTCCTTCTGAAATACTTGTCTAGCCTCCTTAAAGATCTCCTTTTCCTTTTGCGCGTTGAACTGATTTCTTGGTTCAGTGTTCTTCTTTATCGATTGGTTTTGCGTTGGTTCCTGTCGAACTGTGTCAGTACCTGTTTTATCTCCTCCATGGGTAAATATGTTGGTATTCCATCCTTCATCCCTTGTTTCAGCTAAAATCCACTAAACATTCTGATTTTTTTGGTTCCTCTTTTCCTAAATCTTCACTAGTAGTGTCGGGGATTCCTCTGTATCGTGGTCTGATGTGCGACAATACATACAAGTTGCTAGTGGAAGTGGACATTCCCTTGCATAATGTCCCAATTGCTGACATTTGTGACATGTGATTGGTCCTCTACCTCCTCTGTCTCGTCCTCCTCCTCTTTATCCTTCTCGATTAGCTCTCGACACATTATACCAAGGTGCCTGATTATACTACGTGGTATTGTACTGGGGTTGTGTCGGGTTGTATTGCGACTACACATTATTGTATGGTTGTTGTGCAGTATTATACTACTATTGCACAGTGTTGTATGGTGTTGGGGCTTGATTGAACTGTGGCGTTGCTTGCCCAATCATCATTCTGGCCTATACCCTATATGCATTTTATGTCCTTTCTCGCATCAGCTCCATAGTTCTGCAATCTTTGTCGTCATGTCCCACTGACTTTCAAAAGGTGCAATATGAACTCTTTGGGGTTGTCTGGTATTTTTGCATCATCGTATAGTGATAAGGGTTGTGATCTGATTTCTTTCATATCTCACACCATAATCCTCCCATTGGTAATGGATTCGACATTCCTGCTGCTATATATTGTGCAAACTTTGGACATTCATTCTTTTGGTGTCCTTTTTTCCTGCACTTGGTACACCAAAAAACTTCTCGTTTGTCCTTTTTCTTATTATGGTTCAGCTGGAACATGAGATTCTTCAAATCCTCCTTAAGTTCTTCGATAGGTGGGTCTGTCTATTGGTACTGGTTTTCTTCCAGTTACAAGGTTGCCTGCAGAGCCTCTGCCTGTGTTTTTAATTTCTGTTGTCGTAAAGGGTATTTTAAGTGTGGGAGTAGTGAATTGACAGACAAGTGCTAATGCTACATATTAATCATGAGGTATTTTAACTTTCCCTTCAGTCACTTGAATCTCTGGTCAATCTCCCACACAAACTCTCCTGGTTTCTGTCTTATTTCAATCATCACATTCATGTACTGATCCTCTGAACTCAGCTTCTGGAACTCATTAATCAATAACTTCTTAATGTATGCCAGTGCCATGGTTGTCCTAGGGACACTGTTTGTGTCTAGACTCATGTACCAGTCTAGTGCGCGGTCTCTTAGCGTAATAGCTAGTTGTGCGAGTTTGGTATCTTCATCAGTGATTTGTTTTGTTTCCTAGATATTTTCACAAATGAACATGTGGTTCTCATGGTCTTCTGCTGCTTCTCCCCGAAATTTTGGTAACCTGATGGTATGATCATGTCCTGCCATTTTGAATACTAAACTACTACCTCCTCTGTGTGGTGTAGATACTTGACTAGTGCTGCTTGAACTGGCTCCTCGAGTTGTTGTTCCTTCTGTAGATGTACTCTCTTCTGTCAGACTTCCTCCGAACTGCAGTTGTCTAAATGGTGGTGTTCTCTTTGGTGTATTAGTCACACATGGGTTTATGGGTTCCACACTAACATTAATATGGATAGGATGGCTACCTTTTCCACCCATTCTTGGACCTCTCATTTTCCTCTCATATGTTTCATGCAGGATTTCCTCAATCTACTCCACAGCCTGGAGATGCTCTACCTCTTCCTCATCACTCACCAAGCCTTACCTCATGGCTATATCTCTCTTCTTGGTATTCACCTTATATTGTTAGGGTGCTTTACTACACATATTTCTCGTTGACGCCAAGATCCACTTGACCTAGTCGTCATCCATCATGATTGGGTCCAAGGGTTCCTACTCCTTCTTGCCTTTATCCTTCCCTCCTTCCATTTATCCTCACCCTGTCAGTGCTTCCCCCCTTCCCCCATGCACGCAGGGAAGTATAGCTATCTAATTCCACTGTCATTACCCCTTTTTTATATAACAATATCTTAATAGAGGTATACAGTGATCGAATGTACCTTCCTCGAGGTCCGCATATAAATTCTTGCTCCGCTGCGCTGTATGACTTTGATGTGTCCATTGCAAACTCTGTTATGAATCCTTCCACAATAATTTCAAGCCAAAAGTATACTATGCAGGTGAATTTGTTGTTCACCTGCTGTAACTGCTCAATTTATGTTGGGGCCCACTCTAATTGTCAAATCTAGTTCGTCGCATGGTTATCCTTCAACCTCAATATCCACTCCTGTAGTAGATGCGAAAAATCACAGAAAAAGACTTCGTGTAAATCAGTAAACACGTATTTGTCCAGATATTTGCAAGGTGTGATGCTAGGGTTTCTATTGTCTTTCTGTGCAAACTCTAGCTCTTTGGTTCTCAACCAAGTTTCAATTTCTACTTTTGTGGGGTTCCACGGTCTCAACATCCCCTTCTAATGGCTCATTTCTCTCTTCTTTTCTTTTCTCATTTCTTTCTCCTCCTATCTCATCTACTTAATCCTCCTCTATTCCTTCCAACGACAACGAAACCATTTGTTGGTTACTAATTACTAGTTCTACTCTATCATCTAAGTTATTGACCTAGGGTTCATGTCTTTCGGGTTTCCAAAAAAAGCCTCTAAAACTATCAGCCCTCCTGGTAAACTAGAAGGCAACACAACACATAGAATGCACTGCGCAGTCTCACCCGAGATAGCTTTAAATGGGTGGTTGTAAGAATCTTGTGTTTACAGCCTAGGATTGAGTGAAAGATATATGATCTATATTCTAGACCATTTATTATAACTTGTGATTGCAACCTACTGTTATTCACGACTTATTCCCTCAATATCGCAATAGTATTTAAACAAGCAATGTAACAACTTATTCATTCATTAAGAATAACAAATAACTACTGAAAATATGGTAAATATATGTATGCATTCATTCCATTACACATATGTTACCGTGAATCACCCCCTCCCGGGATATGTCCACAAATATTTGGCTCTTGGCTCTTTTATTATGGTAGTTCTGCATATCTGGCACCACACGCTTACAATGCTCCTCATATGGGTAATATATATACGAGGTGAACTAGTTCACACCAGGCTCCTCGGCCTACGATCTAATCCTCAGATATTCCTTCTCTCTGCTCCTATAGATCAACAACTTACAAAATATTTCATAATCATATTACATATAGCATCAACTCGTACATATCTATGATGGAACAATACAAAACTGAACTAATAAGAAGGACCCCCCTATGATACCCACGTATCTATATTTATATATTTCGGGCTCTTCAGTCATTTACAATATATTGTCAAAACCCTAACCCTATCGACGTTAGGTCTTCCTCCCATGTGCACATGTTTTTCTTCCTTCCAGCTGTCGCTTTCCTTGTGCACACCTTCTTGCATGCACGTGTGTTGTGTTTTCCTCCAGCTTTTACTCCATTTCTGCATGCTTTCTTTCCCCATGATCATCCTTCTTTCCAGTTTGGTCTGCTACCAACATGACTAAAGTAAATTCCCTATATGAAAGATGTGCCCTTTATCAACAAGACACGGGTGATATTTCATGTGTAGGTACCTATCATGAGAAACCATGCCCCATCATTAAGAGGAAATGGCACATTGAGACTGATAATATTGCTAGGAAAACCAAAATACAACTCCAAGCACTCATTAGTGAGGAATTGGAAGAGGAAGATGAATCCCTTGAGGAAGGATTTGAATTTTATACACCAATAATCCCCAAGGGAGATTAAGTAAAGAGTTATATATTTCCAACCCTAATGACTTTCCAAGCTCATCGAATCCTAGTAAAGGAAACTTAGAGGCACAACTTGAGAACCCCACTACTTCACATGATTCTATCATAGAACAATCTCAAGACCTCCAAGAGGAGGAGGATATTGAGATAGTGCTCCACGCTGAACATATTTGTAGAAAGAATGGAAAACATGCACCCTTCTTCATCTCACTTATAGTGAATGATTTCACTCTCCATACTAGCATGTTAGACTTAGGTGCCTCCTCAAATATCATGCCCTTAAAGGTAATGCAACAAATTGGCCTTGAAATTTCATGACCTTATTGAAATGTGTGAGAGGTGGATTCTAGACCTATCACTATTTGTGGCCTTATTAAGGACCTCAAGGTTAGCCTAACCGCCTTTCCCTACATTTTCCCAGTCATGAATGTTGTAGTGATTGATATACCAGATGTTTGGGGAATGTTTCTATCCAGGGAATGTGATGCAACCTTGGGAGGAAGCCTTCAGATGGACTTATCATATGCTACTATCAATCACCCTGAAGGGGGGTTCGTCACCCTCTATAGAGAGCCTATCATATGATACCAAGTTGAGTCCCTGCAAAGCCATGTGGATGAGGTATTTTACTTAGATGAAAAAATGGGAAATTTCTATGCCATGGATCCTACATTTCAAGTTGAGCAGTTTCAAGATACTAGTAGGACATGGACCTTAGAATTCGATGGTTCTCACTCTAGCTTTGGTTCAAGAGACAATATTTTCCTCATGTCCCCCTCCAAGGAGGCCACCTATTTCTCATATATACTTGAGTATGATTGTACCAACAATGTTACCGAATACAAGGCTTTTCTCATAGGGTTCAACCTAGCCATGGATAGAAATATAAGGCGTTTGAAGGTCATATGTGATCTTGATCTAATTTTTTCCCAAGTAAATCTAATTTTTTCCATGAAAAATGAAATATTGAGGAGGTATAGGGATTCAGTGCGAGACACCATGAAATTTTTTGATGACTTTTTAATTGAAGCTGCCTCTAGAGAAGAAAACTATGTCGATGATGCCTTAACTATCTTCATATCCAACCTGCAACCTTGTGAAGGTACCCTTCAAGAATTTTGTAAAATGGAGGTGGTTTTTATACCATCAGTCCCTGATAACCTAGAGCATTGGCATGTATTTGATGATGATGCCTAGATACTCATATTTCTACAAGGAAGTAAAGAGTTCTCTAATTCCCAGGTAAATTTCCTAGAAAACTCCATGAACATGGAAGTTATAAAATTTCTTAACAACACTCTCCCAAAGGGATGTGTCCCCTTAGAACAAATGTTTGACAAACATGATATATATAAGGGAAAACATGTTGTATAACAATCCGACAAAGTTTTCAAGTTTAACATAGGCTCTAGGATTGAACCAAGAATGGTAAAAATAGTGAAATGAACCACTAAGGCCGAGAGAGATGGTATACTATACCTAATTCACCAGTTTAAGGACATATTCACTTGGAATTACGATGACCTAAAGGCTTATAGGAGCGATGTTATTCAACATTCCATCCCTCTCATAGAAGGAGACAAACCATTCAAACATAAGATAAGACATATTAACCCTAATATAACACCCCAAATTCATAAAGAAATTCAAAAGATGGTTGATGCTGGGATCATAGTGCCCATCAGGTATTTCTCTTGGATGTCTAACTTAGCGGTGGTCTAAAATAATAACAAATACATTAGACTATGTGTTGACTTTAGGAACTTCAATGAATTATCACTGAAAGATAAATACCCTTTCCCAAACATGGAGCATTTAATACATAGAGTTACTGGCATTAGGATGATGTCCATGTTAGATGGTTTTTTGAGATACAACCAAATTTTAGTCAAGAGGGAGGATCAACATAAGACCGCATTCACCACTCCTTGGGGAACCTTCATGTACTTAATAATTCCTTTCGGTCTCATGAATGTTGGATCTACTTTTCAGAGAAGAATACATTTTTCCTTTAGGGATTTGATAGAGAAGATCATAAAATATATACCAATATGACTTAAATATTGTATCCCATCCAAGGAGAGGAATGCACATATTTCACACCTTAGGATGATATTTGAGCATTCCAGGAAGCATGACATCTCCCTTAACCCTAAGAAGTTAGTCTTTGGTATCGA
This sequence comes from Picea engelmannii, assembly GCA_009831015.1. Taxonomy (NCBI): domain Eukaryota; kingdom Viridiplantae; phylum Streptophyta; class Pinopsida; order Pinales; family Pinaceae; genus Picea; species Picea engelmannii. The sequence goes on from ML777952.1 coordinate 2,319,557, forward strand.
TAAGAGGAATTTGTTAGAAAACATGGTCTTAGAGGAAGGAATTTCCCTCGATCCCAAAAGAGTTGAGTCTATCAATACTAACAAGAAATCCTTGCAATCATTTTTTGGAAAAAATAAATTTATAAGACGATTCATCTCGAACTTCACTAATAAGGTTAAGCCAATTAATTCCTTGCTAATAAATGATGTCACTTTCATATGGGATAGTAATAGCTTAAGGTCCTTCAAATATATTAATGAATCAATAACTAAGGCACCAATTTTGATTAGTCCTTACTACTCTCGTGGCTACATAATTTTCTCATTCACCTCTGAAGACACTATAGATGGAGTTTTATTGCAAAAGAGCAAGGATGACTATGATCAACCCATCACCTTCATGAGAGAAACCATTAGGGATGTTGAGTTGAATTACTCAATCACCAAGAAACTAACCTATGCCCTTGTCAAGTCCCTTAAGAATTTTAAAAGTTATGTCAGATACAACAAGATCAAAGTTTATGTGCCCTTCCCCACTGTCAAATATGATCTTTTTCAATAGGATTTTCTTGGCACTAGGGGAAAGTGGGTTTCCAAAATTCAAGAATATGACTTAGAGATCAAACCCACTAATATTTTCAAGGTGAAAAGCTTGGTCCAAATGTTGAGCAATAATAATGAAGAAGCTATACAAATGGGGGGAAATGAACAAGTCAACATGATAATGAGTGAGTTAGAAAATGATGAATGGTATGCTGAAATTATCTACTACTTAAAGAACCTCTCATGGCCCAACCACTTGGTAGATCACAAAAGGAGAGTGGTGAAGATAAAAGCTATGAAGTATCGTTTGAATCAAGATGGCCTAGGTTGGAAGAACCCTAATGGAATCATTCTCAGATTTGTGAACAAATATGAAGTTGATCAATTGGTTAAGGAACTCCATTTAGGATATTGCAGTGGTCACTTCACTGCTTGTGTGACTTAGTATTAGCATTTGGGAGGAAAAACAATGACCCTCGGATTTTGTCTCGATATCTTGATGAAAGCATTAAGATAGGAATAGGATTTTAAGGATTGGGAATTTTATCTCAAAATCCTTTAATGAGTACCGATTGGTTGAATGAGGATGTACCTCGTGTGCTTGTTGAATGATATTTTCTTGTTGAAGTTTTGATTCGGTGTTTCCTAAGGTTGATGTGAGGTAGAAAGGGTGCTACAAATTGGTATGCCTTTTGTATTTTTGTGTTTTCCTATTGTATAAGAAGCTCAACATTGCTTTGAAAATGCCAGTTTTTAAATGGTTATGCTTTAGCATGTTCACGTGAGTATTAAATATATTTTGAGCATATTTTATATGGAAAATCGCTGCACTTGTAGAGTGTTACCTGTGTTATTACAGAATGTTGGTTAAGAATGCATTTTTTCAGTGTATTCCTTGATAATATTTGAAGTTGTGCATGAATTGAAGTTAGGACTTATGTCTTAACTTAAATGATTTGAAGTAGAAAGAGTGCTACATATATATACATCTTTATTATTGAAGAAAAAGGATATAATGAATGTGATGTGTTGGATGGTTGTGGAAACCATATAAAGGAAACAATGGAGGATGTAGTTGAATTATGGATGGGAATTCCATACAGTCATGTGAGTTATGGAAGTAACTCTTTAGATATGTATATGATGAACAATATATATTGATGAATATCATAGACATATTTATATTATGTAATATAGTTTGGTGTATACTTGGGGATTAAGTGAAATACAAATTCATCATATGAATCTAGTTAAGAGTTGGATGCTCAGATGCTCTATTGATATTGATTTGAAATTGCAAGCTAACTACAATAAGAATGAATTGAAATATTTTGATTATCATAGTCCTACAAGAATAATGGGTTATTCTCTTATGCTTCATGCATGTATGCATTATTGGAAACCTTTGGGACAAGTTTTTAAGGAAAGGTTTGTGTTATGGAACTAGAAGATATATAATGGTTTTATTTAACCTTATCCTATTGAATTGTACATACAAGATTTTAAGTTAGAGTTAAGACGACATGTGATACCCATAATTGGATAAATAAATAAATTTCTTATGGAATGCAAAGAAATAATAACCTAAAGGAGAAAGGTTCCACTCAAATTTGGAATTTTAAGAGTTATTACTTTTGTCGATCTTAAGTATTGATAGAAGTGATTTTTTGTGATGAAATTGCAAGGAGTAATTTATCAACGATTGTTTGTTTTACTTTATTTTTTGTGGTAATATCTTTATAATTATTCCATACACTCTTCAAAGTTCTTATGTTGACTTTATGACAATAGTTGAATGTAAAGTTGGTATTGTGAAACCAACCATGTGTCTCTTATTTCTTGAAAGCATATGTATTTTTATGTGTTGTTGGGCGTTCCAACCAATGTGAATCTTTTAGTAGAATGCTATTGTTGATTGTGTGTTTACTTTAGACATAAATAAAGACTCAATTGCAAGAAAGGATAAAAGTGACTGAGCGACACTTTAACGTAATGTAATATCCCTTACAAAACAATTATGTTTTCTTCTAGTTTAGTGGTGTAAGCATATTGTCAAACAATTTGCATACAAAATATTCTACCAATAGTACACAAGTAAATCTAATCTCTGTTGATGATTTACAAAACACCAATATGGAAACTCAACACACTTATTGCATTAATATGTAAGCGGTTGCAATACACAAAAAAATCTCAACAACAATACAACACAAATAAAGAGGAACTTGATACAAATTTGTGTAGGTTGTCTTTTTTTTTTTTCTTAATTCTGAGATGAATGCACCCAGATATAGCTACCAAATGTGTTCACAACTCAACAAATAATACCCACAAGGCTCTATGTCTTTGCTGTAATAAAAATCAGCCCCTTTCCTTAGCAAATGAGTTTTTTTCTCAAAGAGATCGATGCAACAATAAACCAAGTCCTTTCTGGATATAAAATCACCTCCAAATAATGTTATTCTCATCCCCTTTTATGAAGAATATGCCTAGCAAGAAAATGTCTCAGTCCAATTGTAATATTCCTCAAGAAATGCGCCCAGCCTCAAGGAAAATTCCCAATGAAGAGTTCAATCCCCCCAATGCAAAAAATCATCCCCTTTAGTCCTCAACTCGACCCAGCAAGGAAGATATTTTCCTCGCATTGATAAGCTCGACCCAAAATGAGAAATACTTAGCCACCAAATGAGAACTCAACCAAAACAAATAACTCAGCCACCGAAAGACAAAGATCGACCACAATAAGATTATATCCATCACAAGTGAAGCACGATGAAAATATATGAATGACCTTCTCTCTATGACCATGTAGGGTGGATGGTCTTACCACCAAAATCAATATCTATCTCTAGGGTTTTCATCCCAAGATCCAAAGCCACAAGATCTCTCTCAATTTAATTTTTAGAAAAATAACATTGAATAATGAGATAGGGTGCCCTCATTATCCTTTTATTTCCTCATTGACCCTTTTCAAACCATTTTACCCTTTTAATAAATTAAAGTGACTTTATAAACTCAATTTAATTAAAACAAACTTTTAATTAATCACTCAATGCCACTTTTTAAAAAAGTTACTTTTTTTGCTCCAATGACATTAAATAATTAATTAATACCCTTTTTCCATTGACTGTAGCCTACATAAATCACTTATGCTATTACATCAATCTCCTAGAGAGATCATTCGGAAAGGGACATTACAATTCTCCCTTCTCGAGATTGTTTGTCCTCAAGAAACTGCAAACCACAATGCTACAAAATATACTCACTCTCCCACGTGGAATACCATATCGGCCAATCTTTCCACTTGATACAATACTCCCTAATCACTCTTCTCCTCAATATCCCCTCCAAAACATACAAAACCTCCTTGGGAGTCAGTATCATCTGTCCCCTCTCATCTAGTGGAAGTAACTCTGTGGAAGTGGTAACCTGTGGCCCCAACACCTTCTCGAGGCATGATACATGAGAATTCTATGAATCTGACTACCCTATGGAAACTCCAGGTCAAAATATACCTCTCTAACTGTGCAGATCACCTTGTAGGGACTAGAGAGGCACAACCTCATCCTCTCAGTGCCACCTCTCCTCAATGGAAATGGTCTATGTAGCTACACCCACAAGAAAACCATGTCCCCAATCTCAAAGCTATGCTCCACCCTGTGCTTGTCTATATACATCCTTTGTCAAATTTGGGTAGTTTGAAAACTATCATGAGTGGTGTCACAACAATACTCACCTAAATGTAACCACTCTATCCATGGCCTCACATAATAATGCAAATACCTCTCAACCCATTTGTTCACCATCTCTTCCTGACCATCCGTCTAATAGTAGAAACTAGTATTGGAAGTCAAACACGTGCCTGCAAATATGAAAAACTCATACCAACATGTTCTAAGAAACCTATTTTCCTGATCACTAACAATGACTTTGGGATGATCATGCACTCTAAACATCTCCCCAAGAGATAACTTTGTCACCCATGTTTCCCCATACTTTGAAGAAATCATCGGGAAGTGTGTGAACTTCGATAATTGGTTAATCCCTTCACATGTACAATTTGTGCTCTGCACCCTTGAAAAACATGTGATTCAATCTAAAAACATGACCTCCCACCTTGGCCTTGAAATGGGAAAAGACTGCATCAATGTTGTTGGATGAGTGTGCCCCGACCTGCTCTGCTAAAAAGTCGTACACTCCCCCATATGTCTCAACACAACATACACAAAGTCCCTCCATGCAAACCTCTCTCATATCTCCTTGTAAGTGGTAAAGTCACCAGGATCCCATACTAGACTATAAGATGTAAAGAACCCTCTACCCATAGGACTGATATGCAAGGTGCTAATGCAATAACCCACCTAACTGTTGAGGAAAAGATATGAAATAATCTTAATCAAGAATTTTTGGATCTTTATTGGCTAAGGAAATATAGATATGAATATCACATTATGTTTAAAGCCTCAAAATGTGTTTCCTAATCCACAAGTATTAGTTACAAGGGCTTAGGCTGATTTTTTATAAATAAAAGATTGTTGTAAAATTCAACATTTTTATATAATTTTCTGAATATAACAGATGCAAAAGAAAATGTGGAGACAAAATAAAAAATAACAAGTCACATATTAACAAAGATGAGATAGAATAAAAATCTCTTATTTCATTCCAAGAAATCAAAAGAATTGTTCTCTTTACAAAAATCCCTTAGGGAGTTTGGACCAAAGTCAAACTTAGATGTCCCCGATGAAAACCATACAAAAGGACTTATGACAGAAAGTAAAAAACTAAAATTTAAAAGCTGGATTAGCTTGCCACAGATTGCTTCCCACTCGACTCTGCACAACATCCTTTATCAGTCATGAAATTTAATTCATAAACATACAAGTCTACAAAGACTATCAAAGATAGATCAAGACCTATGAAAACAAGTGTTTGAATGATGTAATTCAGCCTTGAATCTTGTTGTCTACAATAGGAACCTACTGTCATAAAATAGAATTACAATTTTAATGAATTAAAGAATGAATCAAAACTGAACTATCTCAATAAAACTCAAGGGCAGACCTTAGTATGCTTTCTCCTTTTATTCTCCCCTTGTTCTTCCTTCTCTTTTTTCCTTTAAGCAATCAAAATTAGTTGAACTAGTTCAACTACCTCTTTTAGTTAAGTTAACTAAAACTCAACTAACTTTTATTTTAAGGGAAGAATTAATATAATGATGATAAGGGCCTTTAATAAATAATAACTAGTAGGTGGGACCCCTTGTGACTCCCTTTAGTTTCTTAACAAAAATAAACATAACTAGTCAATCAATCAAACACATCCCTCCTTGTGGCTCCCATCATCATTCTCATAATTTGAAAATTAAATATCAATGATATTTTAAACCATATCCCAAAAATATAATATCCAAAATATCCAAAAATAGTATGTTGTCCAAAAACTTCAGCAGTCAACTATTCTTAACAATCAATACTAAAATATACTCAAAAACCATATTTGCCACTTTGGGAGGCAATTTTCCCTTTGTTGTTGTTGTCTCCCTTTGAATTTTCTGAATTATCCTTAGGTTGTGTGGAGCCTTTAGGCTTGATCTCACTGATAACATGAGAGAAGTCATCTCTCAAGTGCATGTGGAATGAAACAGATTTGGTTGAATCACTTGAGGGAGAGGAGGGGGAAACAACACATTTTCCTTTATCATGCGTGTGGTGGGATTTGGTTTTGAGCCTCTTGCTTTCATGGGAAGACTGTATAGGTGAGTGTGTAGAGTAAATTTGGACATTTGGGTTAATTGGTGGAGAAGGAGAAGGTAGAGAAAAATTGGGCCAG
>ML777952.1:2331784-2342556 GCA_009831015.1 Picea engelmannii
CCAAACTCAATAAAAGAGGCATATAAAGATGAGAACTAAGTTAAATCCATGAATGAAGAATTGGATCAAATTGAAAGAAATCAAACTTGGGAGCTAATTCCTAGACCAAAAGATAAAAATGTCGTTGGAACTAAATGGGTATATAAAAATAAAATGAATGAAGATGGGCAAGTAATAAGAAACAAGGCCACATTAGTATGTAAGGGGTATGCTCAGGTTGAGGGAGTAGACTATGTAGAAACATTTTCACCTGTGGCTAGATTGGAGGCAATTAGGATGTTCTTATCTTTCTCTAGCTATAGAAAATTTAAAGTGTACAAAATGGATGTCAAGTCAGCATTTCTCAATGAAAATTTAGAAGAGGAAGTCTACATTGAGAAACCAGAAGGATTCCAATTAACCAACAAAGGGGACTACGTTTGCAAATTGAAGAAGGCACTCTATGGATTAAAAAAAGCACCCAGAGCATGGTATGCAAGGTTAGATTCTTATTTACAAATACAAGGCCTCAAAAGGGGATCAACATACAATAATCTTTATTGAAAAATTGATGGCAATAACTTGATCATTGTGGAAGTGTATGTTGACGATATCATTTTTGGTAGTAATGAAATAAAAATGAGTGAAGACTTTGCTAAAAAGATGCAGCAAGAATTTGAAATGTCCATGCTTGGCAAACTAAATTTCTTCCTTGGATTACAAATAATACAGTCCAAAAGAGGATTTTTTATCCATCAATCCAAATATGTTAAGGATATGCTTAAGAGATTCTAGTTAGAGGATTGCAAACCTGTTAGTACACCTATGATAGTTGGATGCAAACTAAGCAAGGATGATGAGTCCACAACTGTAGATACAAAATATTACAGATCAATGATTGGCAGTTTGCTCTATGTAGCAACTTCTAGACCTGATGTTAAGCAAGTTGTTGGGATGGTGGCTAGATTCCAATCAGAACCGAAGGATAGTCATGTTCAATCTGTAAAAAGAATCTTCAGATATTTAAAGGGAACCATAGATCTGGGTTTGTGGTACCCCAACAAGGACTCATTCACATTAAAATCATATTTAGATGTTGATTGGGTAGGAAGTATAGATGACAGAAAAATTACGAGTGGCGGAGAATTCTTTTTGGGAGAATCACTAGTTTCTTGGATAAGCAAGAAACAGTCCTCAAATTCTCTGTCAAGCACTGAAGCTGAGTATATTGCAGCAACATAATGTTGCACACAAGTGGAATTGATGAAAAACAATCTACAAGATATCAAAATAAAATTTGAAGAACCCATCATTATCCACTGTGATAATACAAGTGCGATAAGTCTTTCCAAGAACCCTGTTCAACACTCAAAATCGAAACACATCCCCATAAAATACCATTATCTAAGAGATCATGCTGAAAACAAGAACATTAAATTGGAATATGTTCCAACACAAGAACAGGTGGCAGATATTTTTACAAAACCTTTAAACATAGATGTATTTGAACATCTCAGGCAAAAACTAGGAGTAATTCTTCCTCCTACTTAAAATATCTCAAAAATCTAATGCATAAGTGGGCACCTATTTAGGGGGAGATAACAATCAACGTTAGAAAAAGTTACTCAGTTATGACAGATAAGTCTGATTGCAGGAGAAAATACTAGGAGAAAATGTTATATATATATATATATATATATATATATATATAACATTTATACATACAGATCATAAGAAAATAAAAAACCTTTTGCCATTGATGCCAAAGGGGAAGAGTAAATTCAAAGGACAAAAGAATCACCACAGGGGGAGATTGTGTATGAAGTTTGGTTGTTTCCCTCAATGACCAAGGGGGAAATTGTTGAACATAATTGTCATTGATGTCAACAGGAGAAGTAAATATCCAAAAGTCCAAAGCTTAGGAAGAAGAATGAATTGTTGATCACGATAGGATCAACAATTCGATGATGTTCAGAAAGGCTAGTGCATGAAGAAAGCTCTGAAGGAATAACATAGTGTAGAATATGTCGTCGGGATCAGTGGAAGGATTGCACAGTTAATCAAATGCACAGAAATGGTGAGAAGACTCAACAACCGTCTGATCACTGTGAAAAGAACAATTGTCATTCGATTAGAAGTTGACTGTGGGATTAAGGGTAGCGAGAGGATCATGACTATCGAAAAGGATGATAGTTTGACTATCCATATATCCATCGACCATGGGATCAAACCCAAGTTCTTGTTGAGCAGCCAAATCATTTTCAAGTAGAAGGAACGTTGGATAATTGGTCAAATGACCATACTAAGTCATGACCATCGGATGTGCAAGCGCATGAATCAACATCCGTTAGATCCAGATCAGTTTCACCCACCTTAATACATCGACGAGAAGTGAGAGTGGTTTTAGGGGGACCCAATCGAAACCACCCCATTCCAGACCTCCCCCCCCTTCATTAAACGCAGAATGGCAAGGGGGGTTCGGAATCCAACCTTAATTGTTGATCTAAGCTCCTTGATATCCGACGTCCAAGACTTGTGCATCCAATTTTGGACCCCCCCCCTTCATTAAAGGAAATATGGCAAGGGGGATCTAGAATCGAATCTCAGCCGCAGAATTAGACATGAAAATATTAATCATCCGAATCTGCAAGGAGGATATGCCTAGGAGTCAGCTAACAGTCCAAAACAAAGAAATGATCTTAGTCGTTGATACAGAGGGCATGTGGCAATTGATTGACATTTCGCTGACTCGTAGGTCAGGAAAGCCAAAAGTAATGTTGCATGAAACTCATGATAAGTAAGGTCGCGATAGAATCTGGGCCATCGAATCACATAGGCTCAAGGAAGACGTCTAACCGTCGATCAAATATACATCGAGAGATCTACGTCTACTGACCATGATAGCAGGCCACGTCAGTCAAGATGGGTGCATCCATGTCAGCAAGATCCACGTAAGCAAGGACAAGTGGCATACTCAGACACTGACAAGTGTCAAGTTAATATGGCATTTCAAGCACATGCAAACCATGGATTTGAATGACACGTGGTAGGTACTCGACACATGTTAAGTCTTCTTGTGATGTTAGCAAGTATACGTCACGTCGGGAGTTTTTATCTCGGGAGTTTTTGCATGAAACTCATGATAAGTAAGGTCACGATAGAATCTGGGCCATTGGATCACATAGGATCAAAGAAGACCTCTAACCGTTGATCAAATATACATCGAGAGATCTACGTCGACTGACCATGATAGCAGGCCACATCATTCAAGATGGGTGCATCCATGTCAGTAAGATCCACGTAAGCAAGGACAAGTGGCATACTCAGACACTGACAAGTGTCAAGTTAATATGGCATTTAAGGTACATGAAAACCATGGATTTGAATGACACGTGGTAGGTACTCAGCACGTGTCAAGTCTTCTTGTGACGTTAGCAAGTATACGTCACGTCGAGAGTTTTCATCTTGGGAGTTTTTGCATCATAAGAAAATACTCTAAAAGAACAAAGTCTCGAACGCTGAAACTCTGAAAGGGACATGCATCTAGTGTTCTACGTTTTTGGTAGTTTTGGAGAGTTGGAGGTTATGAAGACTCGAAGGAATAAAAACCAAAATCTCGTCAGCCATCCATATTGTCAGGAGATTAAATCACGACCATTGATTTGGTAAAGTGCTTAAGCACTCGTTCAAGCTTAGCATTCAGTCACCGTCGTTGGTCATATTCTATAAGAATATTGAAAGAAAATTATAACATGTCACTATAATTGGTAAAGCCCATGGTTATGTAACACACGGTCATATGTGATGGTTTGAAGGAAGCGCCTTCACAGAATTTGGTCTCTGTAAATATAACAGAGATTAGGCATCGAGTATAAAGGATTAAATTGATCCATGACTGTGATCAATTTATGACAAAAATGAATCGATACAAAGTCATGATTAAAAGAGAATAAGTCATGAAAATATGAATAAAGAATAAAAAGAAAAATGATATTAATTAAAGTTTAGATTATCATTTTAAATGAAAAGGTACAATGGTTCAAATAAAGGGGCACGTTGTTTTAAATTTCACACTAGTTTGAATATTATATAAACAAGAAAAAGTGGTGAGAAGAAAGTGTCTCTGCAGTTCAAGTCAGAAGATCAATAGCTGAAGCAGAGTCCAGGAAAAAATACAAATACCTATGTATTAAGGGTGGTTGGGTGGTGCAAGGGCAGGTTGGTGCTGGCAGAGGGAGTTGGTGCTTCCTTGTCAGTTGTAGTTGACTAAACAAGGGGGTCGTAGCCTCCTACCAGTTGGTGCTGGTAAAACAGGGTGTGGGTGCATCTTGATCAGTTGGTTCTGATCAAAGCGGAAGTACATCTTCCTTCTATGTAACATGTAAAACAAATTTTGCAGTTAATAGAAAAGAATTTGTGGTTTTCCCATTTGGGTTCTACGATAAAATACTGTGTCAAAATTCTGTTTGCATTAATAAATGAAAAATTGATATAATTTTTGTGTCACTGATTCACCCCCCCCCTCTCAGTGACAGGATCTGATTCTACACACACAAGCATCATTTTTTAAAAATTGGCCATAACCCTGATTAGGCCTAGAAAAAACCACAAAGGTGTCTCCATATGAAATCAAGACCATGATGGTAAAAACACAGTGAGAAAAACCATAATGAAAAGAAGACAACTCTCGATTGTATGCAAGTGCATGTTTCCATTTGTATTCATTCAACCAATCATAGAAGGACAAGACAACGACTCGACGATAGAGTTTTTTTTTTTTTTTAAATACCTCCATAATCATTTCACTGATAAACCAATATATGACAACCCCAAAGGTGCCCGAAGGAAGAAAATACAGTTTAAATCTAAATCGGGATCTGACAAAAGAAAATGTAGGGAGACAACAAGAGCGCGTTCATCTTTTAACAATAAGACAGAGAGTTGATGGTCTTCTGAGACTTCTTTCAATCACAGGAAAAAATACCTTTCGAAAAAGACACAACAGTGAGCCACACAATATTCTTATTACTCCCATTCTGGGCGACAAAACCAATAGTTAACCACCGAGGAGAGGAAAGACAAGTAGGGTAAAATGGCCAGTTCACATAGTGTGTTAACACTTGCAGAGGAGAGATGAAATTTAATTGAACAATGACAGTTATTAAAATAAAACACAGATATATAAATCTCTATCCATTACTTAAGATCCGAACAACTTGACAACAACACCAGTGAAGAAACACACATCCTTTTGACATAACGTCGGGATACAAGTTGTATCAATCCACAACCATACAAGCATGTATTAATGTTGGGGTCACCCAAGAATGGATCTTGGGATACTTTGGTGAAAAGACAATAAGAACGGGCCAACAACCATGACTTTGGATTTGAAGAAAAAAAAACAACAATTGTTGGCCATCCCTCTGTGATTGGATAAGGGTTACAATCATGACTATGAGGGGATGAAATAACCAATGGTAATACACATAACGAAACCCTCCATCATCAACATAGAGCCATATGTACCACCATTCACTTATTATTCCATAGAGACCCATCATGATACTAAACTAACCGAGCAACCAGTCAATGCGCAACTTAAAATACCCATTTCTTTTGCTTGCAATCCCAAACATTTACACTCATCACAGAGAGTTATAACACACATATAAACAGTCGAAAATATCAAGAAAAAACAGAATACAAGCATCATTGAGCCATCATTTTTTCATACAATAGAGAATACCTCATGGATGGAGAGAAAAAGAAACATACCCGTGGAAAAACACTTAAATGACAAGTTGGTCTAGCCTTCTTCCTTCCAAGAGCTTGAAAATGTGGAGCTTCACAAGCAGCAGATCGAAAAATGCAACAAAGTAACAATGCTAGGGTGATGACTGATAGGGTGATTATGGAGTGACGTGCAGTAAATGCACGTCACTTCCATCACCTAGCCTATTCAATTTGAAGTATGAGACAACCCAACAAGCATTACATTCACCAATGAATTAAACCATGTATTCAATGCCAAACCATTTGAAATATGTGACGATATCCATAGCGTAGTGATCCACCCAATATCATTTACACGTTAACCATTGCCATAAATCCATGCCATAATACCTATTGTAATGCTATATGCGCCCCATTCAAACTTAATGAAATTCGCATAGTCCACTAACCAACAATAGCATAATAGTTAGGACTAACACTAATATCCTTTAACTTTTCCATTCAAACTTGCATACAATCCTTTATCATAGCTCAATATATAACTTCTTTCCCTTTGTTACCTTTCAGGATTTTTTTTTATAGGTTTTTTTCTTGTTTTAATCTTGCTACCATTAAAATATCTCTTGCATATATGTGGCTAGGTAATTGATCATAAGGATTAGTGACAAGGTTAAATCATATCATCTGTAAATAACATGCTCCTCATAACCATAAAATTGTTTTGGATCGCAAAAACCATTCCATAAAAGGTATCATCCACCTATTACCATGTCAAAATGAAACCAAGACTGCATCATCAATAAGGTAGGACTGTGTAGGCAGCATAAAAAACAACAACAAAAAATGTGTAATATGTCTATCCTTGCGCCTCTAGTCTACAAGGGGGTCCCACCTACTAATATTATATTATTAACATAGTTAAATAATATGGCTTAAGAAATACTTTGTGGGCGGAATTCATTGTTACGATTTAAATCGTCAACAAACTAGCGACTCCATAGGGAAATCTATTTCCAACATATTAGGAACTCAGAATGTCTGGTTTTGCAGACCAAGTAACATCAGATAAAGAAGATATAAATCGGAATGATTATGCAACATGGGGAAGTGAGCAGATTTAATGGAAAAATGATCGATAATTTGGGAATAACTCATGGAAAGTGTTAAGTATGAGGGGGTTTATCTCTGTAATCATAATCATTCAACTAAAAATTGTTCTTGACTTCAAGGAGAAATTTTCTCTGAACTTTCTCTTTTGGATCTTGAAATGGATGAAGAAAAGGAAAGCAGAAGGGGGATAGAGCCAAAATCTCATAAAACAACAGTGAAAGTAGATAACAAATTCAATGATGCTTTCAAGGGGAACATCATGAAAACCATGTAATCTTGATTGTGTTGGCATGTTTACAAGAAGAGCATGCTTGTCATTGATGGCAATAACAACAACAACGATGGCATGTCTACATGCAAGAACAACAACAACGATAGCATGCTTACAGTTATTGATGGAAAGAACAACAACGATGAAGGTATGGTTACATGAAAGAATAGTAGCGATGTTGGCAGATTTACAGTTGGGAGACAACAATGAAAAACAGGCAGGCAAGGAAGATCAACAACGATGATGGCATGGAAATATCATAAGCGTAACAATGAATAGCAACAGTGATCATTGGATCCCATTCAGAATTCCTGATGACCATCAGATCTGAATCTAGAAAGGAGGAGCGCAAAGATGGAGGATAGATCTCAAGCGTTAGATCTGAGCACAAGGTCCGACCATCGTTGGATCCAGGAGAATATGCACGTTCTTTAAAGTGCTAGGAGAAGCGGGCTTACAAAATCCTAAAAGCAGGAGGACCGTCCATTTTCGGGTAGGACACGTGGTCACAGATCAACATTTCATTGACTAAGAAGTCAAAGGAAGGAAGTGTTCTATCCTATGAAATCGTGAGATGTGAAACCACGACTTAATCTCCATTTCAGAGTTTCGGATACCGAGAGTTGGAGGTGTCAAGGAAACTCACGACAAGAATGATGAAATCGCGAAATGTGAAACCACAACTTAATCTCCATTTCAGAGTTTCGTATACCGGGAGTTGGAGGTGTCAAGGACACTCACGAAAAGAATGATGAAATCACGAAATGCGAAAGATCAGAGCATGTCAAAGACTCCATTTCGGAGTTTCATAGATTGGGAAATCAAAGATCAAAGGAACTTTAACCTTTGAAGTAGCAAACCCCGAAATCCCGAAACAGACACATCAATAAAGACTCCATTTCGGAGTTTCGTAGACTAGGAAATCAAAGATCAAAGGAACTTTAACCTTTGAAGTAGCGAACCTCGAAATCCTGAAACAAACACATCAAAAAACCACGTCAGCTAAGGACACATGGCACAATCAGGCAATGACAAGTGTCAAGCTGATTCAATATTTTAGGCACATGTAAGTCACGAATCAGAGTGACACGTGGCAGCTATTCGGCACGTGTCAATCCACGTATGATGTCAGCAGGTTTACATCACATCAAAAATTTCTATTTTGGGGTTTTACATAGCAAGCAGAAACTCCACCATCACGAAGTCTCGAACTCCGAAATGCCAAAATGTGAAAAAAACCTTTTGGTGTAGGTTGTGGTTACCGTCAGTGGTCATGTGAGAGGGAGGAGCTAGCACCAAGTTTAGCTACTTTTTGGAAATTGTAACATGAAGATTCGAGACTCTTCACCACAGGAATGTCGAAATGTCGAAATGCCGAAATGTGAAATGGAGAAATAAACGCAAGATCCTACGGATTTAATCCAACAGTGCAGGTGGATTTGAATATGATCAGAGGGCTACTGTTTCACTTCACAGTTAATTATTCAGTTACGATTCAGTTAGCAGAACCGAATCATGGTTCTTGGACAGTTGTCATTTCAGTTGTCGAAGCATTGTTCTAGTGTTTGAGGGGTAATTGGAGGGGTTGTAGTGTATAAAAGAAACATGTAGTGACTGTGCGTGGTTGGCTATTCTGAATGAAAAATGAGCTGAACTATAAATAAGGGAAAATTACAGTATGCGCAGTGTGAGACCAACAGTATGAGTAGTGTGATATAAAAATCATAGATGAGTAACAGATGAGGAATAGACAGAAGCGAGATGCAATTTTCTTTTTGAGGCTTGAGCGAGCAAAGCGGAGAAAAAGTGGAGTGGCAGTGAACAACCCGATGAGCAGAACCATGGCACGGTGAAGAGCATGTAGAGGCACTGTGCATGGAGGACAAAGAAGGTTCACATATAGTATAAATACGCATAACAAAGAAGAGATGGAGGTTGTTGTTGAGAGTGATTCAGGCGTGTAGAAGGAGGCAGTGTGCAACAACTGAAATACACAGAAGAAGAATGGTGCATTGAATGGACATGGCACACAGAGCATAAAAGACAGAAGAACATAAAGAGCAAGGCATGTGTGCAGGAAGATAGTGAGGCAGACAGAGCAGGGCAGTGTAGCAAAACAGTGATGAGACTGGTAAGCCATTGATGAACATTATATCACTGTAATAAGTTTCAGTAGCAAATATTTATATTTCAAGGTAGTTGGGAGGTGCTAGGGAGGACTGTTGTCCTCAGAGGTTCAAGTGGGTGCTTGAACACAGGGAGTTGTAGCTTCCATTTGGTTGCAGCCAGAGAAACCAGGGTGGTAGGGTGGTGCAAGGGAGAACATTGGTTCTCTGATATACAGGTCAGTGCCTGTGTAACTAGAAGTTAGTGCTTGCATCCAGTTGGTGCTGGAACTCTTAGGAAGTTGGTGCTTCCATCCAGTTGGTGCTGGAACTCTTAGGGAGTTGGTGCTTCCTTCTAGTGGGTGCTAGAGAAACCAGGGAGTCGATGATTCCTTCTAGTGGGTTCTAGAGAATCCAGAGAGTTGGTGCTCTCAACAAGTAGCATCTTGCAAAATAGAGGTTGTAGCCTCATTATGAGTTGGTGCTCATAAGTATGATAATGTATAGAATGTAAAGATTACTTATCATATAAAGAAGAAGAGGTTTTTACCCTTTATGGGTTTCCTCATGAAATATCTATCTCTGTGTATCTCATATGTGTGAATGATGTTGAATGTTCTATTGCTTACTTCCCTGCATTATTGTGATCATCATTGAGAGTTCTGTAATGAATTTAAAATGAGCATAATTGTTTAAGCTCGGTAACAACTGATTCACCCCCCTCCTAGTTGTCCAACAATTGGTATCAGAGCAGGTTCCTTTTATCTAAAGGTAGATCTGTAAGCTTAAACATGACAAGTCATGAAGGGACTTCAGTCACTAAGCCTCCTCTGTTTGATGGAACAAATTTTTCCTTCTGGAAGGTTAGAATGAGAACATACCTAATGGCCTTAAGTGTTGATGTTTGGGATGTAGTAGATAATGGTTATGCAAAGCCATTTGTACTAGCTAATAAGGATGATGAGCTAGAATTCATCTTCAACGCTAAGGCTATGAATGTTATCTTGAGAGGGCTTGCAGAAGCAGAATTTGTAAAATTTATGCATTTAGAAACTGCCAAAGAAATGTGGGACAAACTCATTAGTACTTATGAAGGTAATGAGAAGGTAAAAGATGCCAATCTTCAAACCTACAGAGTACAGTTTGAAAAGCTACAGATGAAAGAAGATGAAACCATTGGGAAGTGTTTTATGAGAATTGAAGAACTAGTAAATGCAATGAAAGAACTTGGTGAAAAAATTGAGGAACCCTCTTTAGTTCATAAAATTTTGAGATCTCTGCCAGATAGGTTCAACCCAAAGGTCTTAGCTATAGAAGAATTTAATGATATAAAGGCTTTGGCTTGTGATCAACTTCTAGGAACGTTGACTGCATATGAAATGAGGATAGTTATAGATAGACCCACCTCTAGAGAAGCATCGTTTAAAGAAGATAAGAATGAAGATTCTGAGCTTGATGAAATTGAAGAAAAATTCGTGAGAAGACTAAAGAAAGGATCAGGCAAGTACCAAGGTAAGCTTCCCTTCAAATGTTTCAACTGTGGTAAGATAGGTCATTTTGCAAATAAATGT
>ML777952.1:2347366-2361620 GCA_009831015.1 Picea engelmannii
CTTTATGGGTTTCCTCATGAAATATTTGTCTCTGTGTATCTCATATGTGTGAATGATGTTGAATGTTCTATTGCTTAATTTCCTGCATTATTGTGATCATCATTGAGAGTTCCTTAATGAATTTAAAATGAGCATAATTGTTTAATCTCGGTAACAACTAATTCACCCCCCCCCCTCTCAGTTGTCCAATAGATTGTTATTGATTAACAATACTTTGTAGAACTGTCACTGTGGCAAAACTGATCCAACATTTTATTTTTGACAAAAATTAAGTCAAAAGAACAAAAAGCAAGAAATATCGTAACATAAATGAAACAACAAAATTGAAATAAGCATAAATAAAATGACATAAAAAGAAATAGAATAAATGAAAACTACTAATGTAAAAGCAAAAATGAAAACTACTAATGTAAAAGCAGCAATGAAAACTACTATAATATAGAACAATCCAAACAAGGTTAAACTCTTCAAGTTTGCTCCATGTAATTTTTTAAGTGGCAACCGTTAGTGTTGTAGGAAAACAATCGCTCCTGTAAGTCCTTTAGAATATAAGAATTTTCACCTAGGACAAAAGCGATCTTAAAAGGACCCAACCATAATTTTTGGAACTTTGAATGTCTTCCTCTATCAGCATGAGATGAATCCCACAACAATACCTTCTCATTGACTTTAAATTTGACAACTTTGACACTCTTGTTGAAATATTTTTTAATAGTCTGTTGTCTTCTCTTTATATTACTCAAGGAAAATGTCCTTTTCTCCTCTAAAGCCATGAGTGCATTCATTCTTTGAGAAAAATCAGAAGAGTTTAATTCTTCGACCTGTAGCATTAACCTTAAGTAGGAAAGTTCCATCTCAGTAGGCAGAATGAATTCTTGACCATAAAAAAGCTGGAAAGGACTGCAACCAGTGCTCACCTTAGTGGTAGTTCGATCTTCCCAAAGGGTGTAAGTGAGGAGGGTGTGCCATTGACGAGGCTTATCTTCGATGAGCCTTTTGATAATACTCACCAGATTCTTATTGGTAGACTCGACCTACCCATTTTCTTGGGGGTAATAAGATGACGAGGTAAAATGTTTAACCCCCAACTTAGCTGAAAATTGGGTCAGCTTAGCAAAAATAAAAGTGGAACCATTGTCTATAATAATTTCCAAAGGAAGACCAAATCTGGAAAAAATATTATTTTCAAGGAAAGAAATTACCTACTCATCCTACGAATGTTTAAGCGGGACAAATTTAGCCCATTTTGTAAAATAGTCTATAGTTTTCAAGATAAAAACTTGTCCTATTGAAGACAGAGGTTTAATAGGACCAATAAAGTCCAAAACCCACTTTGAAAAATGAAAGTCTAGGAGGACAAGTTGTAAGGGCATGGCTGAAAGGCGTTCTTTCCCAACAAATTTTTGGCACTTGTCACAAGATCTCGAAAAAACATAAATATCCATAAAGATTGAAGGCCAATAGTATCCTTTTCTGATAATCTAAAAGGAAGTAGTTTTAGCAGAAAAATGACCTCCTACATGAATAACGAAATTTGAAGAACCATGAGTTTCTTGCAACCATTTTTGTGCTTCCTCATTGTTTACACAACGAAGAAACATACCATCGAAATATCTCCTAAACAATAAGTCTCCTATAATGACGTATCTAGCAGATTAGAGATGGATCCTTCTTCTTTGATGAGTGTCTAAGTTATCTGTACATCTTTGATTTTTCAAATAGTAAACCAATTTTTTATACCAAGGATGTTCAGACACAGGAAGGATTTGATTATCAATGTAGAATAGTGTTGATAGAGAACTATCAAGTTCGTCAATTTATTCACTAATTTCAACATGCTGAGCTAAGTGAAGGGCTAAGTCATGTCCCTTGATAGTGTTAGAAGTCACGATAGTTAAATCATGCTCTTGGATCTTGGCAAGGCAATGTGAAATCTTCCCTGAAAGATAAGTCTGTGAGAGAAGAAACTTGAAAGCGGGTAAAGGGACTTTTACCAACGTGTGCTTACCTAAGATGAAGTGGAACAACTTTTCAACAAATTTAACAAGAGAAAAAGCATGTTTTTCATTAAAAGAATATTTAAACTCATCATCAGACAAGCTTTGAATCATGTAAGCTACTTTTTTTTTGTTACCTTGGTCACCACCTTGCATGAGGATAGAAGAAACTACTTCCTTTGTGGCATTAGTATATATGATAAATTCTTTCTCAAAATCCAGCTTCGACAAAACCGGTGTGGAACTGATTGCTTTCTTGATCCCTACAAATCATTTTCGACATTATCTGTCCAAGAAAATGAACGATATTGCTTAAGCAGATTACAAATTGGCTTGACCATTATAGAAAAATCAGGGACAAACCTACAAACAAAGTTAATAACACCCATAAAATCTTGAACCTCTTTCTTGGAAGTGGGAGTAGGCAGATTAAGGATAGCAGCAATCCTTTCAGGATCAATGCTTATTCCTGAATCAAAGACAATGTGTCCAAGGAGCTTTCCCTTGGTAACACCGAAAATAGACTTCGAAGGATTTATAGAAATGCCAAATTTCCTGCATCACATGAGAACTCTTTTAAGATGACCAAAATAATCTGATCAGTTTTTAGAGTACACAGTTAAGTCATCAAGATAGATCTAAATAATCTTGTCGATCAAATCATCAAAAGATAATTGCATAGCTCTTTGAAAAGTGGCACCTGCATTAGATAATCCAAAAGGCACACTTTCATAAGCAAACGTTCCCCAACGAGTAATAAAAGTGGTTTTATATTTATCTACCCTTTTTACCTTGATTTGATTGTAACGAGAAAAACCGTCAAGTAATACATTATCTATGACCCTACAACTTGCTGCAAAATGATTTCCATATTAGGTAGAGGAAAGTGGAATTTTATACTAGCCCGATTCAATGCACGAAAATCTACGCATAATCTGATTTGACTAGTTTTTTTCCGAACGAGAACCAAATTGGAAACCCATTCAGAATACTTAACCAAAAAGATGATCCCATCCTTCAAGCGTTTTTCCAACTCCTTTCGAATAGTTGCTTCCAGTGCAGGGTTAATGGGTATTTGATTTTGCCTAACTGGTTTTATGCCCTCCTTGATAGGAATGGCATGTTGTATAAGCACAGAATCAAAACCACAAAGATCCTCATAAGACCAAGAAAAAACATCTTGAAATTCACCAAGCAGCCTAGCGAACTTCAATTTTTCTTCATCAGAACATTGGGCACCTATTTTAACATTCTTTGGAGACTCAGGTGTTCCAATTTTCAAGGAAATGGTTTCACCCACTTTCCTTTTCGACTCCTCTTCTTTATCTTTCTCTTTGTTTCCTACATCACTCGATGAAAATGAAATTTCTAGAGGAGTCAAGCCTTTAGGAATCTTGTTATCTTCCATTGATATAATTTCCTTAGGCTTATAAGGTTCATTTTGAATGAAAGCACAGATGCTCTCATCACTAGGGAAAACCTACCATGACTCTATATTGTCAGGGATGTGTGGATGATACATAGATTGAAAGGTATAGTCAGGTATTTGTGGTGGAAGTTGTCGAGTAGGAGAGGCTGAAAAAACAACTAATCGGTCAGCCATTGAGTTCAATTCCATTTTAACATGATTGATGTTGAAAGATAGTAAGTTCGAGATAAGTGCCCAAAATATTTGGGTGTAGCGTTTCATTAACTTGTTTCTAGGAGAGTATATCTTACGTACAAGGCTTACAACAAGTTCGAAATCCCCAAAAACTGTAAGGTGACCACAACCCAGATTATAGGAATTTTAAATGACTAACAATAATACTTCAAATTCAGTGACATTGTTTGTGCAAGCAAACTCTAACCTATAGGAAAAGTTGTGAATTTTACCCACAAGAGAGTACAAGATAATACTAGCTTTGTTTCCTTAATTGGAGCATGAACCATCAAAGTGCATATGCCACATCCCGTCATTTAAGTCGATTTGTTCCAAGGTAGTGTTGTCCTCATCGAAAAATATGGAATACACTCCTAAGTCTTCCTCGAGATAATTCACATTAGGTTGTGGTACACTTTCTATGTAAGGTGAAATTATCTCCTCTCTTAGGACTATGATGTTTTTACCATTCTGAGGAATGGATAAGTGTGTCACGTTGAGTGAGAGGTATCCACCCATCAAATCTTTCCAATATCTTCCTAAGATGATCGAGTAGTTACTCACTGGCATATCAATTACCTGAATATTAAGGGTTGTCCTTATTTCAGGGTGCACGCACAAAACCAAGGTCATGTCCTTGATTTAACCTATGGTCATTTGTTGTAGACTATTATAAGATAACATGCTTCTAGCATTTTTCATTTGTAGAAGGCAAGCCTATATATTCCATAATAATATTCGACATTACACTTGGGCCTGAACCATCGTCAATGAGGAAACCATGGGCAATCTTATCCATAATCTTTACAAAAACATAAAACAAGGTTTTTTTTATAGGGTGTCTAAAGTTATGTACACCTACTTTATTTATAGATGAATCCTCTTCATCTATCTCTTCAGAGAGGTTGGCTACAATAGAATCTTTTATTTCCATGAAATGTTTTAGATGATTCTGTTGTTCAGGGACGACAACCATTTCCAGGAGGGTTTCATCTTCTTTGATGTTGGCCAACTGATTTAGAATGTTGTACTTGGAAGAGGGAAGAGGGGAGGTAGTTCCTTGACTGTCAGGAGCCTTAGGACCCTGAACAGTAGTAGCTGGTGAAGATGAACTTGGTCTAGAAGAAGTGTGGGGAGGATCATATTTTCTTTTAGGAGCATAGGATTTATTCCTAGTATTTATGATCATGACATCTTCTGGCTCTGCAAAGTCTAGGACAACAATAGTAGTTTCAGGTCTCTTACCAAAGATTTTATCTCTGGCATTCTTCTTTACCTCACAAGTACTTTCCTCATGGTGTTCCTCACAAAAGTTACACCAACTACGAAACATGATAGTTTTAGGCTGAAAATTATTTTCATTTGGATTTCTAAAGGGGGGTGTAGAAGAAGATAAAGCTCCAGGGGTAAGAGAGGGGACATTTCCTTTCTGATCATACACTATCATTCGATTATTCATGTCTTGTACAAGCTGTAAGAGGGAGGACATGTCTGTCTGTTTAACTGAGTCTCCCTTATGAAGCCCTATTCTTTCAAGTTGTTCTTCATACTCTAAACAAGTGTGCAGAGCGGAACCAAGGTTATCAATGGCCTTTTCCTCAAGACTATGACAATAGGGGGAAGTTAATGCATGAAAGCGGCTTGGTTCTAAGGTCAAATGAGTTCAGGGATTTCGTTGTATAATTTGGTGAAACACAAGTTGAAGGACTTGATAGTCTTACCATCCTTATAAGCGATGTTATTGTACTCCCGTAACTGCTCGACTAGGCTTTTGGATTGCCCATAAGTAGATTTGAACCAATATACTAACTCCTCCCAAGTAGATAAAATATTAGCAGGGAGATCAAAGAAATCAGTCGCAGCCTTGCCTTTAAGGGAATTCACAAATAAGTGTATACAAGTATCGTTGTCATTGGATCTTATGTTGTGAAAGGCATTAGAAAATGCCACCAAGTGTTCATTCGTAGTGACAGTGTTATTCCCTGAAAACCTAGGGAGATTCTCTTTGAATTTAGGAAGTGGACGAGTAGCAGGTGCTAGGTTAAGAGGGGAGGAAACATGTCGCAGGGTAGTTGTAGTATCTTCTCCAAAATGAAAAAGCCCATACTTTTTAATGACTTTGGAGGGGTTTGTAGTAGATTGGAAAGGGACTTGGTGACTATATAAGCTACCAATCACTGACGAAGTTGAATATTGAGATGAAGAAGCACCTCTAGTGCCACCAGAGCCACAACTAGATTCCATCTTGTGAATGTTCGGTAAGGGAGAGAAAGATGAACTAGATGAATCAGACAAAGTTCTCCTTAGAGCACTTTGTTGGGTTGACAACACAATGCTCCTTCTTCCTATTTCAGCAATAGGATTAATTTCTGGTGATAAACCTCTTCTTCTCCTAGAAAAATGAGGGTCTATGGACATGAAAAGAAGATCGACAACTGAAGGAAAAATAAATCTATGGCTAAGTCCTAGGTTGTCTTTGCCTAGATTCCCAACGTTTTTGGGCACTTATGTCTTGTTCAATGGCTTCCCACGAGCGATTAAGATCAACCTGGGTATTAGCGGTATCTAAGATGGTATTAAACAAGTTTAAAGCAATGCTGGTCTGATCTTGAAGACCGGGCTCGATATTGGGTTGCCTTGCAATAGGGAAATTCATTAAGAAATGAAACAGTCAAAGAATCAATATCAGAAATGTAGATATATTCAATCATAATCAAGTATAAAAATCAACCAGAGAGATATGGAAGATCTCCCCAATATGGTTGCCAAATAAATGTTGAGGAAAAGATATGAAATAATCTTACTGAAGTATTTTCGGATCTTTCTTGGCTAAGGCAAGATAGTCAGGAATATCACCCTATGTTTATAGCCTCAAAATTTGTTTCCTAATCAACAAGTATTAGTTACAAGGGCTTAGGATGATTTTTTTATAAATAAAAGGTTGTAGTAAAATTCAACATTTTTATATAATTTTCTGAATATAACAGATGCAAAAGAAAATGTGGAGACACAAGCAAAAATACCAAGTCACATATTAACACAGATGAGACAAAATAGCAACCACTTATTTCATTCCAAGAAATCAAAAGAATCATTCTCTTTACAAACATCCCTGAGGGAGTTTGGACCAAAGTCAAACTTAGATGTCCCCGATAAAAACCATACAAAAGGACTTCTGAGAGAAAGTAAAAAACTTAACTTTAAAATCTGGATCAACTTGCCACATATTGCTTCCCACTCGACTCTGCACAATATCCTTTATCAGTCATGAAATTTAATTCATAAACAGACAAGTCTACACAGACTATCAAAGATAGATCAACACCTCTGAAAACAAGTGTCTGAATTATGTAATTCAACCTTGAATCTTGCTATCTACAATAGGACCCTACTATCATAAAAGAGAATTAGGATTTTAATGAATTAAAGAATGAATGAAAACTGAACTATCTCAATAAAACTCAAGAGCAGACCTTAGTATGCCTTCTACTTCTATTCTCCCCTTGTTATTCCTTCTCTTTTTTCCTTTAAGCAATCAAAATTAGTTGAGGTAGTTCAACTACCTCTTTTAGTTAAGTTAACTAAAACTCAACTAACTTTTAGTTTAGGGGAATAATTAATATAATAATAATAAGGGTCTTTAATAAATAATAACTAGTAGGTAGGACCCCTTGTGACTCCCTTTAGTTTCTTAACAAAAATAAACATAATTAGTCAATCAATCAAACACATCCCTCCTTGTGGCTCCCATCATCGTTCTCCTAATTTGAAAATTAAATATCAATGATATTTTAAACCATATCCCAAAAATGTAATATCCGAAAATAGTATGTTGTCCAAAAACTTCAGCATTCAATTGTTCTCAAAAATCAATACTAAAATATACTCAAAAACCATATTTGCCACTTTGGGAGGCAATTTTCCCTTTGTTGTTGTTGTCTCCCTTTGACTTTTTTGAATTAGCCTTAGGATGTGTGGATCCTTTAGGCTTGATCTCACTGATAACATGAGAGAAATCATCTCTCAATTGCATGTGGGATGAAAAAGATTTGGATGAATCACTTGAGGGAGAGGAGGGGAAAGCAACAACTTTTCCTTTATCATGCGTGTCGTGGGATTCATTTTTTAGCCTCTTTCTTGCATGGAAAGACTATACAGGTGAGTGTGCAGGGGAAATTTGGACATTTGGGTTAACCGGTGGAGGAGGAGCAGGTAGAGACAAATTGGGGCAGCCACGATGTTGGGAGACTGTTGGGTGGACAATCTCCTTCCATCCATCATTCTCAGGAACTTCTGGTTGCAATGAAAGGTGGGACATGGATACCAGGGACATGCTAGGGGTTGGAAGGGAGGCACTTCTAGCCTAGGTTGGATTACCCCTTGTCCAATCCAATTGAAAAATACATCTTGGAAGAGCTGGTTTAACTCTTGTGGATCTACATCAAATTGTATCGAAAATCTTGGCCTTCTAGGGCCTCTGTTCCAAATCTCGCTTCGCTTGTTATTTTGACCATGGATTCCTTTGCTGAAGAAGCTCATACTGTATGCAACGTTTATTAGCAACTAGCTTCTTAAAAAAACCATACATGACATCTATTTAAATATGAAACAAAGTTTGGCTCAACAATCACATCAGACCCATGCAATCCAATCCATAAAAATCATTTAATACTTGTTAATGAGAAGGGGGTGAATAAGGGTTATGGGATATTTGAGGGGAATATTGTATTGAGCGAAAAAGTGATAAAATGAAAGGGATTAGAAAATGATTACTACTCAACAAATCATTAAACAATCAACTATGTTATAATAACAAAATCATATCAACTGTGACCCATCTCTGTGTCATCCTTTAATTGTTGTAATACATAGTTTCTTTTTAATTTTAATTTGATTTTAAGAACAAGGCATGCAAAGTGAATCTTGGAATGCGAGGGGATTCGTAATGTGCAAAAAAGTGATAGAATGATAGGGAAATTAATGGATATTTTTCATAAAACAAATTAAATAATCAATAATCATAATTCTGTATTAAAATCAATCCAAAAAGCACCAACATTCATTGTTTCTCAATTGTGTACCAAACTGTTTGTTGTTCCAATAACTAAATTTCCCAGAATTTCTCAATTCATAATAGTCTGTGCAATCATAACTTATAAATAAAATGACCTTTCCATTCAACAATCCTGTTTAACAAAGAGTTGATCCTTTTTCTTTTTTTTAATAATCGAGAAAATGCACAGTAATATGCTCGACATCTATACCTGATAATCCATAATGCATCACAATAATAATCAACATCCAGTGTTTACCAATTTACAATCGTACCCAATTAAAATATACACATGTCTCTGTGAACAAACTTCAAAGCATGCCCAATATACACATCCTTCATCATATCAATCACAAAACCTTGAAATGAAACAACAGTCAACCAAACAATAAACCATGAGCCTTATATTTGTGGGTATAAATTTCTTTTAAAACCATTGGTAACCTGTACGATGATCCAATATAATATATAAAGAGAACATCACCAACTACACACAGGAATTGTTTTTAAAAAAATTGGCCATAACCCTGATCGGGCCTAGCGAAAACCACACAGGTGTCTCCATATGCAATCAAGATGACGTTGGTAAAAACACAGTGACAAAAACCATAATGAAAAGAAGACAACTCTTGACTATATGAAAGTGTATGTTTCCATTTGTATTTGTTCAACCAATCATAGAAGGACGAGACAGAGACTCGACGATAGAGTGTTTTTTTTTTTTTAAATACCTCCATAATCATTTCACTGATAAACCAATATTTGAAAACCTCGAAGGTGCCCGAAGGAAGCAAAGACAGTTGAAATCTAAATCAGGATCTAACAAAAAAAATGCATGGAGACAACAAGAGCGCATTCATATTTTAACAATAACACAGAGAGTTGATGGTCTTCTGAGACTTCTATCAACCACAAGAAAAAATAACTTTTGAAAAAGACACAATAGTGAGCCACACCGTCTTTTTATTACTCCCAGTCTAGGCAACAGAACCAATAGTTAACCACTGAGGAGAGAAAAGACAGGTAGGGTAAAATGGCCAGTGCACATAGTGCGTTAACACTTGCAGAGGAGAGGCGAAATTTAATTGAACAGTGGCAGTTATTAAAAGAAAACACATAGATATAAATCTCTATCCATTACTTAAGAGCCGAACAACTTGACATCAACACCAGTGAGGACGCACACATCCTTTTGACATAACGTCGAGATACAACTTGTATCAATCCACAAGCATACATGCATGCATTAATGATGGGGTCACCCAAGACTGGATCTTGGGATACTTCGGTGAAAAGACAGTAAGAATGGGCCAACGACCATGACTCGGTGTTTGAAGAAAAAAAACACAACAACTGTTGGCCATCCCTCTGCAACTGGATAAGGGTTACAATCATGACTGTGAGGGGATGAAATAACCGACAGTAATACACAGAATGAAGCCCTCCATCATCAAAACAGAGTGGTATGTACCACCATTCACTTATTATTCCACAGAGACCCATCATGATACTAAACTGGCCGAGAAATTAGTCAATGCGCAAATTAAAATACCCAATTCTTTTGCTTGCAATCCCAAAAATTTACAATCATCACAGAGAGCCATAACACACATCTAAACAGTCGAAAATATCAAGAACACACAGAATCCAAGCATCACTGAGCCATCATTTTTTCATACAACAGAGAATACCTCATGGATGGAGAGAAAAAGAAACATACCTGTGGAAAAATGCTTAAATGGAAAGTTGGTCGAGCCTTCTTCTTTCGAAGAGCCTGAAAATGAAAAGCTTCACAACCAGTGGATTGAAAAATGAAACAAAGGAATAATGCTAGGGTGATGACCGATAGGGGGAGTATGGAGTGACGTGCAGTAAATGCACGTCTCTTCCATCACCTGACCTATTCAATTTGAAGTACGAGACATCCCAACAAGAATTACATTCACCAATCAATTAAACCATGTATTTAATGCCAAATCATTTAAAATCTGCGACGATATCCATTGTGCGCCACCCAATATCATTTACATGCCAACCGTTGCCATAAATCCATGCCATAATACCTATTGCAATGCTATATGCGCCCCATTCAAATCTAATGAAATCCGCATAGTCCACTAACCAATAATAGCATAATAGTTAGGACTAACACTAATATCCTGTAACTTTTCCATTCAAACTTGCATATAATCCTTTATCATAGCTCAAGATATAACTTCTTTTCCATTGTTACCTTTTAGGATTTTTTTTTATAGGTTTTTTCCTTGTTTTAATCATGCTACCATTAAAATATCTCTTGCATATATGTGGTTAGGTAATTGATCATAAGTATTAGTGACAAAGTTAAATCATAGCATTTGTAAATAACATACTCCTCATAACCATAAAACTATTTTGGATCACAAAAAACATTCCACAAAATACATCATCTATGCATTACCATGTCAAAATGAAACCAATGCTGCATCATCAATAATGTAGGACTGTGTAGGCAACATAGAAAACAACAACAAAAAATGTGTGATATGTCTATCCTTGTGCCTCTAGTATACAAGGGGGTCTCACCTACTAGTATGATATTATTAGCATAGTTAAATAATAGGGCTTATGCAATACTTTGTAGGTGAAATTCATTGTTACGATTTTAATCATCAACACTGACTTCCCCTGATAATCCAAGCAACCCTAAGTCTTAGAAACTCGATCAACTCTTCAGAAGACCGCTCCTCCAAGCAACCAATCTTATGCACCCTAGGAGTAAACTTCGGAAAGAAAAGGTTGGCAATCTCATCTGTGCTGGTTGTTGAGCTATCAAACACTATAATCCTAAGGTCCCAAGATAATCTACACGAGGAACCATCATGTTGATGTTGCACCCCTCTGATCATAACCATCTGATCACCAAGCTCAGACTATGATCTCCTCTCCTGGACCCCCAAGCTAAAATCCCTGAAAGGACTTAACTCACTATCATGAATCGTGTCTCGCTAAGGAATCTCAGTGAATTCAAAGTATGCCAACCTGCAGATAGACGCAATCCTACATATCATGAGGGAAAATATTCCTCGCCATGTAGAACAAAGCTAACCAAATCCTCTCACAACATCCCCACAATGATGCAGACCAATCACTGACACAACCCTGTCGATCATCCTCATCATATGAAGCAGTCTATCACTACGATGAATGTCAGGATCCCAACAACAAATTGGAAGTCCATCACTCCCAATTCCTACTGAAATATCTTTGAACTGATCCAATAAAGTCTGGATCTCCTCCTGTGCACTCTACACACTGATCACATGGTCCAAATGAAATACCTCTATCATGGCCATAATTCCCCCTGTCTCATCCAAATGGCTCCATTGATACTCTATTGTCCTGTTGTATACCATGAGAGAATACAATAACAATAATAGATGCATTTTCCACTACCTGCAAGACTTGAAAGTGACTAGTGTGTTGGTCAACCCCTAGGGCATGAACAAGAACTCATAATGAAGTCAAGAAGTAGACCTGTGAGTATCTTTCTTCCCATTCCTCTTGCTCCCCATTCCTCATCTGATGATATCCTAGATGAAGATTGATTATCGAGGGATATGCTTCTCCCCGAGTCTCACCCATCCACTCACCAATCTTGTATAACCTCAACTCAATGGTATGCTTGAGGAATCTATCTAGAGGTCTCCCTAGAAGAAACACCCCAAAAATCTACTGTACATTATCATGTGCCAATGAATACCCCTGCATACTATTTCCTATTACTGAATCGTCATGTACCATCCCGTATCCTATAGGCATTACTGCAAACATCTATCTATTGGTGTTTCCTGAACCTGTATCCCAAAACATTCCCATGTCTTTCATATACCTATCCACTCTATCCATGTATGCATACACTTCCTTGCGGGTTGGTCCACAAAGAATGTGCTCAACTATCTTCTATGTAGCTAAGCCTTGATCCTTTAGTGGGATCTCCAAAAGAAACAAATCATGATCCCCACAATGCAAAACAAAAGCATAGCCAAAACCCTTTGTGTCATATCTCTCCTCAAGCACCTACAACTCTGAATGCTCCTCATGTGGGATCATCACAAGAATCTCCTCCCTCAACTCATGGGTGCCACTCATGCCCTCATGTGTCAAGAATGCCAAAGATGATGGAGTCTCTATTGTAAGTGATGAGGAGCGTGCCAAACTCAACTGGTAACCAAGATCCTCAACCTCCCTTTCCTTGTCTTCAACAAAATTGAGAGAAAGGTCCATATCCATGAACAACTACAAGTAATTTGATTTCATCTACTCTAGTGCTTCTTTGATTATGTGCAATTGAGAACTAGTGACTCCAATTGCAACTCCTTTTTGTCTCTCCTCCATCTGGGTTTTCCACATAAGATCTTGAATGAATCTATGAGCATCATCTGCCTTTGTCAACACTTGTACAATATGTTCCTTTGTGACCAATAATTGATCTTCCAAAGAATGCAATGCTAAGAAAATTTGTTCAATCTCATCCAAGTGGTATGGGCTCTCACACAATAGATTTTCTTATTTTCTTTCACCTCCAAAATCAACCTCTCCTTTGTCATCCTCCACACATGGCTCCTAAGAAGATGGATCCATATCCCACGAAAATTTTTCAAATACCCAACCTTCGTCATGTTTAGGTACAAGCATGTATGCATCGTCATAAGTATCATAGATATGATAAGGCATTGATTCCTCATCATACTTAGGTGATATCACACCCTCATACAAACCAATTGGATCACTAGATGATATCATGCAATCTCCAAAAGGTGGGATAGTGGCATGATCAAGCACTGCTTCATAAATGAAACTCTTCTCTCCAAAAGGCATATCAAATATGGTCTCTAAGTTAACATCAAAGAGATTTGTGTCCCCATACCATCAACAACATTAGCTTCTTCTCCATCCCAAATCATAGTGTCATTTTGATGGAATAAAATTGTATCAATGTTATCTTCTTCCTTGTATACCCAAATATTCTTTTTGGTTTGAGGTTCTAAGGAATCATGAGAGCCCATGTTCTCATTTGCAGGAGAAGAAACACATGAAGAGTTAACATTTTCTTTATTTTTACAAGCATCAAAATCTTCAGAAACTAGTACTTTTTTTCTTGGAACCTTCACCTTCTTGTCCACTGAGACTTGGGGTTCATACCACTCAACATGTTTGATGGTAAAAAACTCCTTGAATGACATGGCTATGTGAAATGCCTCACTAAGCACCATATACTCCCTCAAATAATCTGTAAAATCCTCATCTTGCTCTTGTTGTTTTTGATTCCTTGTTCGTTGCCCCCCTTGAACCATTCGCTCCATTGTTCCCTGTATTGTTTTGATCTTTTTCCATAGCCAAGCTTGTATACCCTCACATGTTGGGAAGATCACAAGATCTAATGCCACTGAAATATCCCTTACAATTTTTTTTTGTTTTCTTCTAGTTTGGTAGTGTAACCATATTGTCAAACAATTTGCATACAAAATATTCTACCAACAGTAGACAAGTAAATCTAATATCTGTTAATGATTTACAAAA
>ML777952.1:2361924-2382025 GCA_009831015.1 Picea engelmannii
ATAACTCAACCATCGAAAGAGAAATCTCAGCCATAATAAGATAAACTCCGTCACAAGTGAAGCACGGTGAAAATATTTGAATGACCGTCTCTTTATGACCAACTAGGGTGGATGGTCTCACCATGAAAACTAATATCTATCTCTATGGTTTTTCATCCCAAGAGCCAGAGCCACAAGAGCTCTCTCAATTTTTTTTTTAGAAAAACAACATTGCATAATGAGAGAGGGTGCCCTCATTCTCCTTTTATTTCCTTGTTGACCCTTTTCGAACTCTTTTTTACCCTTTTAATAAGGTAAAGTGACTTTATAAACTCAAGTCACTTAAAATGCCCTTTTAATTAATTATTCAATGTCACTTTAAAAAAAAAAACATTTTTTCCACTCCAATGACATTAAATAATTAATTAATCCTTTTTTTCCATTGAATATAACCTACTAAAATCACTTAGGCCATTATGCCAATCTCCTCGAGAGATCATTTGGAAAGGGAGATTACATGTAATGTTATTAAAATGGAATATAAATTAGTACAAAATTTTCAAGATCATGGTGCAATGTCAAGTGTATGCTTAGAAAAACAAAAACCTAGAATATAGGTAGGTGACCATCTCGTATTGTTAAACACACACACACATAATCATTATGATTGTTTCTCTTAAGTCTAGTATGTGTTTTTATGTCTTGGTTCTCAGGATGTTACATTATGGTTGTAATAAAAATTAAAAGAATTTTAGTTTGTGGGAGACATAATAGCATAGGGAATGTGAGAGCAAGTTGTAAATATATGGCTATAAAATCCAACATGTCCATCTTTGTCTCGCTTGATTCACTATGGTTTCTATATAAGTTGTCGCTTGTTAGTGTGCCAAGTTAATTATATGATGGAAAGGACCATCAATGTAGCATATATGATTATATGCTTATGAAATAGATTTATAATATGTTTGTGACTTAGTCATTTCAAAATTGCTATAGAGGGAAGATATCTACCAATATCGTGTGAAGTAACAAGAGGAGAATGTAGCAATTGTCAGTTGAGGCTTGGAATGTGATATTTTTTATAAGGATTTATATTATATGGTTAACTGTATGCTTCATTTTAGTAGGGTATGTCAATTGGTATGTCAAACTTGTCTCTCATGACATGGATATGGTTGTTATTTGTTGTAATGACTAGTATGTTTTGACTTTGTGGAAAAGTTTGCACTTCAAAAAAATGTGAATTATGAATGTGACGTGGGGTCAAGTATGTATCTCTTATGATATTAAATTTATGCATATATGGTTCATAGACCTTATTGCGTGATCTGATTTGTTTAGCATGAGTTTTTGTTAATTACGTAAAATGAAGTAAATAAATAAATAAAACTTGAGGCCAAGATTTGTTCCAAGGAGGGAAGTATATAATGCCCCTCCTTGCCTAACTTGGCTTTGAGAAGAATTAGGAGATTAATTTGAGGATTGAATGAAGAATTTAGTGAGTATGTTTTTTACTATTCTTTACATATGTGACATGTGGAATGTACTTGATTGGCAAGATGTGTTTGATATTCATGATTGTTGAGTTGATTAACATATACACTATGATACATATCTTCTTGGATCTTGAAATGAATACTTATGTTGTGAACAAGTGTGATTTGTTGTAGGTGGATAGGACCAACATGACTCCTAGGTGGAGTTGATTGAATGAAAAGGAAGGCTATGGAAGCCGAATTAAATATTATGAAAGCTTTTAATGAAACCAATTAACTTTCATTGCTATTATATTGCTTATATTTCATATCTACATGCATGATTTGTGACATGATTGCATTGGTCTTAGCTCTGCCAGGACATTGGTGACTTGAGGGGGATGCAAGTGAATATGGTTGTTTGGGGGAACTCCAGGTTGGGAGACAAATAATAAATATCTGTGGAGGGTAATTGGTAATATTAAGCAAACAATTATTATGATGCTTATATAACATTGACCTATATGATATATGTGTGACGGTTGCATGTGCAAGATATAGGGAAAGCCTTGCCAACTTTCCAACATATGGGTGTGGGCCATAACCAATAAACCCTTAATGGAGAAGTGGAGTCTCAACTAAAGCATTGAGTCTCAATGGAAGTGTGGAGTCTCTAATTGCATAATATATGGTCTTGTGATTGGCGGGTGCATAGTAAGGTGGGTTGACCTTACTCCCGAGCCACTAATTCTTCCAAATCCCAATTAATCCTCAAAAAATTGTTAAGACCCCATGGTTGAATTTACCCACTTTTAGGGGGCTCTTAAAATTATTATTATTTTATTAAAAAAATGAAGCATTATTTAAGAAAAATGAATAATTAATAAAAAATGAGGGAATGGCACATGGGGGAGGGTGATGAATAATAATGATTTCTATAAATAAAATAAAGGGAACAATTCCTAATTTTGCATGGAAGGGGTGAGGTGACTAGCCTCATTGGGTCTATAAATAGATGGGGAAATACATGGTTTGGGGGAGTCACCTGGAGAGTACATAAATGTTGCAAAAATTATACTAGAATGAACAACTTAACTCGAGTATTGGGGTTTGGAAGGAAGCCGATATCACTAATATGGATGTTTCCAGTGGATGGTAAAAATCCACGTTGAGAAATTTCTGCACCCAAAACTGGTTATGAGCCCACACAGCTCAGGGGTCTCACGGAAATAATTTTTCCCTGAGTATGGCTTGGAAGAAACCGGTTGACACCATGAAAGTTGGCCAAGGCAAGGAGTTGATGGTTGGAGCAATGTTGTACCTACCGGAATTATATTTTTGCAAGGTATAATATACTTGCTTAAGAAATAATTTATTTTTGATATCTTTGATTGATTTGGTATATATATATATATATATATATATATATATATATATATATATATATATATATATGTAAGTAAGATTTGTATAAAAAGCCTTCAAAAAACAAGAATTACAGTATCCCCATAAGCTCCGGACTGTAGGAACTGAACTGCCTCGGAGGGAAACCAGTTCATCCAGCCGGTTAAAGTAAAGCCCATTGTCTTAAGGTACCAGTCTTAAAATTACATAGACTTAAACATAAAAATTTCAGTCCCCTGTGGGAGACTGAATCGACTTGTCGGCTAACCCTGATATAAAACCAACATACAAAATATGACCATAGACCCTATGAGGCAAAAGGAAATTCAAACACTTTGATAAACTAGCATGAAGAAACATGTGCAATTCATGTGGTGGGCTTGTAGCGTGGCCATGCGTTTAGGGAGGTGGCATTGGTCAGTGGGTCCATGGCTGGTGCTTCTTTCTCTTCGACCATTGTCCCTCCCTCCTCCATGGTCTCATGCATGGTAGCGCCTATGTCGACGTTGCCTCCAACCCCTTCCTCTTCAACCATTTCCCCTCCCTCCTCCATGGGCTCATGCATGGAAGCTCCTGTGTTGACATCGTCTCCAACCCCTGTGTCATCTTTGCCTCCATTCCCTGTATTGTTTTCGTTTCCACCCCTTGTGGCATTGCCATCTCCTGTTGTTGAGTGGCATGCCCCCTGCAGAGTTGAGAGCAATTTCAGGAGCGTTGAAGTCCTCCCATCTAGGATTTTCATCTGGAACTACAGGTCGTCCAGGCCTTGTCGCAATTCAAAGACCAGACCTTGCAGAATTGCAAGGTTGTCTTGCAATTGTGAGCCTGATACTGAGTCAGAGAAGGAGTGAAGCCTTGGTTTAAGTCCAAGGAGTTCTGGTTGTGGTTCAAGGTAAGGTTGTCTAGTTGAGATCTCTAGTTGGACTGGTGCGCTCAACGACGAGTTGGGTGGAATTGCAGGAAGTGGTAGCGAGGTGGAAGCCAAATCGGATAAGCCTCCCAGGGAATTTCCAGAGATGGAAAACCATTCCAGCCGGCTTGCAGAGGGCAAGGAGAGGAGTAGGAGGTTGTTAAGGCTTTGACTAGACTACGACTTAGAAGAGGGAGAGGAAGGTAAAGAAGGTGATGAGATGGGAGATGGTGCAGGTGGGGGTCGAAGAGCCACGCCTGGCTGACTGGGCTGCTAGACCGAGTTGCGCTTGGATTTCCCCCTTTGTCTCAGCATGCCTGGGACACTGAGGGGATTTGCAAGCGCCGAAAGGAAGCATAGGTAGCGAAGGAGCAGCTGGGAGGAGTGCAGGTCGCAGGAGGTCTCGACCGAGGAAGAGAACAACTGCAAATACACCTGGTGGAAATCATGGTGTCGAGAGTACTGAAGGATGCAAGAATGCATGAGATGAGTAAATTCTGGTTCATGGCTCTGAGCCATCGATGGGCCAACAAACTTAGGCCAGGCGCACTGAGAGTAATGGCGCCTAGGCCTGCGCAAGTTTGGATTAAATGCATGGGGGTGGCGGGAGGGTGTGACACACTCCTGTCACATGGCCATCACCATGTTGGCTGCCTCGCGTCCTCTCCTGGTGACATTTGTCCTACACTGGCACCCCATTCGGGGCAATTGATTTGGTAGATTTGGTAGCTTTGGTAGAAGTGGAATGTAGGTATGTCACTATTGTAGCCAAGCATAAAGGGCATGGTTTGATAGTTGTCCAACTTTGGCATGTTTATTGTGTTGCTGCTATGTTTATGGAAAACCAATATGATGGGGATGATGAAAACTCTCCTTTGACATTAAATTGACTTGCATTTTTGTTAATGTAAATCAAATTGAATGGGTAAATGGAAGCTCCACATAGGCATTTTGATTGCATTGTAATTATGCGTGGTTAAGTTGAATTGGATGAGAGAGAATCACCACCTAGCATTGTTAATCTCTGTTATGTGCTTGGGTCGAACGATTTGTATGAACGAATCATTACCCATATATGGAAGCCGATTCTCCTAATTTGTTGCTTCTCAAAAACGTTTTATGTGAAGGCAAATCGATATCAAGATTGGGCTTTCTCTTTACTCTGCAATTATTTTTTAACTTACTTGATTTTATGGAATTCATTGGCTCTTGAATCCTTCTACAAAAAGTAGCTTTCTTGCTTATAAAAATTCGAATTGGTTTGGTTGTTAACATATAAACACTTTTGGTGGATGCCTTTTATATGCTAAAAACAAAATTGCTTATAATATCAAATTTAGGTTATTTTTCATTTTTGGACATTTTGCAAAGGCGTTGGCTAAACATTCTACCTTTTGAGTATTTTGGATTTAAACTACTACCTTAAAAAAGGCAACCACACCATTCATCTCATTTTTCACATGATATTTAAGAAAATCCGAACGATTTCCATGCCAAATAGTTTTGCATTTTTGGATTTAAAAAACCTTTGTTGCAGAAGAGTTTGATGGAAGTTCTGAACAACAACATTGTTTTAAAGTAAAAGAGCTAAGTGTTGAGAGAGTTTTTAATTGTATCTTTAAAACATTTGAAAATCCACACAAAGTTTGACAAAATGTGTCAACCAAAGCACATGACTATATGACCAAAGGCCGTTGGTGTAAATCTATAAGAATGCATGTTAAAAATTGTTTTTTTAACTATGTTCTTTTTTGTGAAATTTTCATATTTCGAAATTTGATGTAAATTTATAAGAATGCATGTTAAAAATGTTTTTTTAACCATGTTCTTTTTAGTAAAATTTTCATATGTTAGAAATTTGAAGCAGTGGAAATTGGAATGTTCTTTTTTATTTAAGATTGCAAATTCATAAATTTGCAAGCCATGGTATTTGAACTCAAGTATTTTTTAGTTAAATTTGCATATTCAGAAATTTGAAGCAATGTAAATTGGAATGCTCTTTTTATTTAAAATTGCATATTCAGAAATTTGCAAGGAATGAGATTTGAACCTAAGTCCTTTTTTGGTTCAATTTCCATATTCAAAAAGTTGAAACAATGGGAATTGGAATGCTCTTTTTATTTAATATTGCATACTCAGAAATTTGCAAACAATGGGATCTGAACTCATGTTTTTTTAGTTAAATTTTTATATTCAGAAATTTGAAGCAATGAGAATTTGAATGCTCTTTTTATTTAAGATTACATATTTAGAAATTTGCAAAAAATGGGGTTTGAATCCAAGTCCTTTTTAGTTAAATTTGCATATTAAAAAATTTGAAGCAATAGGAATTGGAATACTCTTTTTATTTAAGATTGCATATTCAGAAATTTGCAAGCAATGGGGTTTGAACTCAAGTCCATTTTTGTTAAATTTGCATATTCAAAAATTTGAAACAATGGTAATTGGAATGCTCTTTTTATTTAAGATTGTATATTAAAAAATTTGCAATCAATTTGCAAGCAATTTGATTTGAACCATTTTTATTTAAGATTATATATTAAAGATTTGAACCATTTTTATTTAAGATTGTATATTAAACATTGTATATTCAGAAATTTGCAAGTAATTTGATTTGAACCATTTTTTTTCACTAAATTTACATATTTAAAAATTTGAAAGAATTAGAATTGAAATGTTTTTTTATCCATAAAAATTGCAAGGAATGGGATTTGCACCCATACTGTTTTTATTTAAATTTGCATACATAGAAATTCCATAAGATATGCGATCAATAATGAATATAGAAGTTATTCTAGGATACATTCCACACTCATTGTTTTAATTTATTGATTTAATGATTATAATCTAAGGGGATTGTCAATACATAATTTAATTTGGAATATAGGAGAAAAAGAGGACAGATTGAATGGGGGCAATCCTTGTATAATTCACTATGGTATTCATTGTTGAAAGCCATGTTTTTTTGGGTTCAATATGCTTGTGGATTTTCTTTTCTAATTTTTGTGGAGTTTATTGTATGAAGCCACGTTTTCTCGGATGAATATGTTGTCGATTTGATGGTATTCTTTAATGCACTTAGTACTTGAGAAGCTTTAAGTATGGAAAGAAATGTAGACTATTATGAATTCAATAGCATTGAGGAGTATATTTCATGGGGAATGAGTGTATCCCTAGTGGTTTATTTGTGGAAGATTCCCTCATGAAGACGGACTGGGTTTCGAAAGAAAGTATTACTTGATTGTAATTATATGGGATTTTGTGTTACAATGTTTTCATGAAAAATGTTTGAGAAGTATAGTTAGGTTAATTGAGTATGTGGAGTGCATTAAGGAAAAAAAATGATTAAGTTTGATAGAGATATGCTTGAGTTTGTAATAAGAAAGTAAGTTAGTAAAGGTTGAGTTTATCTCTTTCTTTGTATGTGTGTGTGAAAATGGTATGGTTTGTTGTTGACTTGGTGTTGAAGGGAATTACATATGGTAATACTAATAAATAAATAAATTGTGTTTCCTTTGGAGCTTGTTTTGTCTATTTGTATTTGTTGGCACAAGGGCAGACTCAGGGTTCAACGCTACAACAATGCACCAATAAAACCCTAACTACCGACTTTTTCGGCAACACTTGCGAAGCAGATGAAGTCTCACCCGAGGTAGAGGCAAGGGTGGTTACAGGACTCAGATGTCTGCAACCTTAGCTAGGACACAGATCTATGATTGTAATACTTAACAGAGGACTTAGCACCAACATTTCATCAATATTTAACCACTATCTACTGCACAAACGAAACAAAGCATTGCATCATTCACTTAGATATGATGTATCGAAGCACTTATCATAACGAGATAGATTAGATCTAACATATTCAAGCACTAAGCAAGTTCACATAGTTCAGATCTAACATACATATACATCATTAGCAAAAAGCATAAACAGATCTATCCATCTATATCAAAGCACTTAGCAAATAAAGGCATAAACGCATCAACACATCGCACAGAGCAGAGAAACATAACATATACGTGGTTCACCCCCACCCTGGGGCTACGTCCACCAACTCTTCTTCTTTATTATCTTTGTCAAGCTTCTTACAGGCACATAGCATCAAAATCCTACTCCGCAGAAGACAGGAGATCTGCACCCACTGCGTCAGATCTTCCTTCTTTGAGCTAGGGTACAACACCAAGCCTTCTTACAATTACTTGCACATAGCTCTGCAAGTCCCACACAGTATGCACAAGCATCTACAATATGTTCTTAGCACTTAGCCCAATATCACACAGATATCTATATCTTTCTTACATTGCCTAGACATCTATTTATACATTACAAAATAGGCATAAACATGGGTAAACCCATGGTCCGACATCCCATACCCATTACA
Organism: Picea engelmannii; assembly: GCA_009831015.1. Lineage (NCBI taxonomy): Eukaryota > Viridiplantae > Streptophyta > Pinopsida > Pinales > Pinaceae > Picea > Picea engelmannii. Next base: position 2,370,077 of record ML777952.1, read on the forward strand.
TAATCCCAAATCCCAAAAAGGACCCAAAAAGGGGCCGAGATTCTGCGATCTCTGTTTCGTATTGCTCTCTGTCTTCGACAGGCTGTCGAAGTCCCCAAATAGGTCAAACTTGACCAAGGATCTCCCAAAACTTGGTCAAGAGCCAACATGCCCCCAACACTCACCTGTGACTCGTCCTGAGTCACTCTAATCTGGGTAGTTCTTCTTCGAAAGCCTCGAGATTGGCTCGAGTTGCTTCAACTTGTTGTTGTGCCACGACCTCCTGTTCAACGAACTCTTGGATGACTGCATCATTGGTAGTTCCTTCTAGGCTTTGTTCAACTGCAGCGACAACCTATTCCAGTTCTTCTCCTCATCCTTCGACCTCTGTGAACAATTGGTAGGCCTTATCTTGTACAGGTTGGAGCCTCTGAGTTACTTCCATAACTCTGCTCTGGATAGTGTGGATCTATTGTTGGGCGGTGCATTTCTCTTGGGAGCGCTTCATTCTTTCCACAACTGACAGGGGCTTCAGCTGCGCCTATATCTTTTCGTCTTGGTATTTCGCCTCTTAGAGCTACGACTCCAGTACCTTCAGTTCTGGATTCCCAGTGAGTTGCTCATAGGTCTGGGCACTGCGATCAGTGAGTTGCTTGCATTCCATAGAAAGGGATTTTATTCGCTCAACTGCACTTCGAGCAGTTGCTTCTCTTTGATCCCTTACATCCTGTTGAGTCTCGGGCACTACGCGGAGCTCTAGGTATGCTATGCGTTGTTGTAACTATTGGATAGCTTCTACGAGCTGCTCCACTTGCTGCATGACTCGATCCTCTGCCTTTATTTCTACGACTATCACAGAGCGAAGTTCTCTATTGACCGCTTATTATACTTCGAGTTTCTCTACGAGTAATTGTTCTTTTCCTTGCTGCATCTTTGTTTTTTCTTCATCGAACTTCGCTTGGAGAGAAATATTTTCATGTTCTGTAGTTCGACATTGCTCTACAAGTACTCCTTGTACTTGTGTCAAAGCCTGGGTGGCTTGTTCTGTTTCCTCTTATGCTCGGCGAACGCGAGCTTCGACTGTATCAGCTAGTCGGTGGAGTTGGGCTGGATCATCTCCCAACTCTGGTTGTCCCGATGGCAGGGGTGCAGTGGAGACTGCGTGACTGGACTGAAGGGCCTGCTATACCCCTCAGAGTTCGACTTCAATCCTATCATACATTTCTTCCTACTTGGCCGCTTGTTTTTCTGCTATTTCCAGTGAAGCATCATTCAGGACTGCTATGATGAAGTCAAAATCGTCGGAGGTGAGGACAATCTGCATCTTAGGCATGGTGGCAAACCATAAATTCCTTTATGCCCATTCGGTGGGTTGACCGAACGGTTATATTGTTCCCAACGGTTATATTACTTCGCCATGGCGAAGTGCCATGTGACGTTGTTCTGATATTCTGGCGAAGCTCCAATTTTGCAAATTTACCTTCTGTGAAGTTCTCTCTAGAACCTTTTGTAACTTGTCAATCTTAGCTCTCTTCTTACTTATCTTCCTAGCCTTCTTCCCAGTGAGATTTGTCTCAGTGTGCCTTTTTCCATTATGATTCTTATCTTCTTTTGGCATAGTTACTTCACGTTGTTGAGATTCTTTCCTAAGATTCGAGGGTGATACTTCTTCTTTATCTGGAATAGGTACTTCAATCTTATGTGAGTCTTCTAGTGTTCTTGCAACTTCGACATCCAGGTCTCTGGTGTTTAATAACTTCGATTTGTTCTTTTGTTCTTCAATCAAGTGTGTGATTCTTTTAGTCATCAATTCTTTTAACTCTTGCTTCTGCTTCTCTAAAACTTCTTCTTCTTTTTTCCTTTTGGCCCGATCTCTTTCAATCCAAGGTTTTCCGAGAAACATAGTAAATGAGGCGTTGTTCTCAATAAATTTAACAATGTCAAAATCCTCCTCTGTTGAAGTTCCATTGGCATGCATATGTATCTGGGTGAGATTTCCATAGGTTTATCAACTTTCCTCTAAATAGACCTATTCCTCCCAATGAAGAAATCATAACAAGCTTTGCTAAAAGTTCCCAAGTTCTTTCTGTCATGATATTTACCTGTGTTTCCTCATCTAGAACACAGTCAATGTCGAAGTCTCATATTCTTGCTTCAAGGCATTCTTTTTCTTTGAATATCTCTGATAAGTTGATATGTCGGTGATTATTCAGGGTTTCTTTCATATGTAGCAATACTTTCTCTGATTCTTTCTGGGGTTTTTCCATTTCTGGATCTGCCTTAGGGTTTTCTTTTCTCATGTTCATCCCTTCAAGCCTAGCAATCATTCAAAGACAATCCAATACTTCATGGTCCATAGCTTTGCAACAAAGACAACTAGGTCTTCTCCCAGGGCATTCCTTAGCAAGATATCACAGTTTTCTGCAACTGTAACAGAGGATTAATCCTCTCTTTGTTTTAAACGATCCCCATCCTTTCATGTACTGCATGCTAGGATCATGGTAGCTAACCTGCAAACATTTCTTTCTAGGATCCTGCATCTGGTTGTTAGTCCAAACATTCTTTCTATGCATAGGTATAACAAATCTTTCACTATTCTTATCAGATCTACTCATATCAAACCTTTTTTCATCTATTAGTGCCCTAGTTTTCAAGCTATGACATAATCTATAAAACATACCTAGATCCATACTTTAGAAACAAAAATTTCCACTTATCTTACTTTTCGAGAGAACAAAGCCTTGAGATCTAAAATATTTCACTATTCTTACCTTTATCAGAGCATAGAGCTTGCAGATCTTACCTCTTTTCTTCAGATCAAGCTTCTTTCTTTAGCACAGAGCTTGCGGATCTTACCTCTTTTCTTTAGATTGAGCTTCTTTCTTTAGCACAAAACTTGCATAAATCAAGTAGAATATTGTGCACTAGAGAGACAGATCTATGCACAGAGCTTGCATAGTTTCAATTAGGATCTTTGCACAAAGCTTCTTCTTCCTCAGTTCCCAACAATCACAGTTTTAGGTCCCGACAACGGATCCATTTGTTGGCATAGGAGTAGACCCAAGGTTCAACGCTACAATGGCACACCAACAAAACCCTAACTACCGGCCCTTTCGACAACAGTTGTGAAGCAGATGAAGTCTCACCCGAGGTAGAGGCAGGGGTGGTTGCAGGACTCAGGTGTCTGCAACCTTAATTGGGACACAGATCTGTGATTTTAATACTTAACAGATCACTTAACATCGATATTTCATCAATATTTAACCACTATCTACTGCGCAGATGAAACAAAGCATTGAATCATTCACTCAGATATGATGTATCGAAGCACTTAGCATAACAAGATAGATTTGATCTAACAGATTCAAGCACTAAGCGAGTTCACATAGTTCAGATCTAACATACATATACATCATTAGCACAAAGCATAAACATATCTATCCATCTATATCAAAGCACTTAGCAAATAAAGGCATAAACACATCAACACATCGCACATAGTAGAGCAACACATCATATACCTAGTTCACCACCACCCTGGGGCTACGTCCACCAACTCTTCTTCTTTATTATCTTTTTCAAGCTTCTTATAGGCACATAGCATCAAAATCCTACTCCGCAGAAGATGGGAGATCTGCGCGCACTCTGCCAGATCCTCCTCCTTCGAGCTAGGGTACAACACCAAGCCTTATTACAATTACTTGCACATAGCTCTGCAAGTCCCATAGAGTATGCACAAGCATCTACAATCCGTTCTTAGCACTTAGCCCAATATCACATAGATATGTATATCTTTCTTACATTGCCTAGACATCTATTTATACATTACAAAATAGGCCTAAACATGGTTAAACCCATGGGCCAACATCCCATACCCATTACATAATCCCAAATCCCAAAACAAACCCAAAAAGGGGCCGAGATCCCGCGATCTCTGCTTCGTCTTGCGCTTCGTCTTTGACAGGCTGTCGAAGTCTCAAAATAGGTCAAACTTGACCAAGGTTCTCCCAAAACTTGGTCAAGGGCCAACAATATTATTTTCTTGGTTGTGGGGTTTTTTTAGTGGAACCACATGTTTATCATTGGGTTTTCTAGGAGGGGAGAGTATTTTCTCCATTTTTCTGCGCTATCGCATGTTGTTGTAGGATATGCCCAACTGACATATATGCAAAGATATGTCGGTTCACATGTCCATTTGACTTAGAAGTTCCAGGTTCGTGGTGGTCAGCTATGGAGAGGTTCATTTCAGAGACAGGGCATTAGTTGCCTGTGTCTTATGCTTTTGTCACTATCACATTATAGCTCTAATGGGAAGCGCATTAATTTATCTATGTTGTATTATGTAGATAGTTTATTTCAAATGCCCCGATTGATTAGGTAGGTGGATGTTTTTTTGAAACAATTTTGTCATGCATTAGATCACTATCATGTTGTTTTGTCAAGGACGAGATTCTTCACATTTGCGTCTGAGTTGTATACATTATATTTTGAGAGGGTTCATGCCACTCATTCAGAAGTACCCCACTTTCTTTCTAGGCCTATGTTTGATGTGTGTATGCACATGTGGGGGAAGTTGATTCCTAAGAGGGGTCAGTTCGATTTTTCCATTACTCTGGTGGGTAGGGAGGTATTTAATTTATTTCCTAGTGAGGACAATCTTGTCCTCGATATTGTAGAGTACCTGTATGCGGGGATGGATTGGAGAGCATGTCCAAACATTCGATTCACAATAGATGATCCATGAGATGAGATATTTAATATTATCGTCATCTTTTGATCAATCTATTTGCATATTTTTGTCCTATTTAATGCACATGTAATTTATTGTAACATTTTGTTTCAATTATCTTATTATTAGTGTCTATTGTTTTGCAGATATTGACACATATTTTGGGGATGTGCCTCCCCAACGTGGGGATGAGGTGATGGAAGAGACAGAGGACCAACCTCCAATAGTATAGAGACCCCACATGCCATGCAGGTCGGATATGAGAGTCTGACTAGAGGTGGTGGATGAGCTATGTCGTGTCATGACTAGTCACGGGGTGGTACCCACACCGATTAGAGACATATTATGGGTAGAGGATCTCTCAACTACTTGGAGGCATTTTCCTCATGACATGATGATGTTGATGCATCATATTGTTGGTGTCATCGACTTTATCGAGACGTTTAGGGGTGGTGCTCATGATCCCACTACATCTATCTCATCAACATAGCCATCCACATCCTCTAATCCACCACATGGTCCTCCTTCTCCTCTTGATTCTCCTCCACACAAGTCGACTGCAACATATACCAATCCTCTTGCTTCCCCTCCACATGCATCTGAACTTACATCCACGTCTGATCCTCCTCCTCCTCCTCTTGTTTCCCCTCCACATGTGTTTGAACCCGCATCCACATTTGATCCTCCTCCTTCTCCTGTTTCACATGCTTCACCATATTCTACCGATCCTCCCCCTCCTCCTCCACTTGTGTCACCATCCACCGATCATTTTCTTTCTCCTATTTCACATGTGTCATCATCCACCAATCCCCCTCCTCCTCCTCTTACTCCACATGTGTCACAAGATTTTAATGTTTTGGACACTATGTTCACATCGGGTATCACTGCACATATTCATGATATTGATATAAAGACACTTGATAATGCACTTTTGTCGATATTTATTTATGAGATAGGTGTTCTTGATATAGGCTCTACCTATGGTAGCATAGACACTAATGCACCTGAGTCTGGTGGTGGACCTAGCTAGTAGTGGTATTGATTGACATTTATGTTGACTGTTTTATATTTGACTCAAGATGTATATATGGCAAGTTTATTGCATATTTTGTTGAGAAGTATGTTTGACATGTATATTCCATATGTATATCGCTCATGTATATTATGTTTTTCATATAATGTTGTGGTTGTTGTTTTTGTTGTTTTATTTATAAAATGTATTATGAGTATGTTAATGATAGACATTGTTAATGATTTCTCTGTTTTTAAGTGAAATTTGATTTGTATCACTCATTTAAATTTACAGTTTCCATATAATGTTTAACTTTACTTTTATAAAATAATTTAATTTGGATTTTGATTGCAAAAAGTTATAACCATTAATGTCATATAATGTTTAATTGTTGTTGAAGGTAAATTGTTTGTTGTCCAACAAGATACAATATGTCGATTAAACATGTATAGAAACAAAAATACTTAAACATGAGTGAAATGATTGTGATTTGAATATTTATGTCTTTTTTATATATTATAATAATAACATTATAACATAATTATTCACTAATAATAATGATGATGTAATAATAATGTGTTTTTTTTTAATTTTTATTATTCAAAGATTACAGGACAAAGTTATAATATAATTGTTTACTAAAATAACAATTATTATATTTTATTAAATTTATTTTTTCCAAAGATTTTACTAATTTATATTATTGAATTGTTATAATATATGAAATTTCTTTGATTAAATTTAAAACAATAAATATAGAGAATAATAATACATTTTGATCTATACACTTTTGATAAAATGGTTTCACAATTTTTTACTCTAATACAGACTTTATGAATCTTCTATTAAAAAAAATAGATTTATTGCTTATCAGGAAAGATACTTAGGGATGTTTTTATACTTATTGATTATACTGCCTTCACTCATACCCTTGCTTAGAGAAAAGTTGGTCACACCATAGAAAACACCATTGCAGGAAAAACAACAACAAAAGAACTTGATCCCCATATCTCACAGTAACAAACTTGAACCTTCAACAACAACAACACCAACTACATGATAGAGAACTTATAACTTACACTACACCAAGTGCTTCACTACCTTGTCGCCAAAAGTAGAAGAGGCGTAGAATAAAAGAACAACAAATATGACACCCTTATAAACAAAAACATCCAACATACTTTACTCCTCAATAATGGCCTTCGAGCCCTCCACATCTTTATATGAATAAAACTAGCTCAGTTACATAGATACTATGAACACCACCCAATGCCAACACTTGTGACTATCACTTCTTTATTCACTTAGCACTGGATCAACAAGAAAAAATCACATGATCACACATTAGCAGGAATAAGTCATCGCTCACATTAGTCCGAAACCGAACGAACATAACTACTTGTAGAACTAACCATTTCACAATAAGACAAGGTTATCGTAAGAGACGCTTCCGTGAATGTAGAGAGCCCAAGCAATTAATATCTCAGTCACTTAGGAACTAGATTTATAAACTTCTACACTTGCACACTTACAATAATCTACGAAAACCTACACTAACGATCATATACTCATGGACTTCACTATTCCCTGCAAAAACACCCATCATAGCATAATGGATCCTCTCATTTATTCATTATGAACTCTTTACAACTAGACCAATGACATGAACCCATATATTTAGATATTTTAGGACCGAGCATGATCTATGTCACTAGGTGAAACCAACAACGACACCGACATTGACACTACTTTCACTGAAATGTCCTACTAAACCTATCAACAAATGAACAATTGACCATATTAGTTGAACATGTCAAGCCCTATTAGTTGAGCATATCATGGTCACTTGGGTTTTGCTTGATAATTCATGAAAGGATCATTATGGAATAGATCCACCTATAACAATGTGTCGACCATGAATATTTTAACACTATGTCGCAATGACTCTTGACAACTAATTTATGCAACTTATCGATCCCTCCCCGCTACCGAATAAGCACCATGAGAACAACTGCAACAAGAATGACCTCTTATATCAGTAGAGGGACCAAAACCCCCACAACGGGGCCTAATAAAGGGACGTCCTATCCACAACAAAGGGGCCTAGTCCAAGCACCGTAAAGGAAAAGAAGGGACCTATCCTAATCTATTAGACCAAATTGGAGATCTATATGCCTTGCCTTTCACTCAATATTCTTATGTAGTTAAAACAACATATATTGGTGTTCGGTGTAGAATAGGTGGTTAAAACAACATATATTGGTGTTAGGTGTATACTTCTTTTTGTCCCTATGTGATCAAATAGCAATGAAAACATCAATAGAGTGATAAATGGCCTAAGCCCAAATAGTTCCCTTTACTTGAAAAATGTTTTTTTACCACAGCTCAACCTATACAAAATAGCCCAACATGTTGCATGGTTTTGACTCTATTGGGATAATACAAAATTCAGATCAGTTTCCATGTCATTTTGTACACCTTTTGCACATTCCAGATTAGATCAATTCTTATCAGATTACGACCGTGTGAAATGGAACCTCATAGTGTTATGTACAATATGAAATATAAAGGGAGTAGATAGAAATGATACAATTCCCCTTAAAAAGACAATTACAAATTACCTATATCAAGATCCAACGACCATGTATCACACAATTTAGACTAATCATGTGTAGGGAGGATGAACAAGCATTCTTCGGTCATTTCACATGTTTCAGGTTTGATATTTCATTTCATAATAGGATATATAGGGATAGTTAGGAAGAGTGGACCTTTTAAAGGGGGACTTATACCCCATGGTGGCCCCGAAAACCCACCCACGATTACAAAATATTGGGGACCAGATGGAAAGACCTGAATCAAATATATTACGAGCTACACTAAAAATTTCATAATTAGTATTTTAAGAATTAGTTAAATTAACAAAGATTTCTATACTTTTAGATAAGTATGGATCATTAAAATTTTCCTTAATTCTGACTAGGCTCTAGAGAAAGACTCGTTAAGAATTTCCATGTCCTTCCTATATTGATACTTATTTCAAGGAGAATGCAGAAAGAATGATTAATATAAGTTTATATGATTATAAAAATAAAGGATGGAGTGGAATAGATGAAGGCCATGATAGTTTCACTAGTTAAGGTGGGGAATGCCATCAAAGTTGGTAATTCCAACACCATAAGAACTGTAGATGTTGCACGGAGTTATTTTGTTGGAATTGTCCTTAGAAGTTCCATCAAAGTAAGTATATATTTATTTGAATTTTGATTGTCTCAAACAATAAAATATTTGAGGTTTGAACATTTTTTAATATCTTCATTTTTTTTTAAATAAATATAATTTGAAATAAATATTTACTTGTACGCCACCAACTTTGTGATATCTCAATTAATGCTTAGTAATTCAAAGGTTGAACACTCGGTGTAGACCAAGGAAAGGAGGAATGTTGAGCTCAAAAGAATTATCCCCCACGACCTTGGTGATAGTGTATGGCCCATAACGGAGTGGGAGAAGCTTCCGATGGGGTCCTGTAAGGTGTTCTTTCTGCAAGTGCAACCAAACTTTGTCACCCACCTGAAACTTATGCGGCACCCGATGTTGATCATGGCATTGTTTGTACTTGTCATTGGACTTCTGTAGGATATCCTGAACCTGTTGGCGGATGTGCTGGATCCGCTCAATGAACTGGGTGGCTTTGTCAGCTTCAGTTGGAGTAGGAGATGAGTCGGTCGAGGTGACCGCAAGGGGAAGTGCAACATCTATGGGTCCCAATGGTTCAAATCCCAACCCCACTTGAAAGGGGCTATGGCTAGTTGAGCTATGCAGGGCTCGGTTGTAGCTATGTTGGACATAGGGAAGGCTCTCATCCCATGTGCAAGGGTGCTTTAAATTATACATGCAAAGGATATGCACAATCATTCAATTTACAACCTCAGTTTGACCATCTGTTTGGGGGTGGAAGGTCCTGGATTTGGTGATCTTGGTGTCCAGCAGTGACCAGAGGCTCGACCAGAATGTGTTAAGAAATCGACTATCCTGATCTGAGATAATGGTTTTTGGGATTCCAAAATGTACCCAGACTCGTTCAAGGAAGAACTTGGTAGTGGCCTCTGCTGTGATGCTCTTCTTGCAGGCAACCAGAATTTCCATCTTAGAAAAGCGATCAACAACCACAAAAACACAGTCATTTCCTCACTTGGTGGATGGGAGGCCCGACATGTAGTCCATTGAGATGGATTCCCATGGCCTGTCAGGAGAAGGAAGAGGGGTGTACAGGCCCCGTTTCTTAGTGACCGGTTTGGCAATAATGCAAGCAATGTAGGACCTGATATACTTGTTGACCTCCTGTCGAAGTTTCAGCCAGTAGAAATGTTTTTGTAGCATCACCACTGTCTTTTCAACACCAAAGTGTCCTGCCACCCGACTGTAGTGGGCTTCCTAGATCAACTTCACTCGCTCACTTGATGGACCACAGATATGGCCCAGATGACACAACAACCCATCCTGAAGATGGAAATTATCGACAACTACGTTTGCACAAAACATTTGGTAGGCAGTGGTGAAGTCAGGGTCTGTCTCATAGAGTTGGGGCCATCCAGGTGTCTCATGGTCGCAAGAGTCTAGCACCATGGTGAGTGCCGCGACTGGCGGTCTTCTGAGGCAATCAACAATGACACGATTGGTGCTTTCTATTTTATACTTGATGTTGAGGTGGAATTGCTGCAAGTATGTGGACCACTTTTGATGGTGGTCATTCTGCAATTTTCCCTGCGTCTGGATGAACTGCAATGGCTTATGATCAGTGTGGATGACTGTCTCCTTCCCAAGAATGGAGTACATTTCTTTGTCATAGGTAGGGTACTTATGGAAAGTATTTGACAGTGTCTCACTATGATAGGCCATGGGGTGGCCGTGTTGAGTGAGAACGACACCCACAACATAGTTTGAAGTGTTTGGCTCGATCTCAAAAGGATACTGCGGGTCTGGTAGTGAAAGTACTAGGGATGAGCACAAGCGCTGCTTCAAATCATCGAATGCTTTTTGTTGGGACTGGCCTCATGCAAATTTTTCCTTACCACCACCTCTGTTTATTTGGCTGAGGGCCCATGCAATATGGGATAAACCCAACATGAACCTGCGGTAGAAATTGGCAAGGCCCAAGAAGATCTGAAGCTCAGTGAGTGTTGTTGGGGATGGCCAGTCACGAATGACTTGGATCTTGGTTGGATCCACATGAATGTCATGTTGATCAATGATGTATCCCAGGTAATGGACCCTGTCCATGCCAAAGGATCATTTTTCCAAGTTGGCGTATAGCTTGTGCTGCTATAGGGTGTGCATAACCTGCTGAATATGTTGCAAGTGTTCGGCCCAAGTCTTGCTATAAATTAGAATGTCATCCAGATACACCACTACAAAAGTATTGGTGAATGGTCGTTGGATATCGTCCATCATCCTCATAAAAGTGGCTGGAGCATTATTCAAACCAAAGGGCATGACCAACCATTCAAAAAGGCCTTCCTTTGACTTGAAGGCAATCTTCCATACTGTTATCACTCCAAGGAACTCCTTAGGGTTGTAGGCTAAGGATGATTGGTAACTTAAGAAATCAATAATCAATGTGTGTGGATCAATGGGATAACTGAGGATGGCTAATGAGAAGAACAACTTATCATGCATTCGAATGAGCCAGTGCTTTTAGAAACCAATAATCAGATGCAATAATTTGGAATGGGGTATGAAGAACACTATTCTAGATAACCAAGTACATTAACATGCAGGGTCATACAAGATAGTAAGAAATCATTCAATTCGAATTCATGAGACAAATAAGAAGATGACAGTTCTTAATAGCTGAGCTAAATTGAATTGAATTACAGAGAAATGAAACACATGAGAAAATTTGATATTAGTAGCAAAAGAAAACTGTGATTCATATCAAAATAAGAGTCTAAGTACATAGGCCAAATGTATCCAAAAGTGAACCCCCTAGTCCTCCAAATGTCTTTGGATTTATAGCCTTTTTCAATCAGTTTCAGATCCTAAAACAATGGATATGGTATTCTAAATATAGAGAGTCAAAACCGATTTACAAAAGATAAGGAGAGATCCTCAAGATGAGGTCATCCTCTATCTTTTGGTCTTCAAACATTGGTTGAAAGTTGATGAAGTGTAGCCTAGCCTTCCAAGGCTCTTTGATCTGTTCCTTTGAAAGTGGAATTCAAATTTG
>ML777952.1:2389059-2412794 GCA_009831015.1 Picea engelmannii
CTTCTTGCATTGCTTAGCAGAGATCAAGGAAATAGCACTAGGTGGGACTGCCTCGGGTATCCTGTACAATTTCCTGTTCAAAGTAATAATAACACTACGAGGCCTAGACTCATATACAACATGATGTTTGTATAAATAAGGTTGGCCCAAAAGAACATCACAAACTTCGAGAAGAGAAACATCACACAATACCTCGTCTTTGAAGGGCTTGATGACGTACGACAATCGACATTGTTGGCTAACATGGAGATTGCTTCCTTTGTGGAGCCATCCAATGGTGTACGATTGTGGGTGCAGCGTTGTTCGCAGGGCTAGCCACTTGACGACCTCTGTTGAGATGAGGTTCTTCTGGATATCACTATCAATGATGAAGTACAGTAGGGTGCCTTTTACACACATCTATGAATGGAAGAGACACTCTCCTTCTTCTGGCTCGTTTGGCTCACCAGGTTGGAGCTTGGTGGTAGCAACGGTGGCACTGGGTTCTGCGTCAATGATCCATATTCCCCTTTATGGTTCTAGCTCAAAGTCATAATATGCATCTGATTCAGAGGCTTTCACTTCAGCCACCAGCGACTTCTTTGAGCGGCAGTCAACAGTGTTATGCCAAGGGATCTTATGGAAGTGGCACCACTTCTCAATATATTTCTTTGTCTTTATAGTGTCCTTCTTTGCTTTCATCTTGGACTGGTTGTCCTCATACTATCCATATTTTCTTTGTCCTTTGTTCGGTGGATTGGGGCCACCCTTTCCTGGATTTGTTTGTGCGGGGTTCCCAGGCCCAAATTGTCGCGTCTTTTGTTTGAGCTTCTGCTCGATTTTGACGGCATATCGGTAGGTCATGCCCAAGGATGAGATGTCCAGAAATTCCATTTCGGTCTAGATGTATCTATGCAGAGCACCACGATACTTGAGCACCAGATGTCACTCCGAATATTTGATACCCAACTTGGTGCGCAAGGTATGGAATATATTTGTGAAATCTGGCACTGCTTGGTCTCTTTCTTGCTGCAGTGTGGTCCATTTGGTATACAGGTCATCATAACTTCCAAAAGGGTAGTATTGTTCCTTAATAGAATCCCTGAAGGATTCCCAGGTGGCCATGACTGAAAATAATGAGGTTTCCTATGTTTCCTTTTGCTCACAGAAAGTATCCCACCAATCTTTGACATGGGGAACGACTTTGAGGAGCACAAAAGTAATCTTTTCTTTATTCGAAAAGTTATGGACAGAAAAATACCCTTCTAGTAGATTCAACCACTTGTCTACAACATTTGTGTCTATCTGATCTTCAAATATAGGAATATCAGAGTTTATTTGTACCCTTAAGGGGGCGGCGCCTCCGTTCAAAGAAGATGTGTCGCCTATTGGTAGCTGCCAAAGGATTTGCGTGAAACTATCCATCATCTCATTCCTCTGTTGTGCAAGGGCTTCCTCAATCAACAGTTTGAAAGGATCGACTGTCTCATCATATTTATTTTCTCCTGCCATGGGAGGTCGCTTGGGCGTGCAAGAGCTTCTTTCCTCAAGAGAAACAAGCTCGAGACCCAACTCTTTGTACTCCGACCTCGTTGGGGACATGCATTAAGACGACAAGGAGCAGACTGCTCTGATACCAATGATACATATTTTATGAGTAGAATGAAATGAATATAGATTATTAATAGGTGTTTAACACAAAATAACAGAGATACAGTAAAACTGGTTTTCTATTCAATAACGAAATAAGTTGAAACTGTAAAATGGAGTGGAAACAAGCTTGTTGGAATGGTGGCGGCTTATCTTTGAGAAGAGATGTGATGACAGGGCGCATTCGCAAGAATAAGGTTAAAATGAGGTTCTGAAAGCATTTTTACAATAAACAAGAACTCCAAAAACCCTAGACATCCAAAAACCTAACCCTAGGAGATGAAGCCCCAAAAGTCATGTGGGCCCCGTTTGGGTAAGTTAGTACATCAACTTCCCGGGGTCGTAACTTTTGCATACGATCTCTGTTTTAGGCGTGTGATATCCCGTTGGAAAGGTATCGTCAAGGAGATTCATTTCTGGGGCTCAATAATGAATTTAAATTTCATTGAGGAGCTCGATCCTGAAAAACCTTCATTTAGGCCCTCAAAATGGCCTCGGAAGTTAAAACTGCTAAAAATAGTAAATTGCCAAAATTGTCAAAAAACTATTTTGAGCCAGTTGGAAAAGGTGGGTGGCCACCGATATCCATATGGATCAACCCTCCCTCCTTAGGAAGCAATGGTATCCATTGTGTTGAGGTCCCCCATCATATGAGAGAATTTCTGCTGAATTTGGCCCCGGGTGAGCCACTTGCCTTGGTGCAGGAGCTGCCCTGCTTTGACGACTCGATAAAGCTCGATCCTTTATTGTCGAGTGCCCTTGATATGTATGTCCACAATATGATCATTGGATTCTTGTTGTAGGCAGTTGGGGTTGATATTTGTTGGTGTCAGTTATTCTGCTACTTCTGAGGTGTCCAATAATGGTGGGAAATAAAGGCGAAGGAGATCCATGTTGAACACTGGGTGTAGACCAAGGAAAGGAGGAATGTTGAGCTCAAAAGAATTATCCCCCATGACCTTGGTGATAGTGTACGGCCCATAATGGAGTGAGTGAAGCTTCCGATAGGGTCCTGTAAGGTGTTCTTTCTGCAAGTGCAACCAAACTTTGTCACCCACCTGAAACTTATGCGACACCTGATGTTGATCATGGCGTTGTTTGTACTTGTCATTGGACTTATGTAGGATATCCTGAACTTGTTGGTGGATGTGTTGCATCCTCTCAATGAACTGGGTGGCTTTGTCAGCTTCATTTGGAGCAGGATATGATTCAGTCGAGGTGACGGCAAGGGGAAGTGCAACATCTATGGGTCCCAATGGTTGGAATTCCAACCCCACTTGAAATGGGTTGTGGCCGGTTGAGCTATGCAAGGCTCGGTTGTAGCTATGCTGGACATAGGGAAGGCTCTCATCCCATGTGTGAGGGTGCTTTGAATTATACATGCAAAGGATATGCACAATCATTCGATTTACAACCTCGGTAAAAGTTTCGGCCAATAGAAATGTTTATGTAGCATCGCCACTATCGTTTTAACACCGAAGTCTCCTGCCACCCAACTATAGTGGGCTTCCATGATCAGCTTCACTCGCTCACTTGATGGAACACAGATATGGCCCAGACGACACATCAACCCATCATGAAGATGGAAATTATCAACAACTGCATTTGCACCCAACATTTGGTAGGTGGTGGCGAAGTCAGGGTCTGTCTCATAGAGTTGGGGGCATCCAGATGTCGCATGGCCTCAAGAGTCTAGCACCATGGTGAGTGCCATGACTGGAGTTCTACTAAGGAAATCAGAAATGATGCGATTGGTGCTTCATGTTTTATAC
Source organism: Picea engelmannii (assembly GCA_009831015.1). Classification (NCBI taxonomy): domain Eukaryota; kingdom Viridiplantae; phylum Streptophyta; class Pinopsida; order Pinales; family Pinaceae; genus Picea; species Picea engelmannii. Next base: position 2,392,461 of record ML777952.1, read on the forward strand.
TTGATGTTGAGGTGGAATTGCTGCAAGTATGTGGACCACTTTTGATGGCGGTCATTCTGCAATTTTCCCTGCGTCTGCATGAACTGTAGTGGCTTATGATCAATGTGGATGACTGTATCCTTCCCAAGAATGTAATGTCTCCATTGGCGGCATGCTTTCACAATGGAGTAAATTTCTTTGTCGTAAGTAGGGTACTTACAAACAGTATCTGACAGTGTCTCACTATGATAGGCCATGGGGTGGCTGTGCTGAGTGAGAATGGTGCCCACAGCATAGTCTGAAGCGTCTGTCTCAATCTCAAAATGACACTACATGTCTGGTAGTGAAAATACTAGGGCTGAGCACAAGCACTGCTTCAAATAATCGAACGCTTATTGTTGGGACCGGCCCCACGCAAATTTCGCCTTACCACCACCTTTGTTTATTTGGCTGAGGGCCCATGCAATATGGGAGAAACCCAACACGAACCTACGGTAGAAATTGTTAAGGCTCAAGAAGATTTGAAGCTTAGTGAGTGTTGTTGGGACTGTCTAGTCATAGATGACTTGGATCTTTTCTGGATCCACATGTACGCCATGTTGATCAATGATGTAGCCCAGGTAATGGACCTTGTCCATGTCGAAGGAGCATTTTTCCAAGTTGGTGTATAGCTCTTGTTGCCGCAGGGTGTGCAGAACCTACTGAATATGCTGCAAGTGTTCAACCCAAGTCTTGTTGTAAATTAGAATGTCATCCAGATACACCACTACAAAAGTATTGGTGAATGGTCACAGGATATCGTCCATCATCCTTATAAAAGTGGTTGGAGCATTTGTCAAACCAAAGGTCATGACCAACCATTCCAAAAGGCCTTCCTTTGACTTGAAGGCGGTCTTCCATACATCTATCTGTTCTATCGGGCCCTTGTGGTAGCCAGACTTCAGATCAATATTACTGAAGTATTTGGCCCCCGTGAGTTGATCAAGGAGGTTGTCGATTCGGGGAATCAGGAACCAGTTTCTAACTGTGATTTTATTTAGAGCCCAGTAATCAATATAGAGTCACCAGGTTCCATCTTTCTTTTGTACCAGCACGATTGGGCTCCCGCAAGGTGATGAGTTGGGGTGAATGTGCCCCTTGTGGAGCAGTTCTTGGATCTGTCGCTTGATCTCCTCATTCTCTAACAAAGAGTGATGATAGACTGTCCTATTGGGTAGCAGTGTGTCGGGGGTTATATCGATGGGGTGCTTGACCTGGCAGTGCAGAGGTACCTCTGTAGGTGAGGAGAAGATATATGAGTATTCTTCCACGTCCTTATCTACTTTCTTCTGCTATGTGGAGAGGTCGGCCGAAGAGACCCTGGATGTGGCTGTGATATTTCACTTATTCTGAGAGAGAATCAAGAAGAAGACAAGCTTCCATGTCTAAGAGATGACCTTCTTGCATTGCTTAGCAGAGATCAAGGAAATAACACTAGGTGGGACTGCCTCGGGTATCCTGTGCAATTTCATGTTCAAAGTAATATTAACACTACGAGGCCTAGACTCATATACAACATGATGTTTCCATAAATACGGTTGGCCCAAAAGAACATCACAAACTTCATGAGGAGAAACATCACACAATACCTCATCTTTGAAGGGCTTGATGTCGTACGACAGTCGAGACTGTTAGCTAACGTGGAGATCGCTTCCTTGGCGGAGCCATCCAATGGTGTACGGTTGTGGATGCGGTGTTGTTGTCAGGGCTAGCCACTTGGCGAATTCTTCTGAGATGAGGTTCTTTTGGCTACCACTATCAATGATGAAGTGCAGCGGGGTGACTTTTACCCACATCTATGAATGGAAGAGGCTCTCTCCTTCTTCTAGATCGTCTGGTTCACCAGGCTAGAGCTTGGTGGTAGAAACGGTGGCACTAGCTTCCAAGTCAATGATCCATCTTCCCATTTCTAGTTCTGGCTCAGAGTCATAATCTGCATCTGATTCAGAGGCTTTCACTTTGGCCACCAGAGACTGCTTTGATCGATAGTCAAAAGTGTTATGCCAAGGGCTCTTATGGAAGTCGCACCACTTCCCAGTATCTTTCTTTGTCTTTCCGATGTCCTTCTTTGCTTGTGGCTTGGACTGGTTGTCTTGATACTATCCATCTTTGTTCTTTCCTTTGTTCGGTGGGTTGGAGCTACCCTTTCCTAGCTTTTGTTGTGCGGGGTTCCCAGGCCCAAATTGTCGCGTCTTTTGTTTGAGCTTATGCTCGATTTTGACAGCATATCGATAGGCCGCGCCCAAGGATAAGATGTCCAACACTACAATACTTGAGCACTAGATGTCGCTCCAAATATTTGATACCCAACTTGGTGCCCAAGGTATGGAAGATATTTGTGAAATCTGGCACTGCTTGGTCTCTTTCTTGCCGCAGTGTGGTCCATTTCATATACAGGTCATCATAACTTCCGACAGGGTAGTATTGTTCCTTAATAGCATCCCTGAAGGATTCCCAGGTGGCCATCACTGAAAATAATGAGGTTTCCTCTATTTCCTTTTGCTCACAGAAAGTTTCCCACCAATATTTGACATGGGGAACGACTTTGAGGAGCGCAAAAGTAATCTTTTCTTTATTCGAAAAGTTATGGACAAAAAAATACCCTTCTAGTAGATTCAACCACTTGTCTACAACATCTGCATCTATCTAACCTTCAAATATAGGAATATCGAAGTTTATTTGTACCTTGAAGGGGGCGGTGCCTCCGTTCGAAGAAGATGTGTCGCCTGTTGGTAGCCACCGAAGGATTTGCGTGAAACTATCCATCGTCTCGTTCCTCTATTGCACGAGGGATTCCTCAATCAACAGTTTGAAAGGATCTCTTGTCCCATCATCTTTCTTTTCTCTTTCCATGGGAGGTCACTTGGGTGTGCGAGAGCTTCTTTCCTCAAGAGAAACAAGCTCGAGACCCAACTCTTTGTACTCCGACCTCATTGGGGACATGCATTAAGATGACAAGGAGAAGACCCCTCTGATACCACTGATCTAGATTTTATGAGAAGAACGAAATGAATACAGATTATTAATAGGTGCTTAACAAAAAATAATAGAGATATAGTAAAAATTGGTTTTCTATTCAATAACGAAATAAGTTGAAACTGTAAAATGCAGCGAAAACAAACTTGCTGGAATGGTGGCGACTTATCTCTGAGAAGAGATGTGACCGTACCGTGCATTTGAAAGAAGAAGTTTACAATGAGGCTCTGAAGGGATTTTTACAATAAGAAAGAATGCCAAAAACCCTAGACATCCAAAAACCTAACCCTAGGAGATGAAGCACCAAAAGTCATGTGGGCCCCGTTTGGGTAAGTTAGTACATCAACTTCCCAGGGTCGTAACTTTTGCATACAATATCCATTTTAGGCATGTGATAGCCCGTTGGAAAGGTATCATCGAGGAGATTTTGGGGGGGGGCTCAATCATGAATTTTTTTATAATTGAGGAGATTGATCCCGAAAAACCTTCATTTAGGCCCTCAAAATGGCCCCGGAAGTTAAAACTGCTAAAAATAGTAAATTGCCAAAATTGTTAGAAAATTGTTTTGAGCCAGTTGGAAAAGGTGGGTGGCCACTGATATCCATCTGGATCAATCCTCTCTCCTTAGGAAGAAATGGTCTCCATTGTGTTGAGGTCCCCCATCAGATGAGGAAATTTCTACTGAATTTGGCCTCGGGTGAGCCACTTGCCTTGGTGGAGGAGCTGCCCTGCTTTGACGACTCGATAAAGCTGGATCCTTTGTTGTCAAGTGCCCTTGATCCATCTATCCACAATATGATCATCGGATTCTTGTTGTAGGCATTCGAGGTTGAGCTCTGTTAGTGTCAGTTGTTCTACTACTTCTGAGGTGTACAATAATGGTGGAAAATAAGGGCGAAGGAGATCCACGTTGAACACTGGGTGTAGACCAAGGAAAGGAGGAATGTTGAGCTCAAAATAATTATCCCCAATGACCTTGGTGATAGTGTACAACCCATAATGGAGTGGGAGAAGCTTCCGATGGGGTCCTGTAAGGCGTTCTTTCTGCAAGTGCAACCAAACATTGGCGCCCACCTGAAACTTATGCGGCACCCGATGTTGATCATGGAGTTATTTGTACTTGTCATTGGACTTATGTAGGATATCCTGAACCTGTTGGCAGATGTGCTAGATCTGCTCAATGAACCGGGTGGATTTGTCAGCTTCAGTTGGAGTAGGAGATGAGTCAGTCGAGGTGACCGCAAGGGGAAGTTCAACATATATGGGTCCCATTGGTTGGAATCCCAACCCCACATGAAAGGGGTTATGGCCGGTTGAGCTATGCAGGGCTCAGATGTAGCTATGTTGGACATAGGGAAGGCTCTCATCCCATGTGCGAGGGTGCTTTGAATTATACATGCGAAGGATATGCACAATCATTCGATTTACAACCTCGGTTTGGCCATCTATTTGGGGGTGGAAGGCCCTAGATTTGGTGAGCTTGGTGTCCAGCAGTGACCAGAGGCTCGACTAGAATGTGATGAGAAATTGACTATCCTAATCTAAGAAAATGGTTTGTGGGATTCCAAAATGTACCCAGACTCATTCAAAGAAGAGTTTGACAGTGGCCTCTTCTGTGATGCTCTTCTTGCAGGAAACCAAAATCGCAATCTTAGAAAAGCGATCAACAACCACAAAAACATAGTCATTTCCCCACTTGGTGGATGGGAGGCCCGACATGTAGTCCATTGAGATGGATTCCCATGGCCTATCAAGAGTAGGAAGAGGGGTGTACATGCCCTGTTTCTTAGTGGTCGGTTTGGCAATAGCACAGGGAGTGAAGGACCTGATATACTTGTTGACCTCCTGTCGAAGTTTCGGCTAGTAGAAATGTTTATGTAGCATTGCCACTGTCTTTTCAATGACGAAGTATCCTGCCACCCGAATGTTGTGGGCTTCCCATATCAGCTTCACTCACTCATTTGATGGAACACATATATGGACCAGATGACACAACAACCCATCCTGAAGATGGAAATTATCGACAACTGCATTTGCACCCAACATTTGGTAGGTGGTGGTGAAGTCAGGGTATTTATCATAGAGTTTGGGCCATCGAGATGTCTCATGGCCGCAAGAGTCTAGCACCGTGGTGAGTGACATGACTGGCGGTCTACTGAGGTAATCAGCAGCAACGTGATTGGTGCTTCCTATTTTATACTTGATGTTGAGGTGTAATTGTTGCAAGTATGTGGACCACTTTTGATGGCGGTCATTATGCAATTTTCATTGCGTCTGCATGAACTGCAGTGGCTTATGATCAGTTTGGATGACTGTCTCCTTCCCAAGAATGTAATGTCTTCACTAGCGGCATGCTTTCACAATGGAGTACATTTCTTTTTCGTAAGTAGGGTATTTATGGATAATATCTGACAGTTTCTCACTATGATAGGCCACGGGTGGTCATGTTGAGTGAGAATGGTGCCCAGAGCATAGTCTGAAGCATCTATCTCGATCTCAAAAGGATACTGCAGGTCTAGTAGTGAAAGTACTGGGGCTAAGCACACATATTGTTTCAAATCATCGAACGCTTGTTGTTGGGACCGGCCCCATGCAAATTTATCCTTACCACCACCTCTGTTTATTTGGCTGAGGGCCCATGCAATATGGGAGAAACCCAGCACGAACCTGTGGTAGAAATTGGCAAGGCCCAAGAAGCTCCAAAGTTCAGTTAGTGTTGTTGGGGCTAGACAGTCACGAATGAATTGGATCTTGGCTGGATCCACATGTATGCCATGTTGATCAATGATGTAGCCCAGGTAATCGACCCTGTCCATGCCAAAGAATCATTTTTCCAAGTTGACATATAGCTTGTGCTGTCGTAGGGTGTGCAAAATCTACTGAATATGCTGCAAGTGTTCGACCCAAGTCTTGCTGTAAATTAGAATGTCATCCAGATACACCACTACAAAAGTATTGGTGAATGGTCACAGGATATCGTCCATCATCCTCATAATAGTGGCTAGATCATTTGTCAAACGAAAGGGCATGACCAACCATTCAAAAAGGCCTTCCTTTGACTTGAAGGTGGTCTTCCATACATCTGTCTGTTCTATCGGGACCTGGTGGTAGCCATACTTTAGATCAATCTTACTGAATTATTTGGAGCCCGTGAGTTGATCAAGGAGGTCATCGATTCGGGGAATCGACTACCGGTTTCTGACTGTGATTTTATTCAGAGCCCGGTATTCAATACAGAGTCACCAAGTTCCATCTTTCTTCTGTACCAGCACGACTGGGCTCCCACAAGGTGATGAGCTAGGGAAGATGTGCCCCTTGTGGAGCAATTCTTGGATCTATCTCTTGATATCCTCATTCTCTAACAAAGAGCGATGATAGACTGGCCCAATGGGTAGTGGTGCGTTGGGGGTCAAATCGATGGGTTGCTTGAACTGGCAGTGAAGAGGTACCCCTGTAGGTGAGGAGAAGATATCTGAGTATTCTTCCATGACCTTATCTACTTTCTTCTGTTGTGTGGAGAGGTCAGCCGCAGAGACCTTGGATGTGGATGTGATCTTTCACTTATTCTTAGAGAAAATCATGAAGAAGACAAACTTCCCCGTCTGAGAGATAACCTTCCTACATTTCTTAGCAGGGATCAAGGAAATAACACTAGGTGGGACTGCCTCGGGTATCCTATACAATTTCCTGTTCAAAGTAATAATAACACTACGAGGACTAGACTCATATACAACATGATGTTTCCCTAAATAAGGTTGGCCTAAAGGAACATCACAAACTTCGAGAGGAGAAACATCACACAATACCTCGTCTTTGAAGGGCTTGATGTCGTACAACAGTCAGTACTGTTGGCTAACGCAGAGATCGATTCCTTGGCGGAGCCATCCAATGGTGTACGGTTGTGGGTGTGGCATTGTTGGCAGGGCCAGATGCTTGATGACCTCTGCTGAGATGAGGTTCTTCTGGCTACCGCTATCAATGATGAAGTGCAGCGGGGTGCCTTTTACCCACATCTGTGAATGGAAGAGGTGCTCTCCTTCTTCTGGCTTGTTTGGTTCACCAAGCTGGAGATTGGTGGTAGCAATGGTGGCACTAGGTTCCACATCAATGATCCATATTTCCCTTTATGGTTGTGTCTTAGAGTCATAATATGCATCTAATTCAGAGGCTTTCACTTCATCCACCAGTGACCGCTTTGAGTGAAGTCAGCAGTGTTATGCCAAGGAATCTTATGGAAGTCACACCACTTCCTAGTATCTTTCTTTGTCTTTTTGGTGTCCTTCTTTACTTGTGTCTTAGACTGGTTGTCCTGATACTGTCCATCCTTGCTCTGTCCTTTGTTCGGTGGGTTGGGGCCACCCTTTCCTGGCTTTTGTTGTGTGGGATTCCCAGGCCCAAATTTCTGCGTCTTTTGATTGAGCTTCTGCTCGATTTTGATGGCATATCGGTAGGTCGTGCCCAAGGATGAGATGTCCAAAAATTCCATTTCAGTCTAGATGTATTTATGCAGAGCAGCGTGATAATTGAGCACTAGATGTCGCTTTGAATCTTTGAAACCCAAGTTGGTGCATAAGGTATGGAAGATATCTGTGGTCTCTTTCTTGTTATAGTGTGGTCCATTTGGTATACAAGTCGTCATAACTTCCGACAGGGTAGTATTGTTCCTTAATAGCATCCCTGAAGGATTCCCAAGTGGCCATGACTGAAAATAATGAGGTTTCCTCTGTTTCCTTTTGCTCACAGAAATTTTCCCACCAATCTTTGACATGGGGAACTGCTTTGAGGAGCGCAAAAGTAATATTTTCTTTATTCAAAAAGTTATGGACAGAAAAATACCCTTCTAGTAGATTCAACAACTTGTCTATAGCATTTGCATCTATCTAACCTTCAAATATAGAAATATCAAAGTTTATTTGTACCTTGAAGGGGGCGGCGCCTCCGTTCAAAGAAGTTGCGTCGCCTGTTGGTAGTCGCCAAAGGATTTGCACGAAACTATCCATCATCACGTTCCTTTGTTGCATGAGGGCTTCCTCAATCAATAGTTTGAAAGGATATCCTATCCCATCATCTTTCTTTTCTCCTGCCATGGGAGGTCACTTGGGCATGTGAGAGATTCTTTCCTCAAGAGAAACAAGCTCGAGACCCAACTCTGTGTACTTCGACCTCGTTGGGGACATGCATTAAGACGGAAAGGAGCAGACTGCTCTGATACCACTGATCCAGATTTTACGAGAAGAACGAAATGAATACAGGTTCTTAACAGGTTCTTAACACAAAATAACAGAGATACAGTAAAACTGGTTTTCTATTCAATAACGAAATAAGCTGAAACTGTAAAATGCAGTGGAAACAAGCTTGTTGGAATGGTGGCGGCTTATCTCTGAGAAGAGATGTGACGAAAGCGCACATTCGCAAGAAGAAGGTTACAATGAGGCTCTTAAGGGATTTTTACAATAAGAAATAATGCCAAAAATCCTAGACATCCAAAAACGTAACCCTAGGAGATGAAGCGCCAAAAGTCATGTGGGCCCCGTTTGGGTAAGTTAGCACATCAACTTCCCGGGGTTGTAACTTTTGCATACGATCTTTGTTTTAGGCGTGTGATAGCCCGTTGGAAAGGTATCGTTGAGGATATTCATTTTGGGGGCTCAATCATGCCTTTGGTTATCAATGAGGAGCTCAATCCTGAAAAACCTTCATTTAGGCCCTCAAAATGGCCCCGGAAGTTAAAACTGTTAAAAATAGTAAATTTCCAAAATTGTCAGAAAATTGTTTTGAGCTAGTTGGGAAAGGTGGGTGGCCATCGATATCCATATGGATCAATCATCCATCCTTAGGAAAAAATGGTCTCCATTTATTTGAGGTCCCCCATCAGATGAGGAAATTTCTGCTGAATTTGGCCCCGGGTGAGCCACTTGCCTTGATGCAGGAGCTACCCTGCTTTGAAGACTCGATAAAGCTCGATCCTTTGTTGTCGAGTGCCCTTGATCTGTCTGTTCACAATATGATCATTGGATGCCTATTGTAGGCAGTCGGGGTTGAGCTCTGTTGGTGTCAATTCTTCTGCTACTTCTGATGTGTCCAATATGCACAATCATTTGATTTACAACCTCGGTTTGGCCATCTGTCTGGGGGTGGAAGGCCTTGGATTTGGTGAGCTTGGTGTCCAACAATGACCAGAGGCTCGACCAGAATGTGCTGAGAAATCAACTATCCTGATCTAATACAATGGTTTCTGGGATTCCAAAATGTACCCAGACTCGTTCAAAGAAGAGCTTGGTAGTGGCCTCTGTTGTGATGCTCTTCTTGTAGGCAACCAGAATCACCATCTTAGAAAAGCGATAAACAACCACAAAAAAAAAGTCATTTCCCTCCTTGGTGGAGGGGAGGCCTGACATGTAGTCCATTGATATGGATTCCCATGACCTGTCAAGAGTAGGAAGAGGAGTGTACAGGCCCTGTTTCATATTGGTCGGTTTGGCAATAGCGCAGGTAGTCCAAGACCTAATATACTTGCTAACCTCATGTCGAAGTTTCGGCTAGTAGAAATGTTTTTGTAGCATCGCCACTGTATTTTCAATGCTGAAGTGTCTTGCCACATGTTTGTAGTGGGCTTCCCAGATCAGCTGTGCTCCCTCACTTGATGGAACACAGATATGGCCCAGACGACACAACAACCCATCCTGAAGATGGAAATTATCGACAACTACGTTTGCACCCAACATTTGGTAGGTGGTGGCAAAGTCAAGGTCTGTCTCATAGAGTTAGGGCCATCCATATGTCTCATGGCCGCAAGAGTCTAGCAGTGTGGTGAGTGTCGTGACTAGCGGTCTAGTGAGGCAATCAACAATGACACGATTGGTGCTTCTTTTTTTATACTTGATGTTGAGGTGGAATTGCTGCAAGTATGTGGACCACTTTTGATGGCGATCATTCTGCAATTTTCCCTACATCTGCATGAACTGCAGTGGCTTATGATCAATGTGGATCACTGTCTCCTTCCCAAGAATGTAATGTCTCCACTGGTGGCATGCTTTCACAGTGGAGTACACTTCTTTGTCATAAGTAGGGTACTTACGGACAATATATGACAGTGTCTCACTATGATAGGCCACAGGGTGGCCGTGTTGAGTGAGAACGGTGCCCACAACATAGTATGAAGCGTCTGTCTCGATCTCAAAAGGATAATACAGGTTTGGTAGTGAAAGTGTTGGGGTTGAGGACAAGTCTTGTTGTAAATTAGAATGTCATCTAGATACACCACTACAAAAGTATTGGTGAATGGTCGCAGGATATCGTCCATCATCCTCATAAGAGTGGTTGGAGAATTTGTCAAACCAAGGGGCATGACCAACCATTCAAAAAGGCCTTCCTTTGACTTGAAGGTGGTCTTCCATACATCTGTCTGTTCTATCGGGACTTGGTGGTATCTAGACTTCAGATCAATCTTACTGAAGTATTTGGCCCCTATGAGTTGATCAAGGAGGTCATCGATTTGGGGAATCGGGTACCGGTTTCTGACTGTGATTTTATTCAGAGCCCAGTAATCAATACAGAGTCGCCAGGTTCCATCTTTCTTCTGTACCAGCATGATTGGGCTCCTGCTAGGTGATGAGCTGGGGCGGATGTGCCCCTTGTGGAGAAGTTCTTGGATATGTCACTTGATCTCCTCATTCTTTAACAAAGAGTGACAATAGACTTTCCCATTGGGTATCGGTCCATCGGGGGTCAGATCGATGGGGTTCTTGACCTGGAAGTGTAGAGTTACCCCTGTAGATGAGGAGAAGATATCTGAGTATTCTTCCACGACTTTATCTACTTTCTTTTGTTGTGTGGAGAGGTAAGCCGCAGAGACCCTGGATGTGGTTGTGATCTTTTGCTTATTCTGAGAGCGAATCACAAAGAAGAAAAACTTCCCCATCTGAGAGATGACCTTCTTGCATTGCTTAGCAGAGATCAAGGAAATAACACTAGGTGGGACTGCCTCGGGTATCCTGTACAATTTCCTGTTCAAAGTAATAATAACACTACGAGGCCTAGACTCATATACAACATGATGTTTCCATAAATAAGGTTGGCCCAAAAGAAGATCACAAACTTCGAGAGGAGCAACATCACACAATACCTCATCTTTGAAGGGCTTGATGTCATACGACAGTTGACACTTTTGGCTGACGTGGAGATCTCTTCCTTGGTGGAGCCATCCAATGGTGTACGGTTGTGGGTACAAAATTGTTGGCAGGGCCAACAGCTTGAAAACCTTTGCTGAGATAAGGTTCTTCTGGCTACTGCTATCAACGATGAAGTGCAGCGGGGTGCCTTTTACCCACATTTATGAATGGAAGAGGCACTCTCCTTCTTCTAGCTCATCTGGTTCACCAGGTTGGAGCTTGGTGGTAGAAATGGTAGCATTGGGTTCCATGTCAATGATCCGTCTTCCCCTTTTTGGTTCTGGCTCAGAGTCATAATCTACATCTGATTCATATGCTTTCACTTTGGCCACCAACGACTGCTTTGAGCGGCAGTCAGCAGTGTTATGCCAAGGTCTCTTATGGAAGTCACACTGCTTCCCGATATCTTTCTTTGTCTTTCTGGTGTCCTTCTTTTCTTGAGGCTTGGACTGTTTTTCCTAATACTGTCCATCTTTTCTCTATCCTGATACTGTCCATGGTGAAGCACCAAAAGCCATGTGGGCCCCGTTTGGGTAAGTTAGTACATCAACTTCTCGTGGTTGTAACTTTTGCATATGATCTTCGTTTTAGGCGTGTGATAGCCCGTTGGAAAGGTATCATTGAGGAAATTAATTTTGGGGGCTCAATAATGCCTTTGACTATATTTATGAAGATCGATCCCAAAAAACCTTCATTTAGGCCCTCAAAATGGCCCCGGAAGTTAAAACTGCTAAAAATAGTAAATTGCCAAAATTGTCAGAAAACTGTTTTGAGCCAGTTGGAAAATGTGGGTGGCCACCGATATCCATTTGGATCAATCCTCCCTCCTTAGGAAGCAGTGGTATCCATTGCATTGAGGTCCCCCATCAGATGAGGAAATTTCTACCGAATTTGGCCCCGAGTGAGCCATTAGCCTTGGTGCAGGAGTTGCCTTGCTTTGACGACTTGATAAATTTGGATCCTTTATTGTCGAGTGCCCTTGATCCATCTGTTCACAATATGATCATTGGATGCCTGTTGTAGGAAGTTGGGGTTGATCTCTATTAGTTTCAGTTGTTCTTCTACTTCTAAGGTGTCCAATAATGGTGGGAAATAAGGGCAAAGGAGATCCACGTTGAACATTGGGTGTAGACCAAGGAAATGAGGAATGTTGAGCTCAAAAGCATTATCCCCCACAACCTTGTTGATAGTGTACAACTCATAACAAAGTGGGTGAAGCTTCCGATGGGGTCCTGTAAGGCATTCTTTCTGCAAGTGCAACCAAACTTTGTCCCCCACCTGAAACTTATGTAGCACTCTATGTTGATCATGGCGTTGTTTGTACTTGTCATTGGACTTCTTTAGGATATCCTAAACCTATTGGCGGATGTGCTATATCCACTCAATGAACCGGGTGGCTTTGTTAGCTTTAGTCAGAGTATGAGATGAGTCGGTCGAGGTGACCACAAGGGGAAGTGCAACATCTATGGGTCCCAATGGTTGGAATCCCAACCCCACTTGAAAGGGGTTGTGGATGGTTGTGCTATGCAGGGCTCGATTGTAGCTATGTTGGACATAGGGAAGGCTCTCATCCCATGTGCGAGGGTGCTTTGAATTATACATGCGAAGGATATGCACAATCATTCGATTTACAACCTCGGTTTGACCATCTGTCTAGGGGTGGAAGGTCGTGGATTTGGAGAGCTTGGTGTTCAGCAGTGACCAGAGGCTCGACCAAAATGTGTTGAGAAATCGACTATCCCGATCTGAGACAATGGTTTGCAGGATTCCAAAATGTACCCAAACTCGTTCAAAGAAGAGCTTGGCAGTGGCCTCTGCTGTGATGCTCTTCTTATAGGCAACCCGAATCGCCATCTTAGAAAAGCGATCAACAACCACAAAAACACAGTCATTTCCTCGCTTGGTGGACGAGAGGCCCGACATGTAGTCCATTGAGATGGATTCCCATGGCCTGTCAGGAGTAAGTAGATGGGTGTACAGGCCCTATTTCTTAGTGGTCAGTTTGGCAATAGCACAGGTAGTGCAGGACCTGATATACTTGTTGACCTCCTGTCGAAGTTTCAGCCAGTAGAAATGTTTCTATAGCATTGCCACTGTCTTTTCAACACCCAAGTGTCCTTCCACCCGATTGTAGTGGGATTCCTAGATCAACTTTGCTCGCTCACTTGATGGAACACAGATATGTCCCAGATGACAAAGCAACCCATCCTGAAGATGGAAATTATCGACAACTTCATTTGCACCCAACATTTGGTAGGTGGTGGTGAAGTCAGGGTCTGTCTCATAGAGTTGGGTCCAACCAGATGTCTCATGGCTGCAAGAGTCTAGCATTGTGGTGAGTTCCGCGACTGGTGGTCTGATGAGGCAATCAGTACCGACGCAATTGGTGCTTCTTGTTTTATACTTGATGTTGAGGTGGAATTGCTGCAAATATGTGGACCACTTTTGATGGTGGTAATTTTGCAATTTTCCCTGCATCTACATGAACTGCAATGACTTATGATCTGTGTGGATGAATTTCTTCTTCCAAAGAATGTAATGTCTCCACTGACGGCATGATTTCACATTAGAGTACATTTCTTTGTCGTAAGTAGGGTACTTACAGACAGTATCTGACAGTGTCTCACTATGATAGGCCATGGGGTGGCTATGCTGAGTGAGAACGATGCCCACAACATAGTTTGAGGCATCTGTCTCGATCTCAAAAGCATACTGCAAGTCTGGTAGTGAAAGTACTGGGGTTGAGCACAAGCACTACTTCAAATCATCGAACGCTTGTTATTGGGACTGACCCCACGCAAATTTCTCCTTACCACCACCTCTATTTATTTGGCTGAGGGCCCATGCAATATGGGAGAAACCCAACATGAACCTACGGTAGAAATTGGCAAGGCCCAAGAAGCTCCAAAGATCAGTGAGTGTTGTTGGGGCTGGCCAGTCATGGATGACTTGGATCTTGGCTGGATCCACATGTACACCATGGTGATCAATGATGTAGCCCAGGTAATGGACCCTGTCCATGCAGAAAGAGAATTTTTCCAAGTTGGCGTATAGCTTGTCCTACTGCAGGGTGTGCAGAACCTACTGAATATGTTGCAAGTGTTCGGCCCAAGTCCTGCTGTAAATTAGAATGTCATCCAGATACACCACTACAAAATGATTGGTGAATGGTCGCATGATATCGTCCATCATCCTCATAAAAGTGGCTAGAGCATTTGTCAAACCAAAGGGCATGACCAACCATTCAAAAAGGCCTTCCTTTGACTTGAAGGTGGTATTCCATACATCTGTCTATTCTATTGGGACTTGGTGGTAGCCAGACTTCAGATCAATCTTACTAAAGTATTTGGCCCTCGTGAGTTGATCAAGTAGGTCATCGATTCGGGGAATCGGGTACCAGTTTCTGACTGTGATTTTATTCAGAGCCCAGTAATCAATATAGAGTCGCCAGGTTCCATCTTTCTTCTGTAGCAGCACGATTGGGCTCCCGCAAGGTGATGAGCTAGGGTGGATGTGCCCCTTGTGGAGAAGTTCTTGGATCTGTCACTTGATCTCCTCATTCTCTAACAAATAGCGATGATAGACTGACCCATTGGGTACCGGTGCGTTGGGGGTCAGATCGATGGGGTTATTCACCTGGCAGTGCAGAGGTACCCCTGTAGGTGAGGAGAAGATATCTGAGTATTCTTCCATGACCTTATCTACTTGCTTTTGTTGTGTGGAGAGGTCAGCTGCAGACACCCTGGATGTGGCTATGATCTTTCACTTATTCTGAGAGAAAATAATGAAGAAGACAAATTTCCCCATCTGAGAGATGACCTTCCTGCATTGCTTAGCAGAGATCAAGGAAATAGCACTAGGTGGGACTGCCTCGGGTATCCTGTACAATTTCCTGTTCAAAGTAATAATAACACTATGAGGCCTAGACTCATATACAACATGATGTTTCCATAAATAAGGTTGGCCCAAAAGAACATCACAAACCTCGAGAGGAGTAACATTACACAATACCTCATCTTTGAAGGGCTTTATGTTGTATGACAGTCGACACTATTGGCTGACGTAGAGATCGCTTCCTTGGCAGAGCCATCCAATGGTGTACGGCTGTGGGTGCGACGTTGTTGGCAGGGCCAGCCACTTGATGACCTATGCTGAGATGAGGTTCTTCTGGCTATTGCTATCAACGATGAAGTGCAGCGGGGTGCCTTTTACCCACATCTGTGAATGGAAGAGGCACTCTCCTTCTTCTGTCTCATCTTGTTCACCAAGTTGGAGCTTGGTGGTGGAAACAGTGGCACTAGGTTTCGTGTCAATGATCTATCTTCCCCTTTCTAGTTCTGGCTAAGAGTCATAATCTGCATCTGATTCAGAGGCTTTCACTTTGGCCACCAACGACTGCTTTGAGAAACAGTCAGCAGTGTTATGCTAAGGGCTCTTATGGAAGTCACACCACTTCCTGGTATCTTTCTTTGTCTTTCTGGTGTCCTTCTTTGCTTGCGGCTTGGAATAGTTGTCTTGATATTGCCCATATTTTCTCTATCCTTTGTTTGGTTGGTTGGGGATGCCCTTTCCTGGATTTGTTTTGTGTAGGTTTCCCAGGCCCTAATTGTCGCGTCTTTTGTTTGACATTCTACTCGAATTTGACGACATATCGGTAGGCCACGCCCAAGGATGAGATGTCCAGAAATTCCATTTCGGTTAGGATGTATCTATGTAGAGCATTGCGATACTTGAGCACCAGATGTCGCTTCGAATCTTTGATACCCAACTTGGTGCACAAGGTATGGAAGATATTTGTGAAATCTGACACTACCTGGTCTCTTTCTTTCCGCAGTGTGGTCCATTTGGTATATAGGTCGTCATAACTTCCGACAGGGTAGTATTGTTCCTTAATATCATCCCTAAATGATTCCCATGTGGTCGTGACTAAAAATAATGAGGTTTCCTCTATTTCCTTTTGCTCACAGAAAGTTTCCCACTAATCTTTGACATGGGGAACGACTTTGAGGAGCGCAAAAATAATCTTTTCTTTATTCGAAAAGTTATGGACAGAAAAACACCCTTCTAGTATATTCAACCACTTGTCTACACCATATGCATCTATCTAACCTTCAAATATAGGAAAATCGAAGTTTATTTTTACCTTGAAGGGGGCGGCGCCTCCGTTCGAATACGATGTGTCACCTGTTGGTAGCCGCCGAAGGATTTGCGCGAAACTATCCATCATCTCGTTCCTCTGTTGCATGAGGGATTCCTCAATCAAGAGTTTGAAAGGATATCCTATCCTGTCATCTTTATTTTCTCCTACCATGGGAGGTCGCTTGGGCGTGTGAGAGCTTCTTTCCTCAAGAGAAACAAGCTTCAGACCCAACTCTTTTTACTCCGACCTCGCTGGGGACATGCATTAAGACGACAAGGAGAAGACCGCTCTGATACCACTGATTCAGATTTTATGAGTAGAACAAAATGAATAAATATTATTAACATGTGCTTAACAAAAAATAACAAAGATACAGTAAAACTAGTTTTCTATTAAATAACTAAATAAGATGAAACTGTAAAATGCAGCGGAAACAAGCTTGTTGGAATGGTGGTGGCTTATGTCTAAGAAGAGATGTGACGACAGCGAGAATTCACAAGAAGAAGGTTACAATGAGGCTCTAAAGGAATTTTTACAATAATCAAGAATGAAAAAAACCATAGACATCCAAAAACCTAACCGTAGGAGATGAAGCTCCAAAAGTCATGTGGGCCCCGTTTGGGTAAGTTAGTACATCAAATTCCCGGGGTCGTAACTTTTGCATACGATCTCTGTTTTAGGCATGTGATATCCCATTGGAAAGGTATCATTGAGGAGATTCATTTTTGGATCTTAGTAATTCCATTGGGTATCGTTGAAGAGCTTGATCGTGATAAACCTTCATTTATACCCTCAAAATGGCCCCGAAAGTTAAAATTGCTAAAAATAGTAAATTGCCAAAATTGTTAGAAAATTGTTTTGAGCCAATTGGAAAAGGTGGGTGGCCACCGATATCCATCTGGATCAATCCTCCCTCCTTAGAAAGCAATGGTCTCCATTTCGTTGAGGTCCCCCATCATATGAGGAAATTTCTGCTGAATTTGGCCCCGAGTGAGCCACTTGCCTTGGTGTAGGAGCTTCCCTTCTTTGACGACTCGATAAAGTTGGATCCTTTGTTGTCGAGTGCCCTTGATATGTCTATCCACAATATAATCATTGGATTCCTATTGTAGGTAGTTGGGGTTGAGCTATGTTGGTGTCAGTTGTTCTACTACTTCCGAGGTGTCCAATAATGGTGGGAAATAAGGGAAAAGGAGATCCACGTGGAACACTGGGTGTAGACCAAGGAAAGGAGGAATGTTGAGCTCAAAATCATTATCCCCCACAACCTTAGTGATAGTGTACGACCCATAATGGAGTGGGAAAATCTTTCGATGGGGTCATGTAAGGTGTTCTTTCTGCAAGTGCAACCAAACTTTGTCGCCCACCTAAAACTTATGCAACACCCGATGTTGATCATGGAATTGTTTGTACTTGTCATTGGACTTCTATAGGATATCCTGAACCTATTGGTGGATGTGCTAGATCCTCTCAATGAATTGGGTGTCTTAGTCAGCTTCAGTTGGAGTAGGATATGAGTCGGTCGAGGTGACTGCAAGGGGAAGTGCAACATCTATGGGTCCCAATGGTTGGAATTCCAACCCCACTTGAAATGGGTTGTGGCCGGTTGAGCTATGTAGGGCTTGGTTGTAGCTATGCTAGAAATAGCGAAGGATCTCATCCCATGTGTGAGGGTGCTTTGAATTATACATTTGAAGGATATGCACAATCATTTGATTTACAACCTCGGTTTGGCCATCTGTTTGGGGGTGGAAGGTCGTGGATTTGGAGAGTTTGGTGTCCAGCAGTGACCAGAGGATCGACCAGAATGTGCTGAGAAATCGACTATATTGATCTAAGACAATGGTTTATTGGATTCAAAAATTTACCCAGACTCATTCAAAGAAGATCTTGGCAGTGGCCTCTGCTGTGATTCTCTTCTTGCAAGCAACCAGAATCACCATATTAGAAAAGCGATCAACAACCACAAAACACAGTCATTTCCCCACTTGGTGGATGGGAGGCCCGACATGTAGTCCATTGAGATGGATTCCCATGGCCTGTCAGGAGTAGGAAGAGGGGTGTACATGCCCTATTTCTTAGTGGTTTGTTTTGCAATAGCATAGGTAGTGCAGGACCTAATATATTTGTTGACCTCCTGTAGAAGTTTCGGCCAGTAGAAATGTTTCTGTAGCATCGCCACTGTCTTTTCAACGACGAAGTGTCCTGCCACCCGACTGTATTGGGCTTCCCAGATCATCTTCGGTCGCTCACTTGATGGAACACAAATATGGCCCAGATGACACAACAACCCATCCTGAATATGGAAATTATCGACAACTACATTTACACACAACATTTGATAGGTGGTGGAAAAATCGGGGTCTGTCTCATAGAGTTGGGGCCATCCAGATGTATCATGGCTGCAAGAGTCTAGCACCATGGTGAGTTTCGTGACTAGCGGTCTGCTGAGGCAATAAAAAACGACACGATTGTTGCTTCTTGTTTTATACTTGATGTTGAGGTGGAATTGTTGCAAGTATGTGGACCACTTTTGATGGCGGTCATTCTACAATTTTCCCTATGTCGGCATGAACTGCAGTGGCTTATGATCAGTGTGGATGACTGTCTCCTTCCCAAGAATGTAATGTCTCCATTGGCGGCATGCTTTCACAATGGAGTACATTTCTTTGTCGTAAGTAGGGTACTTACGAACAATATCTGACAGTGTCTCACTATGATAGGCCACGGGGTGGCCGTTTTGAGTGAGAATGGCACCTATAGCATAGTCTGAAGCATCTGTATCGATCTCAAAAGGATACTGCAGGTCTGGTAGTGAAAGTATTGGGGCTAAGCACAAGCACTACTTCAAATCATCGAATTCTTTTTGTTGGGACCAACCCCACACAATTTTTTCTTTACCACCACCTCTGTTTATTTGGCTGAGGGCCCATGCAATATGGGAGAAACCCAACATGAACCTACGGTAGAAATTGGCAATGCCCAAGAAGCTCTGAAGCTCAGTGAGTGTTGTTGGGGCTGGCCAATCATGGATGACTTGGATCTTGGCTGGATCCACATGTATGCCACGTTGATCAATGATGTAGCCCAGGTAGTGGACCTTGTCCATGCCGAAGAAGCATTTTTCCAAGTTGGCGTATAGCTTGTGATACCGTAGGGTGTGAAGAACCTGCTGAATATGCTGCAAGTGTTCAGCCCAAGTCTTGTTGTAAATTAGAATGTCATCCAGATACACCACTACAAAAGTATTGGTGAATGGTCACAAGATATCATCCATCATCCTCATAAAAGTGGTTGGAGCATTTGTCAAACCAAAGGGCATGACCAACCATTCAAAAAGGCCTTCCATTGACTTGAAGGTGGTCTTCCATACATCTGTCTGTTCTATCGAGACCTGGTGGTAGCCATACTTCAGATCAATCTTATTGAATTATTTTCCCCCCATGAGTTGATCAAGGAGGTCATTGATTCGGGGAATCGGGTACCAGTTTCTGACTGTGATTTTATTCAGAGCTCGGTAGTCAATATAGAGTTTCCATGTTCCATATTTATTCTGTACCAGCATGATTGGGCTACTACAAGGTGATGAGATGGGGCGGATGTGCCCCTTGTGGAGAATTTCTTGGATCTGTCACTTGATCTCCTCATTCTCTAACAAAGAGTGACGATAGACTTGCCCATTGAGTAGCGGTGCACCAGGGGTCAGATCGATGGGGTGCTTGACCTGGAAGTGCAGAGGAACCCCTGTAGGTGAGGAGAAGATATCCGAGTATTCTTCCATGACCTTATATACTTGCTTCTACTATGTGGAGAGGTCAGCCACAGAGACCTTGGATGTGGCTATGATCTTTCTCTTATTATGAGAGCGAATCATGAAGAAGACAAACTTGTTGGACACACCTACCACACTTAGAGGGGGGGTGAATGAGTGTGGGGCTCTTTTTCCCAAAACTGCCCTCTTGCACAAAAACTCATCAATTAGCATTCAACATTTATTCATTACCCATTGTTTTCATTTATAACCAGTTA
>ML777952.1:2423042-2436304 GCA_009831015.1 Picea engelmannii
TACAATACACCTCAATCTGACAAATCCAATTATCTAATTTCTCAGCATTTACTTCTCCATTGTACATTGGCAATTCGAATTTAATATCAAGCTTTAACGAAGGAATTTGTGAAGGAGTTTTACCATGTCCTTTTGGAGAATTCATAAGAGGTCTTGCATTGGTAGAAGAAGAAGAAGATAGAGGTGAGGGTGGTGGAGAAGCACCATTCCCTCCATTTCCATTTGGAGTTTTATCACCACTGTCTCCCTTGTGCTTTGAAGGGTTGGAGCCTTCACCTTCCAATCCTGTATTCCTTTCCATCAAGATTTTCATCATCTCTCTCATTTCCATGACAGCCTTTCTAATATATTCATCTTCTGCAGAAACATGTTCATGACTCTCTTCATGAGCCATACTTGGTGAATGCCTCCTTGAAACTTGCGGTGATGATATAAGATTCCTCCTTGAAGGATGAGAACTTGGCTCTACAATTTGACCTTCTCCTATTGTGAGTTTCAACCTTGTGAGCATCAGAAAACAAAACACTTGCAAATAATCAAGTCTTCAAAAACCTATGCGCTGATACCAACTTGATCTAAAAATGAAGAAGACTTGTATTCTTGAAATTATTTGCAAGTAAAATTTATGTGTTAAAATGAAAATGGATCAACTTTGCAACACAAATTTAATAGAATTTACTCATTCAAGATGCATATAAACAACAACAATAATAGTGAATAGAAAACACATAACACACCAAATGATAAAGGAGTTCACCCCTCTCTTGGGCTACATCTCTTGGTCCAAATTCTAATGGATCATTTGTATTATTTGCTCAAAGTGCTCAAAAATGTGCTTTACAATGCTCAAAATTCCAAATAGACTGCTCCAATGGCTTCAAAACATCCAAAAACCCCTAGCTGGGCTTTTTCGGCACCTCATTTGGCCAAAAATTGAAGAAGATAGGCTTCCTGGAAGTCCCCCTTCAAACTTGTTGTTTCTGCATCTACAAATCACACCCCTTGTTGGCTCAACCTAGCCCACACGCATATTTAAGTGTTAAAACTTAGCACCGGATGCAACTGTGCAAACCGTGCAAACTGTAGGATGATTACGGGTGCACCTAGACCCTAACCGCCAGGGCTATGGTCGTATGACCCATATGACCGCACGCAAGTGCAAACATAGGCCCCCGTTTCCACTAGCCAATGGTTAAAAAACAAGTGGCGGGTCATTTGTAAAACCTTTGAACAAAATTCAAACCAAATCATGCGCATTCATATATGGCATAGCATGTGGTCATATTACAACAATGTATGCATCCAGGGGTTGTGGCTAAGCCCCAGCCCAGACCCTCGCGCCAATACATAACAAATCAAACTTAAATAAATATGAAACCATATATATAACAAGGATTATGGTGTGGCACATTGGCAATGCAAACTTTGCAAAGGTTGTATTCGTTGGTGGAAGTCATGGGGTCAAACCTGGTGGACGCCAATAAAGTTTTATACAACAACCAATAACAAGGTGCCACGTGGCAGCCCATGACTGGGCCACGTGGCACCATACAACCAACCAAATACTGCCATATGTCGCAATGTAATTTGTCCACATCTACCAACTGTATGCCACTCTTCCCTGCCACATGTCGTACGAACTGCCACGTCAGCATCTGTATGGACTGTACAGACTGTACAATCAGCATCCCTTTTTTTTTGCCTGTTTGTCATTTTGAACAGAACGCGATATCTCTCGCTCCCGACGTCCGTTTGAACCCAAATGAGTTGCGTTGGGTTCGTAACGACGAGGCCTACACTCCCATTCAATTTGAAGTGATTCCAATAACTTTGAAGTTTTGAGCAAAATTTGATCCCCTGGATCATTTCCTCTGTTTCCTTTTGCTCACAGAAAGTTTCCCACCAATCTTTGACATGTGGAACGGCTTTGAGGAGTGCAAAATTAATATTTTCTTTATTCGAAAAGTTATGGACAGAAAAATACCCTTCTAGTAGATTCAACCACTTGTCTACAGCATCTGCGTCTATCTAACCTTCAAATATAGGAATATTGAAGTTTATTTGTACCTTGAAGGGGACGACACCTCCGTTCGAAGAAGATGTGTCACTTATTGGTAGCCGCCAAAGGATTTGCGTGAAACTATCCATCATCTCATTTTCCTCTGTTGCGCGAGGGATTCCTCAATTAACAGTTTGAAAGGATATCCTATCCCATCATCTTTCTTTTTTCCTACCATGGGAGGTCGCTTGGGCATGCGAGAGCTTCTTTCCTCAAGAGAAACAATCTCGAGACCCAACTCTTTGTACTCCGACCTCGTTGGGGACATGCATTAAGACGACAAGGAGCAGACCGCTCTAATACCACTGATCCATATTTTATGAGCAAAACGAAATGAATATAGATTATTAACAGGTGCTTAACACAAAATAACAAAGATACAGTAAAATTGGTTTTCTATTCAATAATGAAATAAGCTGAAATTGTAAAATGTAGTGGTAACAAGCTTGCTGGAATGGTGGCGACTTATCTCTGAGAAGAGATGTGACGACAGTGTGCATTCTCAAGAAGAAGGTTACAATGAGCCTCTGAAGGCCTTTTTACAATAAGCAAGAATGCCAAAAACCCTAGACATCCAAAAATCTAACCCTAGGAGATGAAGCACCAAAAGTCATGTGGGCCCCGTTTGGGTAAGTTAGTACGTCAACTTCCCGGGGTCCTAACTTTTGAATACAATCTTTGTTTTAGGCGTGTGATATCCTGTTGGAAAGGTATCATCGAGGAAATTCATTTTGGTGGCTCAATCATGCCTTTGGTTATCATTGAGGAGCTCGATCCTGAAAAACCTTCATTTAGACCCTCAAAATGGCCCCGAAAGTTAAAACTACTAAAAATAGTAAATTGCCAAAATTGTCAGAAAACTGTTTTGAGCCAGTTAGAAAAGGTGGGTGGTGAACGATATCCATCTAGATCAACATAAGTATAAAATGAAGGGAAAAAATACATAATTGTCTATTATAGATACTCATAATAAAATGACACGTCCACAAAATAAATATCCAAACAAATCAGTCTTCATTGCCATCACCCTGATTATCTTCTTCGCTTGGCATTGTAAAATTGTTGTTCTAAAAAAGATGTTTAGATCTCGTATCATGTCCCAATACGAACCACCAATCCCCATCTAAGACATTTCGGTAAAAAAACAATTGGTTGCAATGTTTTGGGAAAACATAAGGCTCCTTAGTTTCAAACCACATTTTTTAGAGTTAATACATATTATCCCACTATCACGATCTTTCTTTACATTTCGCCAGTTGAAATTATCCCACCACTTGCAACAAAAAATAACACATTGAAATGATGAGAATTCCACCTGCATGATCTCTTGTATCTTTCCAATGTAACCTAACTTCCCATCTATCAGGTTTTTATCACAGTGGCTAACACGACTAGATTGTTTGAAATTGATCTTCACTCCACAATCTTGTGTGATGTGTGCAACATCAACATACTCAGTGCGAAAATGATGTCCATATGATACATAGATGGGAATAAATGCACCTATAAAAATCCGAACAAAGGACAATGTCATATGTCTAATAACTGAAGCATTAATAAAAACATAATAAGTGTTACAATTCAAATGTGCAATATTATAAATAGAGCATGGTACTTAGAGAGGTTATTACAGAGTTGCTACACATAATCCCTATGTTTAGTGCATTCATATCTTCTCCATGTGGGTTACGAATAGACACCACATATTTCTCTTGTATCTGGTCAGCTACCCAATTGGTGGGACATATTTTTGGCATATTTTCTTTTAAATGATCAAGATAAGGCATGCTTCTACCATTCAACCGTCTACATGTTTTCCTATCACTGTTCCATTTCCTTCTTTTCTCTTCATGCAACACCAAACAAAGTTACCAACTTAATGAGAACTATGACCTCAAAACAAGAACTCTAGCCCTTAAAACCCATATTTTTTCATAAAAAACATGAAAATCAACCCCCAAATAAAAAAGTAGTGCTACTAGTAGCACCATTTTTTCTAACTGGGTCAAAATTACAACTTCTTTCAAGCATGGGCTTAAAAGATCAAATGGTTTCTTAGAAAAACTTTAAAATCAACCCCCAAATCAAAAAGTGGTGCTACTCGTAGCACCACTTTTTCTAACCGGGTCAAAATTACAACTTTTTTCAAACATGGCCTTAAAACATAAAATAGTTGCTTAACCTTAAAATCAACACCTAAATAAAAAAATTGACACAACCTAAAGCAAAATGTTTTTTCTAAACGTTAAAATTGCAACTAATTACGACCTAATTGAAATTGTGGCCTTGACAACAAATCCCTATGCAAATAAAAAACCCAAAATTGGATCCTAAATGGTCACTTTAACTTTTGTTTTTTAATTTACATTAAAAAATAAATAAAGAGAAAGGATAAAATCTTAAAAAAAAAAAAATTAATGAAGAAAAAAACACATTTAAAAATATATATTCAAAACCCAAATTTATATAAAAAATAATAAAAAAAACTTTAAAAAATGGTGGAAAACAAAAAAAAAACTAAAAAC
This sequence comes from Picea engelmannii, assembly GCA_009831015.1. Taxonomy (NCBI): domain Eukaryota; kingdom Viridiplantae; phylum Streptophyta; class Pinopsida; order Pinales; family Pinaceae; genus Picea; species Picea engelmannii. The sequence goes on from ML777952.1 coordinate 2,427,627, forward strand.
AAATGAAAAACAAATCCCCACAAAACAATAAGTTAATTTATTTTTTTAAAAGAATAATAAAAAATCCCTTATGTTGGCCCTTGACCAAGTTTTGAAGAACCTTGGTGAGGTTTGACCATTTTTGGGACTTCGACAAGCTGGTCGAAGGCGAAGTGGAGATCGCAGGATCTCACCCCCTTTTTAGGGATTTTTGGGTTTAGGGTTTTATGTAATGGGTATGGGATGTCAGCCCATGGGTTTACCCATGTTTATGCCGTTTTTCGTAAAGTATAAATATAAAGCTAGGCGATGTAAGTAGGGGGTAATGAGGCCAATGTGCTAAGTGTGAGTGGTAGTGAATGTTTGTGGCTTAGTGCGGAGCTAGAGGCTTTGTGCATACTATGTGTTAAGACTTACAGAGCTAAGTGCAAGTGATTGTAGGAAGCTGGTGTATAGACTGTGTAAGAAGGATTTGTGTTGTGACCTAACTCGGGGAAGGAGGATCTGGCAAGGTGCACGCAGATCTCTTGTCCTATGCAGAGTGGGTCTTGTGGCTCTGTGCATTGAATGAAGATAATAAAGAGAAGAAGAGTTGGTGGGTGTAGCCCCACGCTAGGGGTGAATTACATATATCCTGTGGTGTGGTTGCTTTGTGCATTACGGTTGTTATTTGAGTTATGCTTAGTGTAGAAATATATTTTATATGCATCTAATATAGTAGCTTAGTGCTTAGTGATGTGAATGAATGCTATATCTGATCTATTTCTATATGCTAAGTGCTTGGATGTGTTATATCTTGTTGAATACTGCATTGTTCTGTAATTAGGGTTTTCTCCTGCGAAGTGGATAAGAGTTAAATATTAATGAATATTAATTGATAAGTGCTCTATTAAGTACTATGATCACAGATCTGTGTCCCATATAGGTTGTAGACACTTGAGTCCTCCAACCACCCCTGCCTCTACCTCAGGTGAGACTTCATCTACTTCGCAGGTGTTGTCGAATGGTCCAGTAGTTAGGGTTTTGTTGGTGCGTTGAACCCTAGGTATTCCACTATTCCAACAAATGGTTTCATTGTCGGGACCTGAAATTGTGATTGCTGGGAACTTAAGAAAAGATAAATCTATGTGCGTAGATCTGTTACTTTAGGGCGCAATACTCTACTTGACTTGTGAAGCTCTATGCTAAGGAAAGAATCCTAATCTGAAGAAAAGAGGTAAGATCTTAAAGCTTTGTGCTCTGATAAAGGTAAGATAAGTGGAAATTTGTGTTTCGAAAGAAGGGATCTAGGTATGTTTGATACATTTTGTCCTAGTCTAAAAACTAGGGCACAACTAGAAGAAAGAAGATTTGCTATGAATAGATCTGATAGAAATAGTGAAAGATATGTTATTCCTATGCATAGAAATAACTGTTGGACTAACAAGTGGATTCAGGATCCTAGAAAGATTTTTTTCCAGATCCACCACTGCGATCCCAGTGTGTAGTACAAGAAAGGTTGGGGATCGTTCAAGAGAAAGAGAGGATTGACTCTTTTTTATAATTGTAGAAGACCAATATATCTTGCTAAGGAATGCCCTGGTCGAGGTCCTACTTACCTTTGTTGTAAGGCTACTGGACATGAAGTCTTAGATTTCCCTAGAATGTTTGTTAAAGTTTAAAATATGAACATGAGACAAGAAGACCATGAGGAAGTCCAAGAGACTAAGAACATGATCAAGAACTAGAAGGAATCAGAGACTATATTATTGCAGATGAAAGAAACCCTGACTGATCACAGAGACATCAACTTATCAAAGGTCTTAAAAGAGATGAATTTTATAGAAACAAGAATAGGAGACTTCGACATAGACTATGTCCTGGAAGAAGAAACACAGGTGAATATCGTGACAAAAAGAACTTGGGAAATTTTGGGAAAGCTTGCTATGATTCCTTCACTGGGAGGAATAGGATTGGTTAAAGGGAAGATGATAACCCTATGTGGAAAACTTACCCAGATACCTATGAGTGTTCATGGAACTTTGACAGAAGAAGAATTTGAGTTCGTTAAGTTTGTTGAGAACAACACCCCGTTTGCTATTTTTCTAGGAAAAACTTGGGTTGAGAAAGATCAAATATGAAGGAAACAAGAAGAGGAATCTCTAGAATAGAAAAAACAAGAAATAAGAGATTTCATGGCTAGGATAATAGCGCACTTATTGTAACAACAAGAAGACAAGTCGAAGCTACAAAGGACCAGAGACCTGGTTGTCGAAGTTGAAAGAACACGGGAAGACTTGAAACTCTTGTCCATACAAGAGAGTAGAGCACCTACCACAGAAAGAGAAGAAGTATTACCCTCAAACCCTATGAAATACCCTCCACAGTGCGAAGTTACTATGCCAAGAGGAGATAAGAACAATAATGGAAAGAGGAAACAGTGACCCAAATCACAGAAAAGAAAGACAGAAAGCTCAGCAAGAAGAAAGGAAAGTTAGAAAAATTACAGGAAGTTCCAGAGAGGACTTCACAGAAGGAAGGTTTGCAAAACTAGAACTTCATCGGGATATCAAAACAGTGTAGATTGACACTTCACCACGTCGAAGTGATATGACCATTGGAGGCGTCCTGACGGTTAGAAAGACTCTTTAGAACGACTAGAAATGCAATTATTGCCAAAATGTTGGGACCGCGCCATAACATATGGAATTGCATCAATTGAGGCGTTCCTTCCCATTGGAAGAGTTTGTTATGACGTTGTCTATTTATCCCGGCAAGTGTTGCATCGAGAACAATTTTTCCAATTGTGATTATCCGAGTCCACAGAGAACTAGTTGCTTTCATGCATTACTTATTGAGAGCTCGCCACCCATTCTGTTACATTGAGTGTTTGCTCACTGACCTAAGATATCTGACCTCGAGCATGCATGTCGGACGACATTAGCGTAGTAGAAAATTTCGTCGAAGAGATCCTAATAGACCTCATGGCTGAAAAGGTGATTTCCGCAAGAATATAAGATTCATCGATGCGAGGATTGGAAGCATCCCCGTCAACTACGCAATGTCGGTCTAGCTGACCTGCTGCTTAGAAACATAGAAAGCATAGTGATGACTTGGTGAATGCAAAGCTCATCCCATCTATCCTGCCTGACTATATCCTGCCTCTGGCTGGTGCGGTTAGTCATGACAGTGTCCTAAGGGACTTCGAGTACACCTTGATCATTGCATACCTCCTGAAGGGGATACACACAGCTGGAATGCAGTTGGGAGAGATTATGATGTTGAATATCAGTGACTTCAACTTGGGAGATCTCAAGAACTATGGGATGCTTTCCCCACATAAGTATTTGACCAAGACAAAGGGGACGAAGTCGAAGATCATCCCCCAACCATGGACCATGGACATCGCGAGGTCCACCATCCTGAGCATAATGAAGATACCCCACTTTGGAAGGAATCAGGAGGTTAACACATGCCTTAAACTCATGTTTTATTTCTTCCATGGAAGTTATCTTTGGCTGGACAGACGCATCACCGCAGATCCAACACTGATCCATCGGATCACTGGATTAAGCATGCAAAGACCAAATCCACAAGACTTTTACCCATGGAAGGCTGCAAATCGCACCCTGGCGCAGAGAATCAAAGACGCCTATGGCGATGTGGAGAAGGGGAAGTGAGGCTACAAGGTAGCTTCCATCCAGAATGACGCAGTGTGCCTATCCTGCTAGTTGATCGTTGGTAATCTAGTAAGGAAGAACAGACCCATGCAGGTCATGGAGTTTGTTGTTGACCTCACGGGAAAATGCATTGAAGGACTACAAATGAACTGGGCGAGCTACCTCGTCAACTAGTTAGAGCAAGACTGTCACGAAGATCAGGATCAGGGCTATGAGTTCCATTTTAGTTGGTTGTTGATCCTCATCACCTTCATTTCTTGGAAGATGTCAGAAGAAGAGACCTTCCCTGAGATTGAATCGTCTAAACCCATAGCTGTGAATTTCAATACGCTCTGGTACTCGAGCGACATGGCTAAGAAATGACAGTCAAATGTGGTTTTACACACCTATTACCTACATTGAAGAGGGCTATTGATTCTTTTCCTCGTATGACGTCGAACACCTTGCACAGGTTCAGGCCATTTGTGAAGTTCCATGCAGATAGACATTTTGTTTATATTACTGTGTGAGGAGACAAACATAAATAAGATCGTCAATCCTACTATAAGCTCACTGAGGAGGACATGGAAAAAATAACTAAGGAATGGCCCACGAAGTTCCTTATACCAATCGACCAGCCAAAATTGACCGACCCTGACCTCATCGGAAGCCCTGTGGTCACTCGCGAAGAATATGATGCACCCAACAGTAGCAGAAGGAAAAAGAAGGAAGAGGTACAGAAGTTGAACATCGCATCAGAAGAAACTGCTTCAGATTCACCTGGAGGGGGAGGAGGTGACAAAGTGGACAAGAAAGAGAAAGAAAAGAAAGAAGACAAATCAGAGCAGGGTGAAGTAACACTTCCTAGGGACCTGCTTGATGAAGCTGAGACATCCAAGAAAAGAAAGGTTTCCCCCAAGAAACCTACATCGTGAAAGAAGTCAAAAACCAATAAACTGCCATTTTAGATTGTGCTAACGGTGGATGACATTGACCTTATCATTGTTTCTGTGTCAGACACCTCAGAGGATATCTTACAGTGCAACGAAGAAAAACAGGAAACCATGTATGACAGGATTACAACAAAGTTGAAAGGGGTACAACAATCCATCTACTCCAACCGCGCAGTGTCTACTACGCCACCATCATCTGAAGGGATTGAGTTGGGAGATGAGCCTACCCAACTACACAGAATAGAAGATGCGACAGAATCTCACCTTCCTCGTGTCCAGTAAGAAAAATAACAGACCACAGAGGCCCTAAATCAAGAAAAAGAGTAATCCATAGAGCAACGTTGGGTTGCGTAGCAAGAAAAAAATGACCTCCAAGAAAAGTTTGTAGAGGATAGAGTGCAGATCCAAAAGGAGAAAGAACAGATTCTTACAGAGCAGATTGAAGTTAAAGAAGCATCCACCAAAGCACTTTTCTCTGTGATGGACTTAGAATAGATGGAAGAACAACTAGTGGAGAGTCAAGTAAGAGAGCTTGTTAAATCCATTCAACAACTCCAACAAAGAGTAGTAGAACTAGAATTACAAGCAGTGCCAAGCACTCCTTAGGAAGTGCGAGACCAAAGGGAAGAAACTGACCGCAGTGCAGTCCAAAGAATCAAGGCATTGGCCTTAGAATGCAAACAAATCAGCAGTCGAAGTGAACAGACTTACGAGCACCTTGCAAAGGACCCTGAACTAAGGACACTGGAGTCACAACTCCAGGAGGCAAAGCAGTAGGTAGCAACAATGCAAGCACAGTTGAAGTCATTGTCCGCATTCGAGAGGATGAAAAGGTCCCAAGAATAGTGCATGGTTCAATAGTAGGTCCATGCCATCTAGATTAAAGTCATGGAAGTGAATCAGAAGCTCCAGCCAATGCAGGATGAAGCTTGCACACTTTTTAAGGAAATTGAAGGACAAGGTGAAGAACTGGAACAAGTGGTCACCACAGTAGAACAACTCTTAGAAGGACCTATGACCGAGAAGGTTATTCAGGAGTTCACCGAGCAGGAGGCTCTGGCAAAGAAACGGGTCAAGGTAGGTCGAGCCAAGCTTGAGGTATTCGAGGTAGAGTTACCCAAATTAGAGTGACTCGAGATTAGTCACAGGTGAATGTTGGGGGCATGTTGGCCCTTGACCAAGTTTTGGAGAACCTTGGTTAGGTTTGACCATTTTTGGGACTTCGATAGGTTGGTCAAAGGTGAAGCGCAAGGAGGAGTGGAGATCATGGGATCTCACCCCCTTTTTAGGTATTTTTGGGTTTAGGGTTTTATGTAACGGGTATGGGATGTCGTCCCATGGGTTTACCCATGTTTAGGCCCCTTTTTGTAAAGTATAAATAGAAAGGTAGGCAATGTAAGTAGGGGGTAATGAGGCCAATGTGCTAAGTACGAGTGGTAGTGAATGTTTGTGTCTTAGTGTGGAGCTAAAGGCTTTGTTTATACTATGTGTTAAGACTTGTAGAGCTAAGTGCAAGTGATTGTAAGAAGCTGGTGTGCAGACTGTGTAAGAAGGTTTTGTGTTGTGACCTAACTCGGGTGAGACTTCATCTGCTTCGCAGGTGTTTCCGAAAGGGCTGGTAGTTAGGGTTTTGTTGGTGCATTGTTGAAGCTTTGAACCCTGGGTCTACCCCTGTGCCAACACCTTGAAATGTCAAAAAAAAAAAAAATACTTCAAAAAAATTCAAAAACAAACAAAATTCAAAAAAATATTTTAAAAATATCTAAACTAAAAAAATATTCGAAAAAATACTAAAAAATATTATTTTATTTTTTTGTAAATAAAATAGGAGTAGTTCCTTATTAATGCATTGTCACTGTACAAAACTAATACATGTCACTGGTGTGCCACCTGTTTCACCAAACTAGTGGAAACTGAAACAGGTGGCCGCCTATTATGCGTTCGGCCAAAAAGGGCAGCTGCCACTTGCCCTGCCAATTTGTTGGAAACTAGAGCAGGTGACAGTTGGTAGTGATTCCAGAACTGTATGAGTAAACTAAACATACTAAGAAACTATGAAAATTAAAACTAGGCAAGAAATGAATGGATTACTAGACAAGGTTGATAAGAAAAAACGCTCCATCATCGTGCCAGTGATGCTCAGAGAAATCTGCAGATTTAAACATTGGAGAGGATGTGAGAAAAATGGAACCTGCCATCTAGAGTGCCACTGTGAAGGATGTCATCCCTGGGCTTGAGCATGTAGGGCTGCACACAGGTCAGGCACCTCTTCTTGGCTGGTATGTTCGAAAAGGCATTGAACAACATGTTGACGCGGTTGCTTATGAGGGTGTGTCGATGGAGTTGGTCTACCATATAACCTCTGATGTCAAAAATAAGCTCCAGCTTCTTTGGGTTGAAGAGGCTGGGTGGAGTCTAGGTGCAATCCTCAACTGGGTTCAACGATGGAGGTGCAGCGATGGGGAATTCCTTCTGAATAATGCAAGTGGCACCATCCATGGCCGCCTTTGTTCCTATAATAACAACACTGTTGTTGGGGTGAATATGGGAATATAGGACTAGGTAGAGGAGGGACTCTGTTGGAACCTGAATTGCTTCCTCCGAGAATTCCTCCTGAACCATGAAAGTGGTGCCATCCATGGTCGTAGTTGTTCTTGTAACAACAATAATGGTACTGGGGTGAAAGTAGGCATCCAGGACCGTGTAGAGGAGGGACTCCGATGGAACTTGAACTGGTTCCTCTGGGAATTCCTCCTCCACAAAGGCCAATGGAGGTGTATGTGGTCGCGCAATCCGTTGAGTCTGGGTGATGGACATATCTCTCTCCAAATTGTGCAGGCGTCTCTGCCTTGCTGCACGACTATACTAGGAAGGACCTCGCCTGGGATTTCCTCTCTCTCTCTCTCTCTCAGCATGGTGGAGCCTGGGGGACAAAGAAAATTACGTATGAGGCCAGAGAGAACAAATTAGACCAAAACCAAATTCCCGAGCAAAGCAAGGAGATAGAGCGTTGAGGTGAAGTGGTGAATGCCATGGCCAATCTGGATAGTTAACAGAGGGGCGAACATGACTGCTTTGCTACCACCCATACCCAACGCTACCCTCATGCAATTAATCATTGAGGCCTCCATTAATCTAGCGCGGGGGAGCTCTCCTCCCTTCCTCTGTGAATTTCATGGGAGGGTTTCATCGCCTCCCTTGGGCTATGTGGCATGCCATCCGGGGCCTAAAAAAATATTAAAATTTTCTAAGCTAAAATTTTATTTAAAAAAAAAAAATTTAATTTTGTTTTTTTTATAATTACAAAAAAAATTAAAAACTTTATATTTAATATATATATATAGGGTGGAGGTGATGTCGTTTATCACTCTATCCCCCCACGCGGGCTAGGCCTAGGTCCTGTTGCATCGGATGCTTGTCGGTTGAAGGGTCATAGGGACGATGGTTGGCATCGCCCCAAGGGCCAACCCTCCTGTGGGTCAGGATCGTGTCCCATGGTCCGACTATCTGTTGGCCGGAGGGTCATGGGGGTGATGCCAGGTATCGCCCAAGCCCCTCTGCGGGCCAAGCCCAGATCCCATGGCATCCACGTGACCTGGGCCTTGCCTGCGGGGAGGCTGGGGCAATTCCCAACATCGCCCCCACTCGAGGCTAGGGCAATTCCCAACATCTCCCCTATATATATATATATATATATATATATATATATATATATATATATATATATATAATTTTTAATTTTTTTAATTTATAAAAAAAATTATTTCAATTTTATTTTTTAAGTTTTTTTTTTGTTTGCTAGTTTGTCCGTGACCTGCGAGACTATCCTGTGGATGAGAAACCACAACTCAGGGGCATCTAAGTCGTCAAAATCACCCAGGGATCGCAACCGGCCTAAGCCACACCAACCCTTAACATGGCTGGATTTTTTGTCCCCGCAGGTTTCGAATCGATGACTTTAACATCACAGAGTGCCTTAACAACACACTTCGTCACTTACTGTCCTACACCTTGGAGACTTTATTTTTTAAGTTTTTAATATAAATTCTAATTTTTGTTTGTTTGTAATTTTAAGGTTTTTTAAAGTATTTTTGTTATTTTTTTTTTT